>CM033644.1:121565478-121981610 GCA_019512145.1 Engystomops pustulosus
AAATGATCCTGTGTTCACTGTGTTCACTGTTTTTATTCTATTCTTCATTGTTCTTCACTGTGTTTTTTTAATTAAATGCTCGATCTCGAGCAGGGGAACTACTCGTCCGAGCAACGAGCCGTCTCGAGTACCCTAATGCTCGACCGAGCATCAAGCTCGGACGAGCATGTTCGCTCATCTCTATTACTGATCCATTATAACACTAAATTCACACATGCATTCATCTGCCTACTTTGTGCAATTCAATTATTTAAAGCAGAGAAAATACTCTTCCTTATGTAGAATCCGATGGGAAACAGGAGGTGAAAAGGAAACAATCCATTCACATTCCTCCATTATGAAACTAAGCCTTAGGCTACCTGAACACAAATGTATTTTTCTATGGCTGCAAAATATGGCTCTATCAGCTGTTCTTGCGGCCTGTGTCAACAGTATTTTTCCTGAGTCTGGGCCATATGGATGCAAAATTGGGGGATATGTCATCCATATGTCAACCGTTTTTGTGAATCCGTAAAAAAAAGGGCGGTTGGCAAATAATGTCAGTAGCTTGTTCCTAACCTTTGGACTAGAGTGTCACAAGATAGCAACCCACTGCACATACGGAGGACACACTGGGGTTCATGTTTCAAACTTTTGGCTTACTTTTTTCTTTCATTTTTAATCATTTGCAACTTTTTTGATTTAAAAAGTGGCAGATTCACTAAAGACCAGAAGCCACTTGTATCAATGAGGAAAAATTCATGTGCCCCATTGTGTGTCAACTGTATTTTTTACTGTCTCGTAGAAGAACCAAGAACACAAACAAAAATTGGACTTGCTATGAGTTTTTATATGTGTATATAATATTCTATGAAAACATAAAATAAAGTATATGAATTCGAGCTATATCCCATTTATACGTACAACACTTGAATTCCCAGTCTAGTTTAAAGTAAAAAAAAAACAATAGTACCATAATTTTAGCAAATTATCGTAAAATGGTGTACTAAGCATTAAGAAATCAATTAAGTAGATCAATACACCTTAGTCAGGTTATCAAAGACATCTAAGTGATTAAATAGAATTAGATACAAATAAAACCTCCTACATCAAGATGCTTTTATAAGTTTATTTCCCTAATAAAGGAGCATAAAAAGATGTATAATGAAAGACAATGTGAAAGCAGGAGAAACACTACAATGAAGGAAAAATCAATGAGGTGGAAAAATGAAGGAACAAAGATTGGATTTCATAGCTAAATTATTCTGTTGGATTTCACATCTTGATATTATATTGAAATTTTATGTGCATACAAATTGTATTTCATGGCAGCATTACAGGGTAGCTTTCTCGGTGCACTTCGTGGGGAATTAGACATGCAAATCCCATTAACATTAATGGGTGTTGTGCACTTAATTCTCTTCAAACTGTGCTGACAATTTACACTAAATCTGCATGTAGTTAACACTTTATCACAAAACAGTCGGCAAAGCATATTGTACAGAATCAGAATTCTAAAAAGATCAATGAATTTTTGTGATTAAACATGCATTTGACAATTGAGGTATTTTGCAGTTGATTCCTTTATGGCACAACAATTGTGTACAGCAGTAGTAACAGCTAAAGCTGACTGCATACTTGACCAGTTGCAACAAATCTGGCAAACTTTATTTTACTGGAGTGTATTTTTTAAAAAGATGAACAGACAAAACATATTTCCAATAAAAATTAGGGCAATTGGTTCATTTGACACATGGGTCAAGAAAAAACATCTAAAAACATAAATGAAAACATTTTCATTGCTGGGTTGTTTATTAGGCTGGCCTATTAATCATTAGACATTCAATTTATTCTTCATAGGAAAAAGCAGCCCTGGAGCAGTACTATGAAAAGTAGGATCAAGTATTAAGTTTTGATGCATGCTTGAAAAAAATAGAATGGATTCCACAATCTAATACATAATTACTGAGATACATATATACATATTTACATAATTACATATATACATAATTACATAATTACAGAGATACATATATACACATTTACATAATTACCGTACTGAGATACATATATACATATATACATATTTACATAATTACATATTTACATAATTACATAAATACATATGTACACATTTACATAATTACAGTGATACATATATACATAATTACAGAGATACAGATATACATAATTACATAAGTACAGAGATACATGTTCACATATCAACAATATACATAATTACATAAGTACAGAGATACATGTTCACATATCAACATAATTACATAGATACATATATACATATTTGCATGATCTACATATTTACATAATTACAGAGATACATAGATACATATTTACATATCAACATAATTACATAGATACATATATACATATTTACATTATATACATATAAACATAATTACATAGAGTGATAGCTTCTAGGTCATATAATGGAAGTCTATGGGTGGGGGACGCTTCTAAATACATTCAATACAGTGCTTCCACATTAGTTATAGTGTATGCACCACCACCCACTTAAGGAAGCATATACAGTTTTTCCTCAAACTGATTTTAGCATATAAAGTCACCCTTTATATGGCCCTTCAAATTATAATGAAGTATCTCTCATCAATTTTTACAGTTGCTCATAATATGAATACAGCAATAGAACCAAGCTTACCTCAGACACAAGTGTCATTCAGCTGCTACCCCCTAACAGTGTGCTCCCAAATACTGTGAGAGCCCCTCTGAAAATATGTGCGTCATTGTGTAAAATACTGCAATTGTAGCAATAATTTGCCACCTCATTGTGGCCTGAACACATAGGGGCACATTTACTAAGGGTCCGCGGACTGCATTTCTATCGGGTTTCCCGACTATTTATGTTTTGCACCACATTTAACAGGGGTTTTTGGTGCACGCATGCGACACGAATCGGGGGATAGACCATCGGACAACCCGACTGATTCGGATTGGATTTAAAACTCAAATTGTGTCACAAGACAATGCACTCACATACACCAGGAAGAAGAAGCTGGGAAGCGACACATGCAGGATCTCGGGCGCACGATCTTGTTGAATCGCGGCAGACTTCATCCTCGCTGGACAACGCACCTCGGGAATCGCGCAGGGACCGGGTAAGTAAATGTGCCCCATAATAAGGCCCACGCTATGTCATTCCTATATCTGACCCCCACACTACTTAAAGGGGTTTGTCACTTTACCTCATGTATTTTGTAACGTGCGTGTAAGTGGTGTGGGGACATGATCTGTAGGGTAATGTAATTATGCTTTATGTTTATGCATCATTGTACTCTAATATACTGTATTATTCTTAGCTGTGTATTATATTATCGGTTACTTCTATAACCACTATTACTCTACAACAACCAATTTGCTAACTACCTGCATAAGCTGCATAACATTAGGATCCATGATGTATATATATTTTCTGTTGCTATTTAATTCAGGAACAGGGAGATTAAAGTTCTCATCCCATTTATTGAGTTTTTAAGGTTTTATTTTTTGTTACCTTAATAAAGATTGTCATGTTCCAATAATCACATCTGCTTCTTTGTATATTTCTTATATTTAATATTACCCCAAAGTTTATAATTTACCAATATACATCTATTAATAGTTCTGCTCTGCTTTCTTGAGATGTAAAGTGAAGCCTCCTGGCTTTTACCCCATCAGCCAGACATTCCTGACCATATAATGGCCGCAGATGGAGGGTCATGTGATCTCTAACTGGCGATTACTCATGGATGGCTAGAGATCACATGACCCTCCATCTGCAGCCATTATATGGACTGGATTGTCTGGCTGATGAGGTAAAAGACAGGAGGCTTCACTTTACATATCAAGAAAGCAGAACAAAACTATTAATATATGTATATTGGTAAATTACCGAATATGCTGCCCCTCACATTTACACACACAATACAAAAAACATGAGGTAAAGTGGACAACCCTTTTAAAGGAAATCAACTATCACAATGGAGTATGATAAGCCAGGGACACTTACTCATAGGTCCAGGCACCTTCTTGTATCCGTCATCCATGGACTTATAATGCTCCATCGCTGCTGCACTCACATTTAATTATAACCAATTGTACATTTGTCTTAAAGACGTGGGTACAATTGATTATTTTTGATGCTACCACTATAGGATCAAGCGCTAAACCAATCAAGCGCTAAACCAATTTGTCAGTCACTTTACGGCAATACTGCTATGATGGCGACCCTGCTTGCAGGTGTTAGCACTTTTTGAATATGCCAAGGACTCAGGACTCCTGAACCTGAACTACATTGCCCCTTTGTACCATCTAATGTTTTTGGTGCATGATTGGAAAGGGGTTTAATAAACAAGGATTGTGTAGTTCATGCTAATAAAAGTTATTCCAGTTATAAAGTAAATTAAAAGTGTAATTATGTAGAAGTTTAATATACAACAAAGAGTTTGTCAAGATGTTTGATATTCCTTTGCGGGTTTATGGGCTTGTGAACTGCATTAGAGGTTGGGGCCAGAGTGGTGGTGAAGGTAAGTAAGTTGTGGTTGGATAGGACAGTAGTATTAGATAGTTTGGATATGGAAAAGTCTAGCCTAGGGCCCTCTCTGTCACTGGCTGTGGTGGCCCTTGTACATTCTGGAAGCTTTCACATGTATAGCTTGCTTTCACCTAAGAGGTATTCTGCGACTGTATACATAGATAAATAATAGAGCTATTTGGTTACTGTTCTTTACATGTAGTATAAGTGAGGCCCCATAAGGAAGGTACTGATAGATGATTCAACACATGGTACTTGCTTTTCAACCTTCACTCTCATATGTTCGGAAGAAAGATAACCACTAAACTTTCCTCCGACTGAGGTATTTCTACTCACGTTATATATTGATGATTGAGACAGCTTTTTTGTATTTTTTTTATTTACATATATACATATTTACATAATTACAGAGATACATATATACACATTTACATAATTACAGAGATACATATATACATAATTGCAGAGATGCATATATACATATTTACATAATTGCAGATACATATATACACATTTACATAATTACAGAGATACATATATACATAATTGCAGAGATGCATATATACATATTTACATAATTGCAGAGATGCATATATACATATTTACATAATTACAGAGATACATAATTGCAGAGATACATATATACATATTTACATAATTACATAATTACAGAGATACATAATTACATAATTACAGAGATACATATATACATATTTGCAGAGATACGTATATACATAATTGCAGAGATACATATATACACATTTACATAATTACAGTGATACATATATACATAATTACAGATATACATATATACATATTTACATAATTACATAATTACTGAGATACATGTTCACATATCAACATAATTACATAGATACATACATACATATTTACATTATATACATATAAACATAGATACATATATACAGGCATTCTAATTAGGCGGCGGGGGCTGTTATTTGCGTCAGGCGGAGGGTGATCTAGTTCTTTATGTTGGCGGCGGCGGTGCTAAAACGGATGGCTGTCTAGTGTGCGGGGGCTTTGCGGGCGGTCTCCTGGCAGGGTCTTCTTTGTCTGAGTGGGCGGCTGGCAGTGCTGGTATCTTGTCTGAGTGGGCGGCTGGCGGTGCTGGTATCTTGTGTGAGTGGGCGGCTGGCGGTGCTGGTATCTTGTCTGAGTGGGCGGCTGGCGGTGCTGGTATCTTGTCTGAGTGGGCGGCTGGCGGTGCTGGTATCTTGTCTGAGTGGGCGGCTGGCGGTGCTGGTATCTTCTTTGGATGGACGGCTGGCGGTGCTGGTATCTTCTTTGGGTGGGCGGCTGGTGGTGCTGGTATCTTGTCTGGGTGGGTGGCTGGCAGTGCTGGTATCTTCTTTGGATGGGCGGCTGGCTGTGCTGGTATCGTCTCTGGGTAGGCGTCTGGCAGTGCTGGTATCTTCTCTGGGTAGGCGGCATTGGTTGCTGGTATCTTGTGTGGCTGAGCAGTTTGGGTTGTTGAAATCCTGCACATATATACATACATATGAATGAAAACCTCATCTCTCTTTTCTTCTTAGTGTAACACAATAATCAGATGATGACTGCTAGGAATACATATATAATAACTATGCTTTCTCCTACAATTGGTCTCATTACTGTTATTATCATTACTCGCTCCTGGTGCAGGTTATAGCGCACCAGGCGGGACCTGCCAATGAAGTAATCCCACAATTCTTAGAATATCTGGTGCAATGTATGCTGGCAGATGGAAATTCATGACTGACGATTGCACCAGCTCTTAAAAAATTGCTCCCAATGGGCGGAGATAAAACACATGAAGCACTTACCTTGTTCTCCTGTTTCTTGGCTCTTTTAATTTCAGTGGCGTCACTAGAAGAGAAAACTTTGATGAGAAAAACCGCCTCTGTAACATGAAAACTTGTGTATGACTATGAGATCTACAATGTCTTCTATCCATTCTATTCTGTAATCCTTTCCCTTCCTCATAGGCGGAAAAACCTCTCAGGAATTTGCAGGAATGAAAAGCTTTATAATGTACAGATGTGTGAGGGATCAGTGATGTGGAGAGTAAATTCTCTATGAGCTTTGTGTAGAGCCAATCGCTGAGTATCTCCAGACTTCAGAGGAGACTATAAGAAAACTACAAAAAACACCTTGAGCATCTAGTCCTCTATTTCAGCTGCTATCGCTTCTATTCCCTAGCTATCCTGTGATGTGCCATTTAATAGCAGGTCCCCAGTGGAGCCAATGACAGGCCTCAGGGCCTTTACATACATTGGGGCTCATTTACTAAGGGTACAAATGCCAAACATTCGTCGGGTTTCCCGAATATTTCCGTTTAGCCCCAAATTGCCCCACGATTTTGGCGCACGCGATCGGATTGTGGCTTTCACCCGACAGAAATGGGGGGGTGGCCGTCGGACAACCTGACGGATTCGAAAAAACCGCGGAATTTAAAAAACGATTTGTGACGCAAGATCACGCACTTACATGCACCAGGAAGAACAAGGTGAACTCCGGCGGACCTCGGCGCAGCAGCGACACCTGCTGGATATCGGGCACACGACCCTAGTGAGTGCTGGCAGACCCGAATCCTCGTCGGACAACGCTCCACGGGATCGCGACTGGACCGGGTAAGTAAATGTCCCCCATTGTGCTACATGTATAGAGGTCACCACTGAAGCCAGAGATTGACCGCAGCAGTGACCTGCCCTCGAAGCAGCGTTGTGCCTCCAATGGATATGTACGACTAAATGTCACCCAATGAAAGTACTGGCCGGCAAGAAGCTTTTGGCCTCAAAAAGTAAAAAAATTGCAAAATAAACACTTTTAAAAAAAGAAGCTTTTGGCCTGAAAAGGCTCCTGGTTTGGGACCGTCAGGAGGTAAGAAAACATTTACTATTTTATTATTGCCTGCATTTTAAGGGGGTTCTGAATAGAGGGTGGCAGAAGGAGATGGTGCATGGGTCACTATTAAGTGGGATGGGGCAGCTGCTGCATATAGAGGGGGGATGCTGTATTGTGTGGAGGGTTGCTGTATAGAAGATAAGGGAAGGGATGCTCTATAGAATGGGGGTGCTTTATTGTGAAGGGCGGCAGGGACAGGAGAGGATACCGTATGGTGGAGGTTAGTGTTACATATAAAAGAGACACTGAAAAGCCATACATATATATTACAGGAACATTAAACTGCAAGTGACTGTAGTATTTTTAGGGGAGCAGTGTGAAGGCATGTTGCAAAAACGCCTGGTGTCAAATACATCAGAAATACATCCCAGCTGGGAGGGGTCATTATGAAATTCTGTGCCTAATGGAGAAGAATTGTTCCTACACCACAGAAGGCGCCATGAATGTTATAATATTAAGCAAAGGAGAAACGTCAACCGTAAGTCGTCACATAATGATACTATTATCTTGTGTGGTCTGGGAGAATTGGTCTTGTTTTGGTGATGAAGATGTTGTAAGGTGAAGCACAGAATTGCCTATTACACATCATATATAAAGTAACACTTATAGGACATTCACCTTCCTGGGGCTGCTCTTCTCCTTCTCTTAAATTTGGCTGTAGAAGGTTTCCAGGTGTAATAGTATTTGACAATTTGCGCTGTAGATTTTTGAGGAATCTGCAAAAAAAAAGCTTTTGGTAAGAGGAGAAGAAATATACAATATATCAACCGTGATAATCTCAGTTACCCATTTACACCAGTCACATGAATCTGGCCTGGACACATAAGGATTTTTCCATATCGCTGATGACTGTAGATGTATTTGTGCTTAGGAGATGTCAGAAATGTCCTCTTCTTTCCCAGTCAGTAGATCATTAATCTTTTAAAGAAAATCTACCATAGTAATCCATTACTTACTCATAGATCCAGGCACATAGGCTTTGGTAATCTTGTTATATGTGTCATCTATGGCCTCTTTCCTTCTAAAATCAACATTTACGATTATGCTAATGAACCTTAGGGCTCCTCAAAGCAGGTCTCCCCTCCCCCTATACTTCCTGCTGCTGCTGGATTATACAGGAAGAGGGAGGAGGGAGAGATCAGGGGGAGGGTGAGACATGTTCTGCTCATTGTAACCGGCTGTGAATCTTCATCTCTGGAAACCCCCACCAGTGCTTCTCAGGCTTATATTAGAATGAAGGAGGCCATGGATAACAAATATAAAAAGATACCACAGTCACGTTGCCTGGATCTATGAGTAAGTGCCCCTGGTTTATCCATGCTTCATGTTAGATTTCCTTTCAATTTTGTGGCAAGGCAGAAGAATCCACACCACTTTAAACCGTCATTATTATTATTAATTTATTATTATTATTATTATCATTAAAAGATGAACTACGCGTTTCGGTGTTCTACCAGCGCCTTCGTCAGGTTCAGAGTAATAGATTATAAAAGTAAAAGAGTACTAAAGTAATAATCTATTACTCTGAACTTGACGAAGGCGATGGAACAGCGCCGAAACGCTTAATTCATCTTTTAATAATAATAAAGACAGTTTTAAGGGAAGATGCGAGTGATAGCTTCTAGGTCATATAATGGAAGTCTATGGGTGGGGGACACTTCTAAATACATTCAATACAGTGCTTCCACATTAGTTATAGTGTATGCACCACCACCCACTTAAGGAAGCATATACAGTTTTTCCTCAAACTGATTTTAGCATATAAAGTCACCCTTTATATGGCCCTTCAAATTATAATGAAGTATCTCTCATCAATTTTTACAGTTGCTCATAATATGAATACAGCAATAGAACCAAGCTTACCTCAGACACAAGTGTCATTCAGCTGCTACCCCCTAACAGTGTGCTCCCAAATACTGTGAGAGCCCCTCTGAAAATATGTGCGTCATTGTGTAAAATACTGCAATTGTAGCAATAATTTGCCACCTCATTGTGGCCTGAACACATAGGGGCACATTTACTAAGGGTCCGCGGACTGCATTTCTATCGGGTTTCCCGACTATTTATGTTTTGCACCACATTTAACAGGGGTTTTTGGTGCACGCATGCGACACGAATCGGGGGATAGACCATCGGACAACCCGACTGATTCGGATTGGATTTAAAACTCAAATTGTGTCACAAGACAATGCACTCACATACACCAGGAAGAAGAAGCTGGGAAGCGACACATGCAGGATCTCGGGCGCACGATCTTGTTGAATCGCGGCAGACTTCATCCTCGCTGGACAACGCACCTCGGGAATCGCGCAGGGACCGGGTAAGTAAATGTGCCCCATAATAAGGCCCACGCTATGTCATTCCTATATCTGACCCCCACACTACTTAAAGGGGTTTGTCACTTTACCTCATGTATTTTGTAACGTGCGTGTAAGTGGTGTGGGGACATGATCTGTAGGGTAATGTAATTATGCTTTATGTTTATGCATCATTGTACTCTAATATACTGTATTATTCTTAGCTGTGTATTATATTATCGGTTACTTCTATAACCACTATTACTCTACAACAACCAATTTGCTAACTACCTGCATAAGCTGCATAACATTAGGATCCATGATGTATATATATTTTCTGTTGCTATTTAATTCAGGAACAGGGAGATTAAAGTTCTCATCCCATTTATTGAGTTTTTAAGGTTTTATTTTTTGTTACCTTAATAAAGATTGTCATGTTCCAATAATCACATCTGCTTCTTTGTATATTTCTTATATTTAATATTACCCCAAAGTTTATAATTTACCAATATACATCTATTAATAGTTCTGCTCTGCTTTCTTGAGATGTAAAGTGAAGCCTCCTGGCTTTTACCCCATCAGCCAGACATTCCTGACCATATAATGGCCGCAGATGGAGGGTCATGTGATCTCTAACTGGCGATTACTCATGGATGGCTAGAGATCACATGACCCTCCATCTGCAGCCATTATATGGACTGGATTGTCTGGCTGATGAGGTAAAAGACAGGAGGCTTCACTTTACATATCAAGAAAGCAGAACAAAACTATTAATATATGTATATTGGTAAATTACCGAATATGCTGCCCCTCACATTTACACACACAATACAAAAAACATGAGGTAAAGTGGACAACCCTTTTAAAGGAAATCAACTATCACAATGGAGTATGATAAGCCAGGGACACTTACTCATAGGTCCAGGCACCTTCTTGTATCCGTCATCCATGGACTTATAATGCTCCATCGCTGCTGCACTCACATTTAATTATAACCAATTGTACATTTGTCTTAAAGACGTGGGTACAATTGATTATTTTTGATGCTACCACTATAGGATCAAGCGCTAAACCAATCAAGCGCTAAACCAATTTGTCAGTCACTTTACGGCAATACTGCTATGATGGCGACCCTGCTTGCAGGTGTTAGCACTTTTTGAATATGCCAAGGACTCAGGACTCCTGAACCTGAACTACATTGCCCCTTTGTACCATCTAATGTTTTTGGTGCATGATTGGAAAGGGGTTTAATAAACAAGGATTGTGTAGTTCATGCTAATAAAAGTTATTCCAGTTATAAAGTAAATTAAAAGTGTAATTATGTAGAAGTTTAATATACAACAAAGAGTTTGTCAAGATGTTTGATATTCCTTTGCGGGTTTATGGGCTTGTGAACTGCATTAGAGGTTGGGGCCAGAGTGGTGGTGAAGGTAAGTAAGTTGTGGTTGGATAGGACAGTAGTATTAGATAGTTTGGATATGGAAAAGTCTAGCCTAGGGCCCTCTCTGTCACTGGCTGTGGTGGCCCTTGTACATTCTGGAAGCTTTCACATGTATAGCTTGCTTTCACCTAAGAGGTATTCTGCGACTGTATACATAGATAAATAATAGAGCTATTTGGTTACTGTTCTTTACATGTAGTATAAGTGAGGCCCCATAAGGAAGGTACTGATAGATGATTCAACACATGGTACTTGCTTTTCAACCTTCACTCTCATATGTTCGGAAGAAAGATAACCACTAAACTTTCCTCCGACTGAGGTATTTCTACTCACGTTATATATTGATGATTGAGACAGCTTTTTTGTATTTTTTTTATTTACATATATACATATTTACATAATTACAGAGATACATATATACACATTTACATAATTACAGAGATACATATATACATAATTGCAGAGATGCATATATACATATTTACATAATTGCAGATACATATATACACATTTACATAATTACAGAGATACATATATACATAATTGCAGAGATGCATATATACATATTTACATAATTGCAGAGATGCATATATACATATTTACATAATTACAGAGATACATAATTGCAGAGATACATATATACATATTTACATAATTACATAATTACAGAGATACATAATTACATAATTACAGAGATACATATATACATATTTGCAGAGATACGTATATACATAATTGCAGAGATACATATATACACATTTACATAATTACAGTGATACATATATACATAATTACAGATATACATATATACATATTTACATAATTACATAATTACTGAGATACATGTTCACATATCAACATAATTACATAGATACATACATACATATTTACATTATATACATATAAACATAGATACATATATACAGGCATTCTAATTAGGCGGCGGGGGCTGTTATTTGCGTCAGGCGGAGGGTGATCTAGTTCTTTATGTTGGCGGCGGCGGTGCTAAAACGGATGGCTGTCTAGTGTGCGGGGGCTTTGCGGGCGGTCTCCTGGCAGGGTCTTCTTTGTCTGAGTGGGCGGCTGGCAGTGCTGGTATCTTGTCTGAGTGGGCGGCTGGCGGTGCTGGTATCTTGTGTGAGTGGGCGGCTGGCGGTGCTGGTATCTTGTCTGAGTGGGCGGCTGGCGGTGCTGGTATCTTGTCTGAGTGGGCGGCTGGCGGTGCTGGTATCTTGTCTGAGTGGGCGGCTGGCGGTGCTGGTATCTTCTTTGGATGGACGGCTGGCGGTGCTGGTATCTTCTTTGGGTGGGCGGCTGGTGGTGCTGGTATCTTGTCTGGGTGGGTGGCTGGCAGTGCTGGTATCTTCTTTGGATGGGCGGCTGGCTGTGCTGGTATCGTCTCTGGGTAGGCGTCTGGCAGTGCTGGTATCTTCTCTGGGTAGGCGGCATTGGTTGCTGGTATCTTGTGTGGCTGAGCAGTTTGGGTTGTTGAAATCCTGCACATATATACATACATATGAATGAAAACCTCATCTCTCTTTTCTTCTTAGTGTAACACAATAATCAGATGATGACTGCTAGGAATACATATATAATAACTATGCTTTCTCCTACAATTGGTCTCATTACTGTTATTATCATTACTCGCTCCTGGTGCAGGTTATAGCGCACCAGGCGGGACCTGCCAATGAAGTAATCCCACAATTCTTAGAATATCTGGTGCAATGTATGCTGGCAGATGGAAATTCATGACTGACGATTGCACCAGCTCTTAAAAAATTGCTCCCAATGGGCGGAGATAAAACACATGAAGCACTTACCTTGTTCTCCTGTTTCTTGGCTCTTTTAATTTCAGTGGCGTCACTAGAAGAGAAAACTTTGATGAGAAAAACCGCCTCTGTAACATGAAAACTTGTGTATGACTATGAGATCTACAATGTCTTCTATCCATTCTATTCTGTAATCCTTTCCCTTCCTCATAGGCGGAAAAACCTCTCAGGAATTTGCAGGAATGAAAAGCTTTATAATGTACAGATGTGTGAGGGATCAGTGATGTGGAGAGTAAATTCTCTATGAGCTTTGTGTAGAGCCAATCGCTGAGTATCTCCAGACTTCAGAGGAGACTATAAGAAAACTACAAAAAACACCTTGAGCATCTAGTCCTCTATTTCAGCTGCTATCGCTTCTATTCCCTAGCTATCCTGTGATGTGCCATTTAATAGCAGGTCCCCAGTGGAGCCAATGACAGGCCTCAGGGCCTTTACATACATTGGGGCTCATTTACTAAGGGTACAAATGCCAAACATTCGTCGGGTTTCCCGAATATTTCCGTTTAGCCCCAAATTGCCCCACGATTTTGGCGCACGCGATCGGATTGTGGCTTTCACCCGACAGAAATGGGGGGGTGGCCGTCGGACAACCTGACGGATTCGAAAAAACCGCGGAATTTAAAAAACGATTTGTGACGCAAGATCACGCACTTACATGCACCAGGAAGAACAAGGTGAACTCCGGCGGACCTCGGCGCAGCAGCGACACCTGCTGGATATCGGGCACACGACCCTAGTGAGTGCTGGCAGACCCGAATCCTCGTCGGACAACGCTCCACGGGATCGCGACTGGACCGGGTAAGTAAATGTCCCCCATTGTGCTACATGTATAGAGGTCACCACTGAAGCCAGAGATTGACCGCAGCAGTGACCTGCCCTCGAAGCAGCGTTGTGCCTCCAATGGATATGTACGACTAAATGTCACCCAATGAAAGTACTGGCCGGCAAGAAGCTTTTGGCCTCAAAAAGTAAAAAAATTGCAAAATAAACACTTTTAAAAAAAGAAGCTTTTGGCCTGAAAAGGCTCCTGGTTTGGGACCGTCAGGAGGTAAGAAAACATTTACTATTTTATTATTGCCTGCATTTTAAGGGGGTTCTGAATAGAGGGTGGCAGAAGGAGATGGTGCATGGGTCACTATTAAGTGGGATGGGGCAGCTGCTGCATATAGAGGGGGGATGCTGTATTGTGTGGAGGGTTGCTGTATAGAAGATAAGGGAAGGGATGCTCTATAGAATGGGGGTGCTTTATTGTGAAGGGCGGCAGGGACAGGAGAGGATACCGTATGGTGGAGGTTAGTGTTACATATAAAAGAGACACTGAAAAGCCATACATATATATTACAGGAACATTAAACTGCAAGTGACTGTAGTATTTTTAGGGGAGCAGTGTGAAGGCATGTTGCAAAAACGCCTGGTGTCAAATACATCAGAAATACATCCCAGCTGGGAGGGGTCATTATGAAATTCTGTGCCTAATGGAGAAGAATTGTTCCTACACCACAGAAGGCGCCATGAATGTTATAATATTAAGCAAAGGAGAAACGTCAACCGTAAGTCGTCACATAATGATACTATTATCTTGTGTGGTCTGGGAGAATTGGTCTTGTTTTGGTGATGAAGATGTTGTAAGGTGAAGCACAGAATTGCCTATTACACATCATATATAAAGTAACACTTATAGGACATTCACCTTCCTGGGGCTGCTCTTCTCCTTCTCTTAAATTTGGCTGTAGAAGGTTTCCAGGTGTAATAGTATTTGACAATTTGCGCTGTAGATTTTTGAGGAATCTGCAAAAAAAAAGCTTTTGGTAAGAGGAGAAGAAATATACAATATATCAACCGTGATAATCTCAGTTACCCATTTACACCAGTCACATGAATCTGGCCTGGACACATAAGGATTTTTCCATATCGCTGATGACTGTAGATGTATTTGTGCTTAGGAGATGTCAGAAATGTCCTCTTCTTTCCCAGTCAGTAGATCATTAATCTTTTAAAGAAAATCTACCATAGTAATCCATTACTTACTCATAGATCCAGGCACATAGGCTTTGGTAATCTTGTTATATGTGTCATCTATGGCCTCTTTCCTTCTAAAATCAACATTTACGATTATGCTAATGAACCTTAGGGCTCCTCAAAGCAGGTCTCCCCTCCCCCTATACTTCCTGCTGCTGCTGGATTATACAGGAAGAGGGAGGAGGGAGAGATCAGGGGGAGGGTGAGACATGTTCTGCTCATTGTAACCGGCTGTGAATCTTCATCTCTGGAAACCCCCACCAGTGCTTCTCAGGCTTATATTAGAATGAAGGAGGCCATGGATAACAAATATAAAAAGATACCACAGTCACGTTGCCTGGATCTATGAGTAAGTGCCCCTGGTTTATCCATGCTTCATGTTAGATTTCCTTTCAATTTTGTGGCAAGGCAGAAGAATCCACACCACTTTAAACCGTCATTATTATTATTAATTTATTATTATTATTATTATCATTAAAAGATGAACTACGCGTTTCGGTGTTCTACCAGCGCCTTCGTCAGGTTCAGAGTAATAGATTATAAAAGTAAAAGAGTACTAAAGTAATAATCTATTACTCTGAACTTGACGAAGGCGATGGAACAGCGCCGAAACGCTTAATTCATCTTTTAATAATAATAAAGACAGTTTTAAGGGAAGATGCGTCTTTAAGGGTTTTTTTTTTAAAGGGGCCTTACTTGCTGATCAGTGGGGGTCTCGTCTGATCCCCGTACTGAGTCCGCGAACCCCACAGATCGCGAAAACAAGGCGATCCACATCGCTCATCAGATTATTGGAGCAGACCGTTCTCCTCTTAATTTCTATAGGCTGAAGGAAATTGCTGAGCGCCATGATCTCCATCCGATCTCCGCAGCTCCATAGAGATTAAAGGAGCAGACAGTCATGCCCAGCCATCTGCTCCATTCTCTGTGGAGAGACAGGTCGCGACCCTCTTTTGCAACCTGTGGGGGTCCAAGCACTGAGAACCCCATGATCAGCAAGTTAGGCCCTATACGTGGATAGGGGCCTAATTTCTTCGTGGAAAACCCTTAAGTAAGCAGTAAAGGAGAGAGGAGGACACAGAATTGCTGTTCCTGATGGTCTTATTCTCTCTCATATCACTGAACAGGAGAGAGATATGCTGGGATCAGGAACAGCTACAGGAAGGTTTGGCGGAAGATGGCAGATGGCAGGAGAAATGACTGAGGGTTCGTTCACACATTCAGTTATTCAGCTGCAGTTTTTGAAGCCAAATGCAGGCGTGAATCATAATTGTTGAGAACACATCATTGAGAGAAACTGGTTCTCCTCTTTATTAATCCACTCCTGGTTTAGACATTAAAAATTTGCATCTGAAAAACTGAACGTGTGAATGCACCATGAGGGGTCTTCGCCCTAAGGATGCTGTCACACTGTGCGTTCTTGGACAGTTTTTGGACCGCTCTTGGTGCGTTTGTAAATCTGCTCTTTATCTCTTTTCCTTCATTTCTGGAAGTGTAAGCAGCTGTGAAACGGAATCAAACCAGCCAAACGAACGCTAAACATGTAAACTGGTATGTTTTTTCAGTGTTACCACTGAGCTATGAAATCCCCGCTGTCAATAGATATTCCCTAACTAAAGCTTCAGTACACTTACACTTGTACACAGGCTTGTGAACTGCTATATAGAGATGGATCTTCTAAGAGATCACTACATTGTCCTTTTGTATGCAGAATTATATTCAACACAAATAAGTGTAATCTAAAATGATCAACAAAATAAAATATATACATTACTTTAATATTAATAAGACAACCATGACATACAGTCAAAATAATATGTATGCATTTTTTTTTAATTTAACACGTAAGTCCCTGAAGGATATCTGTGTATTATGTGCGTATTTACCACACAATATTTCAGTAGTAGTGTAGTGTTTGTGCATATGACAATCCCATACACACAATGCAGAAAAAATATCAAATCGCCTTATCACTGCAGATGTTTCATCCATAGCAAATAAGTGACATGTCCCTTATTCCTGAGGATGTTGCTGTGGAAATGAAACTTTGTAGGACTAGTCACACATTACCTGTTCTTCATTATAACCATGTTCGTCTGGTGATATTAATGTATTCATCCACTGCAAATAATGAGAGAGAATTACGTCGCTTATTTCTATGTGATGTGTAACTTAAAGTCATTGGGGTCATTTATCATATGACGACGCTCGTGCCCCTATGATAGCTCTTGTTATTCGGCGAATACCTTGCAGTGTTTATTTCTATGCCAGAGCCCTACCTGGCATTGAAATAAATGATGTTGTAGTGGATGTGCAGGCACAAGGGGAGGATGGGCCCACTCCCTGGCCTGCACCCTCCTCTTCCCACCCCTCCACAACCCCATGCCATAGTGTGACAGAAAGGGGAAAATATCGCAAGTGCTAGTAATAGATAGCATTGCGACTATTTCAGGCGTGGAGTGGCGCAGAAGCCCTGATACATACCCCCCAGTATACTCATGTGCTTAGTGGTTTACCTACTGACAATACTCTTCATCCCAAAACTAATGACAACTCATCACTGCTGTACCTAAAAGACATCTAACTCTGCTACATCTGAATGCTATCTCTACATTGCTGCTTTAGATACTTACATTCATCATCCGGGATGTTGTGGTCTGGGGACCAGAGTTTGGTGCAAAATACCTCTGTCGAGGGTTCTCCAATTTCTGTAACAGGGAATATGTGTGCTAAGTAAATTAAGGCATAAGATAATCTTAATCTGTTATCCCTATCACATATCCTAACTATATATATCACCTCTGCCGTGGTTATTACTCCTGCTGGTACTTCAGCTCTTACTGACTTATGAAACCCATTCCCAATCCACAGGGATTCCCATAGATGTTATGGAATGAATGTAAAGCCACCACACAGCGCTCCATTCACATCGGGGCTCTAGGGGACTCGTTGGTTCCCACTTTTGTGATCACTGGAAGGTCTGTTTACAGGTTAGAAGGTCATCACCCCTATAGCGCCCCCTTACATATTGATGTTGACTGCAGATGGATAACTGTCACAACTGTCACTGCGGCTCATAGCTTCCACTGGTAGGATCACTGACTATGTCGGATTACAGGCAGCGCTCCTAACCAGAGTGACGGATGTGCCTCTGGTCCCCACACTCCTGGCCCCCATTCAGTGCTGCCTGTGCCCTTTTATATAAGCTACACCCCCTATGAAGACCACTCCTGACTGTAAGGATTCCCCCAGATGAGATTCCCCGGTGGATATCATCTAATCTAATACTTTTATTTATTTAAAATCTAGCCCCGCTCAGGTCGCCAGTCATCTATACCTGGTAGGCGCAGCATTTTCGGTGCTAGTAGCGAGCTTTGGTAAGTCTTGTCTTCTCAATCCAGAGAAGAGTCTTCACTTTCCAAAGTGTTGCTGTGGTCGAGTATTTCCACAGAACCACATGGAAGATTGTTGTTACCAAGTAACTTCTTGTGATGTCAGAGGATTTCTATATAGTGATGTCATAGACCCCTGTGATTGCACTGCCTAGAGTGATAGCTTCTAGCATATCAAATGGAAGTCTATGGGTGGGGGACGCTTCCAATATATTCAATACAGTGCTTCCAATTAATTATAGTTCCTCCTCCATGTGGGGTGAGTTTTTCCCAAACTGATTTTAGCATATAAGTCACCCTTTATATGGCCCTTCAATTATAATGAAGTACCTCTCATCCATTTTTACAGTTGCTCATAATATGAATACAGCATTGAACCAAGCTACCTCAGACACGTGTCATTCAGCTGCTACCCCCTAACGTGTGCTCCCAATACGGGGAGAGAGCCCCTCTAAAGATATGTGCGCCATTGTGTAGGGGCATTTACTAAGGGTCCACGGAGCGCATTTCCATCAGGTTTCCCGACTGTTCTGTTTTGCGCCATTTAAAATTCAAATTGTGTCGCAAGACAATGCACTCACTACACTGGTAAGAAGAAGGGGAACTCGCGGACCTGAGTGGGGAAGCAACACATGCAAGGTCTCGGGTGCATGATCTTGTTAATCGCGGCAGACTTCATCCTCCACGGAAAAGGCCCTTGGGGATCGCGCAGGGACCTGGTAAGTAATGTGCCCCCATAAAATGCCCACTCTATGTCATACCCATATCTGACCCCACACTACTTAAAGGGTCTGTCACTTTACCTCATGTATTTTGTAACGTGTGTGTAGTGCGGGGGCAGTATATTAGGAAATTACCAATATACATATTCCCCTCTCATGATCTGTAGGGTAATTATTATGCTTATTTTTGTATGCATCATTGTACTCTGATATACTGTATTATCTTAGCTGTGTATATATTATTTGTACTTCTATAACCGCTATTACTCTACATCAACCAATTTGCCAACTCCCTGCATAAGCTGCATAACATTAGATACATGGTATATATATTTTTCTGTTGCTATTTACTTCAGGAACGGGGAGATGTGTAGTTCCGTCCCATTTATTGATTTTTAGTGGTTTGTATTTTTTGTTACCTTAATAAAATTGTCATGTTCCAATAATCACATCTGCTTCTTTGTATATTTTCTTATATTTAATATTACCCCAAAGTTTATAATTTACCAATATACATCTATTAATAGTTCTGCTCTGCTTTCTTTGATATGTAAAGTGAAGCCTCCTGTCTTTTACCTCATCACCAGAGATTCCTGTCCATAAAATGGCCCGCAGATGGAGGGTCATGTGATCTCTCACGTCCATGAGTAATGGCCGTTAGGATCACATGACCCTCTATCTGCAGCCATTACATGGACTGGATTGTTACATGGACTGCTGCACTCACATTTAATTATAACTGAGATGAGCGAAACATACTCGTCCGAGCTTGATGCTCGTTCGAGCATTAGCGTACTCGAAACGTGCTCGTTGCTCGGACGAATACTTCGCCCGCTCGAAAAAATGGCATCTCCCGCGTTTTGCCTTTTTGGCGGCCATAAACAGAGCCAATCACACAGCCAGGAGACTCTGCACTCCACCCAGCATGACGGGTACCCTACCGTCGATAGCAGTGGTTGGCTGGCCAATCAGGTGACCCTGGATAGACTAGCCCCTGCCTGCGCTGCTCGGATCATCTGTTCTGGATGCCGCTAGGAGAGAGCGCTGCTGGTCAGGAAAGCGTTAGGCTGTTCTATTAGCCTTACTGCTAGGCAGAGTGATTCTCAAAGAAACCCAACAGCCCTTCTTGCTACAATCCGTTATAATTTTTTTTTTATTTGCACTAGTACCATATTGTGGGAATTGCAGGGGACTTGCTACCGTTGTGTTTAGCTCTTAGTGACACACATATCCACCTCAAACACCAAAGTGGGAAAATTTATTAGGGTTTGATTTCAATTAGGCACAGTCTGCCAGTTCTTTTATTTTACGTTTATTTTTTAATACTCAGCGTCATCTCACTGGCATAGCATGTGCTATCATACTTGGGCTAGAAAATAGCCATAGGAGAATCCAAACGCTTACTAGGCCTACAATAGCGTTATATATTTTATTCTGGTTGATCTGCTGGTGGCGGTCCTTGCTGTAGTGCATCTCTACTACCATATTGTGATGAATTTGTAGTGAGACTTGCGACCGTTGTGTTTAGCGCTTAGTGACGCACATATCCACTCGCAAAGACCGAAGTGGGAAAATTTATTAGGGGTTTGATTTCATTAGGCACAGTCTGCCATTTACTTTTTATTTTACGTTTATTTTTTTCATACTCAGTCGTCATCTCATCTGGCATAGCAGGTGCTTTCATACTTGGCTAGAAATAGCCATGCAATAGGATAGCATCGTTTGGTTTTAAAAACTAAAAACCAAAAAAAAAAAAAAACACAAAAAAAACACAAAAAAAGTTAAAAAAAAATTAAAGTTATAACTTTCATTTTCAAAATGTTTAACCCAGGGCTAGGGGTAGAGGACGGAGGGCGGGACGTGGGCGTCCAACTACTGCGGGGTCAGAGGCCGTGTCCTGGCGAGACACCACCTGCTTAGAGGAGACAGGGGAACGCCGCAGAGCTACACTCCCTAGTTCATGTCTGAAGTTACTGGGACTCGTGGTGAGCACGTTGAGGCAGACAGTGGAACAGTGATGTTGTGGATTGCCGACAATGCTCCGCAATTTGTCCACCAGTCAGTCTTCCACGCAGTCCACCCATGTCACCCGAATCGGCACTCCTCCAGCTCCTGCACCTCACCTCCCCCCGCCCCCAGTCCTGCCCCTCCCAGAAATTTGGCATTTGAACCGGCATACTCTGATGAACTGTTTCTGGACCCTTCCCACGGCACACAACCTTGTCCGGTTGCTGCTGAGCAATTTTCCGATGTCCAGGTTTCCACAGTCGCAGTCTGTGGTGATGATGACCTTCTTGAGTAGTGGAAGAAGTGTGAAAGAGGTGTCCCGACATGAGGAGACACGGTTGTCAGACAGTGGTGAAGTTTTTTCAGGCAGGAAGTCCGAGGGGAGCAGACTGAGGATCGAGGATGATGAGGTGACAGACCAAGCTGGGTTGAGAGGCCGGGTGAACACAGGGCTTCTGGACGGAGGAGAGTCCTCGACCAGAACAGGTTGGAAGAGGCGTGGTGGTCAAGACGGAGAGGCAGGGCCAGAGCAGGTGCATCAGCGCCAAATGTGTCACGTGTGAAGCTCCCGTGGTGAGGGGTCCCCGGCGAGGGCTAGATTTTCAGAAGTCTGGAGGTTCTTTAGGAAACACCAGATGACCGCGGACTGTGGTGTGCAACCTTTGCAAACCAGATCAGCAGGGGTTCCACCACTACTAGCTTAACTACCACCGTAGGCGCAGGCATAGGAATGCTAAACACCCCACTCAGTGGCACCAAGCCCGTTCACCTCCGGCCGGCACACCACTGCTCCTTCCCCTGTGTCAGCGATGTCAGCCCCCTGCCCAGGACCCTGGCCACAAAAACCCCATCGTCGCCTCCACGATCCCCACAGCATCCACCAGCGTTCAGCTCTCCATACCCCAACGCTGGAGCGGAAACGAAATATGTGCAACCCACCCGCACGCCCAACCCTTAATGTCCACATCTCCGATTGCTTAGCCTGGAGATGCTGCCCTATAGGCTAGTAGAGACCGAGGCCTTTCGCAACCTCATGGCGGCGGCGCCCCTCGGTATTCGGCCCATCCCCCTCTACTTTTCCCATGTCCGTCCCAGCCCTGCACCAGCACGTGTCAGACAACATCATCCGTGCCCTGACCAACGCCGTTTCTGACAAGTCCACCTGACCACGGACACGTGGACGAGTGCTGCCGGGCAGGGCCACTATATATCGCTGACGGCACATTGGGTTAACTTGGTGGAGCTGGACCGAGTCTGACCCTGCGGCTGGTCATATACTGCCGACGCCGAGGATTGCGGGGCCTACCTCTGTCCAGGTCTTTCAGGCCTACTTGCCTCCTCCTCCTCCCACCCCTCCTCCACCTCCTCCTCCGCAACTACCATCCGTGGGCATGGCTGCTCTAGGCACAGCAGCAGTGCCGTCGCTAGCAAGCAGGCGGTGCTCAAACTGCTGAGCCTAGGCGATAACAGGCACACCGCCCAAGACTATTACGGGCATCACGGCGCAGACTGATCTGTGGCTGGCACCGCTGAACCTGAAGCCAGGCATGGTTGTGTGTGACAACGGCCGTAACCTTAGGCGGCTCTGCAACCGGCAGACTGACACTGTGCCATGCCTGGCCCATGTGTTAAATCTGATAGTTCAGCGTTTCCTCAAGACATACCCCAATCTGTCTGATTTCTCACGAAGGTGCGCCGCATCTGTGCGCTTTCGAAGTCCAGCCCAGATGCTGGCCACTCTCAGGGCAGCACAGCGCCGCCTCCAACTGCCTGCTCACCGACTGTTGTGCGACGTGCCACGAGGTGGAATTCAACACTAACCATGTTATCCAAAGTTTACCAGCCGCGAGCGATTGTAGACTGCCAGATGTCAACTTCCACCAGAACTGGTAGTCAGTCAGTCAGCTTCCTCAATCTACAATGAGAGTGGACGTTGATCTCTGATACTGTCAGGTGCTGAGTAACTTCGAGAGTCAACACAGATGGTCAGTGGTGATGCCGCCATCATCAGCCTCACCATCCCGCTGCTTGGCCTGTTGAAAACCTCTCTGATCAGCAGAAGTCGGAAGCTTTGCGCTCGTCACAAGAGACGGGGAAGAAGATTCCCTTGTTGATAGCCAAAGCACCTTAGGTCTGTTTTCAGCGCATATCGGAGGAGGTGGAGGTGGAGGAGGATGAGGAGGAAGAGGAGAGAATGTTGGCGAGACACAGAGGGGACCATTGTTCAGTCCTTCACTGTTCAGCTGTATGGGCAGAAGAAGATGAGTTGGAGGAGTTGAGGAGGAGGAAATGGACAGTCAGGCCAGTGAGGGGAGTGAATTCTTGCGCGTTGGTACTCTGGCAACATATGGCAGATTTCATGCTAGGCTGCCTATCCCGTGACCCTCGCGTTCAAAGATTTTATTCCAGCACCGATTCTGGGTATTCACTCTCCTGGACCCACGGTACAAGCAAATTCTTTCCACTCTCATCCCTGGAGAGGAAAGGAGTGTGAGAATGCATGAATACCAGCAGGCCCTGGTGCACAAGCTGAAACACTATTTCCCTTCTGACAGCGCTAGCGGCAGAGTGCGTAGTTCGGGCGGACAAGTAGCGAGGGAGAGTAGGCGAGCAGGCAGCTTGTCCAGCACTGGCAGGGTACGCTTTACAAGGCTTTTGCCAGCTTTATGTCACCCCAGCAAGACACTGTCACCTGTCCCCAGTCTCGGCAGAGTAGGGCTGATCTTTACAGAAAGATGGTGAGCTAGTACGTAGCTGACCATACCACGTCCTAAATGATCACACAGCTCCCTACAACTACTGGGTTTCAAAGCTGGACATGTGGCACGAACTGGCGCTGTCCCTTGGAGGTTCTTGCCTGCCCTGCCGCTGCGTGTTGTCCGAGCGGGTTTTCAGTGCAGCTGGTGGCATCATCACCGATAAGCGTACACGCCTGTCGACTGACAGCGCTGACAGGCTGACGCTTATTAGATGAATAAAGCCTGGATTTCTCCTAATTTCCAATCTCCACCAGGTGAAGGAGCTCAACCTGAATAATTTATGCACTCCTCCTCCTCATTTTCCTCCTTCTCCTCCTCTTTGCCTAAACAGAGAAACTGGCTATTTTTTGACAGGGCCCACTGTCTCTAGCTATAGTACTTTATGCATTAATTTTTTCTGGAGGGCCACCTACCCGTCCTCTGTTTTAAACAATTTTTGGGAGTGCCACATACAGGCACTCAATCTATTCATTTTTCTGGAGAGCCACCTACTGCTCCTCTGGTTTGAAAACTTTTTTGGACTGCCACATACAGGCACTCAATCTATTTCATTTTTCTGGAGGCCACCTACCGCTCCTCGGTTTTTGAAAACTTTTTTGGACTGCCACATACAGGCACTCAATCTATTCAATTTTCTGGAGGGCCACCTACCTGCTCCTCTGTTTGAAAACTTTTTTGGACTGCCACATACAGGCACTCAATCTATTTCATTTTTCTGGAGGCCACCTACCTGCTCCTCTGGTTTGAAAACTTTTTTGGACTGCCACATACAGGCACTCAATCTATTTCATTTTTCTGGAGGGCCACCTACCTGCTCCTCTGGTTTGAAAACTTTTTGGCTGCCACATACAGGCACTATCCAAATTAAATTGTCTCCATAGCAGCCTCCACACGTTGTCTCCATTGCTACCTCCAAAGTCGTCCATATAGCCTGCCTCCATACATCGTCCCCTTAATCAAACGAGGTGTGGTCAGGCAGAAATTGGGTTGTTTCATGGATTCCACATCAAAGTTGTTAACTTTGTCGCCACCCTGCTGTGGTTATCCCAAAATATACTGGCAAACTTTTTACCATTTACGGATATTACTTCAGCGCTTCTTGCGCATCTGTTTACATTCCCCTCACCCGCCATATCCCAAACTTATAAGAACGCACTACACTTAACTTGGTGAGGCTGGACCGAGTCTGACCCTGGGCTGGTCATATACTGCCGACGCAGAGGATTGCGGCCTACCTCGGTCCAGTCTTCAAAGCCTACTATACCTCCTCCTCCTCCCACCCCTCCTCCACCTCCTCCGAATTACCATCCGTGGGCATGGCGCCATCATCGGTAGCTCTAGGCACAGCACAGTGCCGTCGCTAAGCGACACAGGCGGTGCTCAAACTGCTGAGCCTAGGCGAAAAAGGCACACCGCCCAAGACTATTACAGGGCATTCCACATCAAACTTGTTAACTTTGTCGCCCACCTGCTGTGTTAATCCCAAAATTACTGGGCAAACTTTTATCATTTACCGATATTATTTCAGCGCTTCTTGCGCATCTGTTTACATTCCCCTCACCCGCCATATCCCAACTTATAAGAACGCTACTACCTTGATCTTATACAAAAGGTTCTTAGAAGTGCTGTTTGGGGAGTAGCCTAGAGACAGGGGTCTTGGATTGGCGAAAGCTCGCCTAGCAGCGGAGCGCCAGCTCCTGCCAAGATCCAACAACATGTTTTAACTGCGCACCTTTAATCTACACTAGTTCACTGCCTCCATAATAATAATAATAATAATCTTTATTTATATAGCGCCATCATATTCCGTAGCGCTTTACAAATCATAGGAAACAAATCAAATGTAATGTAACAGAGCACAACATTTGTATGGAACAACGGAGTGAGGTCCCTGCTCGCCAAGCTTACGGTTTATGAAAAGATGGGGTAACACGAGGTAAAAGAATATTATGGTCAAGCCATTCTTCTTAGGGAATAGAACAAAATAATAAATGGAATTGCTGTCGCTTGAACCACTCCACCGTCATCTTATATACCAGGTCCAGGGTGAATGGGACTGCAAGAGTCTGGTGCCTGTTGGTTGCTGGATAACGATGGGAGGACGACACAGGACGGGTTAGTAGAAAGTTAAAACTTCATGCAGTTAATGAGTGTTATAGGCTGCCTAAAGAATGGGTTTTAGAGGCACGTTTAACACTTTGGAGGTTAGCTATTAGTCTGATAGTCCGGGCAGAGCATTCCATAGAATTGGTGCAGCTCTAGAGAAGTCTTGGAGACGCGGTGGGAGGTCCGCACTAGGGTAGAGTTAATCTAAGATCACTGGCGGATCTAAGAGCACGGGTTGGCGATAGACTGAGATAAGAGAGGAGAGGGTAGGGGGTGCAGCATTATACAGAGCTTTAGGATGAGGGTCATTATTTTAAAACTGTATTCGAAGGAGACTGGCAGCCAGTGCAGCGACTGGCATTAACGTAGGCATACATGGTCCCCTTATCAAACGAGCTTGTGTCAGGCAGAATTTTTGGGTTGTTTTCATGGCTTCCACATCAACTTGTTAACTTTGTCGCCACCCTGCTGTGTATCCACAAAATATACGGCAAACTTTTATCATTTACCGATATTATTTGAGCGCTTCTTGCTCCCCTCCTTTGGTTCCTCTCTGCCACCCATTGGTTTTAAGCCTGATTCCATTTGGGTATGTTGCCAAGACACTCTCTAGCCTGCCGCTGCTGCCGCTGCCTCTGCATGCCGTCCCCTATAGTGTCAGGGTCAATTATTGGATGTTTTAGATGCTATCTAGCTTCATTCTGTCACTCTGTCATGGCCATGCTGTTTGCCCATAATTTTGGCATAATGGTGCGTTTACGCACTCATAGGCATCCATGCATGCTGCCCCTGCTGTTTTCCTGTCCATTTCCGTGGTGTTTCCTCCTTTTCTGAGGTTCCCAGGTGTTTGGCCAAGCTTCGCTGTGCAGAGCCTTGGTCCCCTTGAAAAATGCTCGAGTCTCCCATTGACTTCAATGGGCTCGTTATTCGAGATGAGCCACTGGAGCATCGGGAAAAGTTCGTCTCGAATAACGAGTACCCGAGCTTTTTAGTGCTCGCTCATCTCTAATTATAACCATTGTACATTTGTCTTAAGACTGGTACAATTGATTATTTTTGTTGCTACTACTATAGGATCAAGTGCTAAACCAATCAAGCGCTAAACCAATTGTCAGTCACTGTACGGCAATACTGCTATGATTGCGACCTTGCTTGCAGGTATTAGCACTTTTTGAATATACCAAGGACTTAGGACTCCTGAACCTGACCTACATTGCCCCTTTGTACCATCTATGTTTTTGGTGCATGATCGAAAGGGTTTAATAAACAAGGATTGTGTAGTTCATGCTAATAAAGTTATTCCAGTTATAAGTAATTAAAAGTGTAATTATGTAGAAGTTTAATATGCAACAAAGAGTTTGTCAAGATGTTTGATATTCCTTTGCGGGTTTATGGGCTTGTGAACTGCATTAGCGGTTGGGGCCAGAGTGGTGGTGAAGTAAGTAAGTTGTGGTTGGATAGTACAGTAGTATTAGATGTTTGGATATGGAAAAGAGCCGTGCAAATTAAGTCTAGCCTAGGGCCCTCTCTGTCACTGGCTGTGGTGGCCCTTGTACATTGTGGAAGCTTTCACATGTATAGATATACTTGCTTTCACCTAAGAGGTATTCTGCGACTGTATACATAGATAATATAGAGCTATTTGGTTACTGTTCTTTACATGCATGTATATTGAGGCCCCATAAGGAAGGTACTGATAGATGATTCAACACATGGTACTTGCTTTTCAACCTTCACTCTCATATGTTCGGAAGAAAGATAACCACTAAACTTTCCTCCGACTGAGGTATTTCTCACGTTATATATTGATGATTGAGACAGCTTTTTTGTAATTTTTTATTTACATATATACATATTTACATAATTACAGAGATACATATATACATATTTACATAATTACAGATATACACATATTACATAATTGCAGAGATACATAATACATATTTACAATAATTACATAATTACAGAGATACATATATACATAATTGCAGAGATACTATATACATAATTACAGAGATACATATATACATAATTACAGATATACATATATACATTTCACTCAACATTACATAGATACAACCTACATATTTACATTATATACATAATAAACATAGATACATATTAACAGGCATTCTAATTAGGCGCGGGGGCTGTAATTTGGGTCAGGCGAGGGTGATCTAGTTCTTTATGTTGGCGGCGGCGGTGCTAAAACGGATGGCTGTCTATGTGCGGGGCTTTGCGGGCAGTCTCCTGGCGGGGTCTTCTTTGTCTGAGTGGCGGCTGGCAGTGCTGGTATCTTGTCTGAGTGGGCGGCTGGCGGTGCTGGTATCTTCTTTGGATGGACGGCTGCGGTGCTGTTATCTTCTCTGGGTAGGCGGCATTGGTTGCTGGTATCTAGTTGGGCTGAGCAGTTTGGGTTGTTGAAATCCTGCCATATATACATACATATGAATTCTAAAACCTCATCTCTCTTTTTCTTAGTGAAACACAATATCAATGATGACTGCTAGGAAACATTATAATAACTATGCTTTCTCCTACAATGGTCTCATTACTGTTTTTATCATTACTCGCTCGGTGCAGTTATAGCGCACCAGGGGGGACCTGCCAATGAAGCGATCCCACAATCCTTAGAATATCTGGTGCAATGTACGCTGGCAGATTAAAATTCAAGCTGACGGATGCACCAGCTCTTAAAAAATTGCTCCCAATGGGCAGAGATAAAACACATGAAGCACTTACCTTGTTCTCCTGTTTCTTGGCTCTTTTAATTTCAGTGGCGTCACTAAGAAGAAAACTTTGATGAGAAAACCTCCTCTGTAACATGAAAACTTGTGTATGACTATGAGATCTACAATGTCTTCTATCCATTCTATCCTGTAATCCTTTCCCTTCCTCATAGGCGGAAAACCTCTCAAGAATTTGTGCAGTCATCTTTTAATAATAATAAAGACAGTTTTAAGGGAAGATGCTTATTCCTCGTGGAAACACTGTGTTTTCCCTTCTGTTTTCGGTTCAGTGGGTCCGTGCCCTAGATTTCCTTTAATGTCATGGAAGCTGTAGGTCAGTATGTAGTCGGTTGGGGAAGCTTTGGAGACCTGGCTAATAATGTTGTATTTATGGCTCCTGTGATACTGGTAAAAAGAGTCTACAGATGGGGCTCGGAGGAGAAGAAGAGGTTGCAGTAGTTCTTTAAACTGGGGTCCATAAGTCTTTAGCTACGTCCTTCGTTACAGCTATTTATATGGGCAGCTCCTGAATATACAAGGTCTTTAGGTACATATGAAGTTCCCGGGAGGGGATTACATACATTTCTATCAACGTCTCTACCCAATCTTACCATTTTCTGGATGAGATGGAATCTCTTCCCATATATTCTTAGTCCTTTAACAAATAATCTTTTTTCCTCATCAGACCAATTTTCAGTTATTGGCATGAAATCTTTTATTTCAGACATGGCTTTTTTGATGTCATAGTTGTGATATGTAACAGTGCAAGAGCCTGTGAGAGAAGGATGACCTCACATTAGCAGGTGGAAGGGTAACATACAGGGACTATATAGAGCTACACATGCCTCAAACTTCAATACTTTTTCAATATTGGAAAGCATAGAATGTTTCAATGCGGATCCTGACGGTCCTGGGTAGCTGCGCTGTTCTAGGGATTTCTTTTCTGTGTAGAGACTGTGAGACATTGTTGGTTCCTGCACTGCAGATAGCAGATGTGTCTGGCATCAGGCAGAGCAGGAACCAACTTCATGGGGGAAGTCACATCACCTGCCCATATATTGTATTTCCACATCTCAGAGGGTTTCCCCTGACATAAGGTCAGGGGAAAGATAGGTCCTTCGCCTCATTGTACAGCAGTTTTTATTGAAACTGTTTCTAGTTCTGTCACATTTGCAGACCCCCTGAGATAAAATAATAGTGAGAACCCACAAACAGTGTCCCAAATTTTTGGGAAATACACTCTTCAAGAAATTTAGCAAGGGGTACAGTGAGCATTTCACCTCACAGATGCTATCTAAAAAGTAATGTACAATGGCTGGTGCAGAGTTACAAATTTTATTTTCCTAAAAGAACACTATTTTAGTGCCCAATATGTTGTACCCAAATTGTGCCACTATGAAAGTAATCAGTCTTCTTAATATTTTGTTTTTACTAATTTTATAAACAATGTAAACTCTTACCTGAAAATACCATAAGTTTCAGGAGTAAAAGAACAGTATGCTAAACTGTTACACAGCACTGGCTGACAACTGCGGAGTCTCTGTATGTGGGCTGACCCCCGCCCTAAGGCACCAACATGGCACTCTCACCCTATCACCCCCTTCACTATCAAGCATATCAGCAACAGCAGCAGGAGCTCCATGTCACACAACTGGGTGCAACAGAGCACCGAATCTAGAACTGTCTAGCCTGTGTCTATTTGTTATGATCACTAGCATATTTGTTTCCTCATATATAATGTGGTCATGTTAATTTGTATTGTGCTGTATCCCAGGGGATCAATAAATTACTATTGTATTGTATCCTGCTAAAAAAGGTAGGGACCATTATTCGGCTTGAGTGCAGATATTGATGAGACAATTTTTGGTTCTATGCCTCGAAGATAGCAGAACAGTGCTGAAAAGTACCAGATCCCGCACTGTGTGACCTCTAGGATTGAGGGGGTCATTGTAGCGGCATATTCTAGCACCCTTTTTCTCGTGAAGGCTAAACCCTGGGAGTACCGTGATGTAGTCTTCTTGCACAGCTAGTACATTACTTGTACCTTTCTCTCCCTGCCACAGGCACTTTTCTCCTAAACCACATGATGATTGATGGGGTTTTTTTTATTGCCGCAATTTACAAGCAATGTATTTTTTATTTTCTGTTAATTTTGTCATATTATTTGCTGGATGAGACACTTTTTAAGTTGCATAATTTTGGGGTGGCTATACCTTATTGGTGAACTTTTATTCTATCTCATAGGTGATTAAAGAAAAATGAATTGTGTAGTTAATTTATTTCTTTTTTGCCCTTCACTGTTTAGTACAAGTTGCATGTTAGCGTTAGTCTATGGGTCAGTATGCATAAGGTGATACTTCCTTTGAATAGGTTTTTATGTTTTACAAATTTTTCTGATTAAAAATTAATTTAATGAAAAATTGCTTGTTTTTTCTGCGGGTGGCCGTGGGGTTAATTTGGAGTCTGCAGTTGCTTTCTTTGTCCTCTCACTTAGAGGGTTTTTTTTTTTAAAAGGGGCCTTACTTGCTGATCAGTGTGGGTCTCAGTGCTGATTCCCCAACAGATCGCGAAAACGAGGGGTCCACATCGCTCCATCAGATTATTGGAGCAGACCGTTCTGCTCCATTAATCTCTATGGAGCTGACGGAAATTGCTGAGCGCCATGATCTCCATCCGATCTCCGCCAGCTCCATAGAGATTAAAGGAGCAGAACAGTCATGCCCAGCCTTCTGCTCCATTAATCTGTCGGAGCGACAGACCCCTCGTTTTCCCAACCTGTGGGGGTATCAGCACTGAGACCCCCAGTGATCAGCAAGTTAGGCCCTATACCGTAGATAGGGCCTAAGATTTCTTCGTGGGAAAACCCCTTTAAGTAAGCGGAGAGAGAAGGACACAGAATTGCTGTTCCTGATGACCATTATTCTCTCTCATATCCCTGAACAGGTGAGAGATATGCTGGGATCAGGAACAGCTACAGGAAGGTTTGGCGGAAGATGGCAGATGGCAGGAGAAATGACTGAGGGTTCGTTCACACATGGTGGCGGTTTTATATGGCATAGTATTTATATTCTTGTACATAGGGGCAGTATTATAGTAGCTATATTCTTGTACATAGGGGCAGTATTATAGTACTTATATTCTTGTACATAGGGGGCAGTATTATAGTAGTTATATTCTTGAACATAGGGGTCAGTATTATATTAGTTATATTCTTGTACATAGGGGCAGTATTATAGTACTTATATTCTTGTACATAGGGGGCAGTATTATAGTAGTTATATTCTTGTACATAGAGGTCAGTATTAAAGTACTTATATTATTGTACATAGGAGCAGTATTATAGTACAGGCAGTCCCCGGGTTACATACAAGATAGGGTCTGGAGGTTTGTTCTTAAGTTGAATTTGTATGTAAGTCGAAACTGTATATTTTAGAATGGAAGTTCTAGACAATTTTTTTTCTTTTGCCCCAGTGACAATCGGAGTTTCAAAATTTTGTGCTGTAATGGGACCAAGAATTATCAATAAAGCTTCATTACAGACATCTTACAGCTGATCATTGCAGTCTGGGGCTATAGTAAAGCATCCAGAGAGCTTCACCAGAGGTCACAGTGGGCAGAGGGGTCCGTCTGTAACTATGGGTTGTCTGTAAGTCGGGTGTCCTTAAGTAGGGGACCGCCTGTACTTATATTCTTGTACATAGGGGGCAGTATTATAGTAGTTATATTCTTGTACATAGGGGCAGTATTATAGTAGGTATATTCTTGTACATAGGGGAAAGTATTATAGTAGGTATATTCTTGTACATAGGGGACAGTATTATAGTAGTTATATTCCTGTACATAGGGGGCAGTATTATGATCACAACATTTACTACTGAGGATATACATAGCCCGCTAACACATCACACATGTACATATAGATTGTATCCGCTATACATCAACACATGTACATATAGGATATATAATCCGCTATACATTAGTATGTATATATGCACCAGTAAAGTTGGATCACAGGCGCATCTTTATGCTGAGGTTCCCCCATCTTTCAGTAAAGGCTTCTGTTTGTCTCTTCCATAATGCATATTGTTTGGAGGATCTTTAGATCTCCGTGCTTCTCTACAGTTGCCCTTGCCGGTCGGGCTTGTCCTGGCGGCCATGTTTTGGTACTTAGTAGTTGTGTCATTCCTTTCCGTATAGTATTGTTCAGGCGGGATGATATTTCGAGCTCCTCACCTGCCGTCTCGGTGCCCACCCCACACTCCCTGGTCTTCATGCTGCTGTTTGTTCTCTCATGTTCTCTGACAATCCTCTGGATCCTTTCTGTAGTTACACTTTACAGTCACTGACAGCCTGATATCCCTCTTGCACAGTAAAATAGAGCTTTTGTATGGCAATCGTGGGTGCGTGGAATTATATTTCGGGGGGCAAGGCGGGGCTCATACCGCCACACCGCTCAGGTTTTTTAATTTTGTGTTTCTCTGTCACATACAATCTCAAAATTACATTCCAGGTCTGTGGCTTTACAAAGTTCCAATTTCTTATTTATGTTTACAAAAATCTATACAATTCTGGAAATCTAGAGGGACAAAAGTACCTAATAAACACCTGGTTTCTGACAAATTCTGTTTATATCTTACGCCCCATAGGGGGAGCTCTGGGGAAAGTACAGCTGCCTTTTATATAACTTTATGTATACTGTAATGCAGTTAGCTTATTGGCGCCACCTATGGTGACTGCCTAACTGCACCATTTACACAGCTACACTGAATCAACAAAGTGAATGCTTGACCAAGATCATCGTCGACCTCCACTTCATCCTGCTCAGGTAAGGACGACTTTGGAATCAGTATGGAATCCCCTTGTAATAACCCGTGAGAACAGAAATCCCACAATATTGGATTTAACATAGATAAGCAAAGAACCAGCAATTCTGCCCTCCGCCTCCCAGCCCACTGGGGTCACCACCTAAACATGAAAGCGGAGCCTTTTTCTGCCACAACAATTCCATACAGATATATTACGTTTCTTTACCAAAGGGTTTTCCCAGATTTCCTTCTTTATTTCCGACTCATTCCGACATATCCTTTAACTCTCGTGACCCCTCCAAGAAAACTATAAATCTTTCATTGCCTCGATTCTTTTTGTCTCTATAGAGAAACTGCCCAATGTGCTCATGGGCCTTGCTCCAGCTGAGTATTGTTTTATTGAGAAATTCTGAGGATGAAAATATAATCTCACAACTGCAAATTATCTACAGAATGTCCTACTCCGTCTCTCATAGCTAACAAAATATACTGGCAAACTTTTATCATGTACCGATATTATTTGAGCACTTCTTGCTCACCTCCTTTGGTTCCTCTCTGCCACCCATTGGTTTGAAGCCTGAGTCCATTTAGGGTATGTCGCCATGACACTCTCTAGCCTGCTGCCGCTGCCTCTGCATGCCGTCCCCTATAGTGTCAGGGTCAATTATTGCATGTTTTAGATACTATCTAGCTTCATTCTGTCACTCTGTCATGGCCATGCTGTTGCCCATAATTTTGGCATAATGGTGCGTTTAAGCAGCCTCAGAGGCATCCATGCATGCTGCCCCTGCTGTTTCCTGTCCATTTCCGTGGTGTTTCCATCCTTTTCTGAGGTTCCCAGGTGTTTGGCCAAGCTTCCCTGTGCAGAGCCTTGGTCCCCTTGAAAAATGCTCGAGTCTCCCATTGACTTCAATGGGGCTCGTTATTCGAGACGAGCACTCGAGCATCGGGAAAAGTTCGTCTCGAATAACGAGTACCCGAGCATTTTAGTGCTCGCTCATCTCTAGTTTTGATGCATGCTTGAAAAAAATAGAATGGATTCCACAATCTAATACTATCACAGACACAAAATCTGAGGAAGCAGCACTCTAGCTGCTACAGGCTGCATAATCGGTGCCATTTCTTTTTTTGTTTTTTTTTAATTTATTATTATTTTTACAAATAATGATCTCCGTGCCATCATGAGATAAGAAAGGATGTCATCATTACCATATATATATATTTTTATGCTTTTGTAGTGGTCAACAAATGGGGTGGTTATGAAATTTGACTGTGTCAATGTCTTTCTTGTACAAATATATGTAAAATTTTTGGGGTTTAGAAGAAAATGCCAGACTGCTACAATTAGAAGATACAAAGCATAGCATTTATATATTTCCACAATAGCTGATGGAGAATAGAGGGTTAAAATATCCATAAACAAAGTCATTATTAACCCCTACATGCAATAGGATGTAAAAGTACGTCCCTGTGGAAAGATACTTCCCACACCAGGACCTTCTATTATGTCCAGCTTCTGGCACTGGATCAGAGCATTGATAAAATAAGTTGAATACATTAAAATAAAGAATAAATAAATAAAATATAAGCCCCTAATATAACACATTCCCATACAAACACTTAATATAAAAGTATAAAAAACACAAATACACAAAAAAAAACCACATATTTGGTATTGACGCATCTGTAATAATCTTTTGTAATTAAACAGAATTGTTATTGGACCCGCATGGTAAACGCAGCAAAAAAGCCCCACAAAAAATGCTCGTAAAAAGGTGATTTAAAAAATGTTACTCACTCTAAAATAAGACCACTAAAAAGAACACCTCTTCTTCCAAAAAATAAGCCCTTTTTGTCAGCCATCTGAAAAAGATGGTGATGCTAAATTGAACAAGATTTTCTCCAAATTAGTTTTTATTAAGTAAAATTGAATAAAAACCCACATATTTGGTATTACTCAGTCTGTAACGATCTGTTTAATAAAAACAGAATCAGTCTGGACTCACATGGTGAACAGAGTAAAAAAAAAATGTTCCAAAAATATTATTTTCCACATTAAAGGACACCTCTCATCAGGTCGCTGCCACTAATTCTGTCACTACTTCCTGTTGGAGCAGGTGACAAGGATCCATCCCAGCCTTTATCTAGTCTGTTCATACATTAATCATTGTAAAATCATCTTTTCTTTATTTTGTAAATGAGGCTGGGCACACGGAGAGAGAAAGTGATATCACCCTTGTTACCCCTCCCCTCTACTCCCGCTGCTCATGTCTGTGTGTAATGTATAGTAAAGCATTGCTAGTGTCTATGCTTTATCTCTATGCTTTATGCTTTATACTATATACGTGGCTGCATCCTTGTGCAATTGAATACGCACACAGTCTGCAAGGAGTATGGCCACCAGCACCAGGAAGCACATATAGGTGGCAACACCAGGAATGTCGCATCATTGTACAGGCGATCAGTCAAGCACTGGGGGTGTTGCTGTGCCTCCCACTCATGAATAAGAGGGACAGCTGAATATGATAATGATTCATTGGACTTCTCTGATTAAGTTTATAGGCATGTATTGGGACAATGAAGGGATAGGGGCAATGGTTTCTAATGGCAGTTTATGAAAATATATTTAATATGGGGGGTTAATTTTCTCTTTAAAATAGAAAAAAACGATAGCCTGTACAATTTGACAATGCAAATCTGCTCAGTATAGCGCTCTTTACTCTTTTTCTCTTTTGTGAATGTGTAAATTTTAGAGCTAAATAAACAGATTACTGACAAAATCGGACCATTCTAAATATTACCTCCATTTTGATTTATATTCTATGAAGATCTCAAGGGGTTAACAATCTTCCTAAAAGCTGTGTCTGATAGTTTGAGGGGTGCAGATTTGAAAATCTGTTTCTAATATTATATTTTTCTAATTTCATTGAAAACAATAATGATCCCCAATAAAGTCAATTCTGAAAACTCCTTGAAAATAAGGAAAACCAATGTTCGATTTGTAAACTATGTGACATCAAAATAAATAATGCAGAAACAGACTTATGGTAAATATTATTCAGCAACTAATTTAGGTTGTAAAATTATCTGCCTAAAAGTAAGAGAATTTCGAAAAATTTTCAAGCAATTCATGATTTTTTTTTTAGAATTAAACACAAAATTTATCAGCCAAAATTTACCACTAAAATGAAGTACAACATGTGACAAAAACAACATTCTCACAATAATTTTTGATAATTTTAAGTGTTCAAAAGTTATAACCATATAAAGCGATGCGTGTCAGAATACAAAAAATGGGGCTGAACCTTTAGCTATAAACTGGCTACATCCGGATGGGATTAAAAGAGTCCATATTCTAGTGAAAGCAGAAATGTAAAATGATGTCACAGAAGAAAATAAATACAAAGAATAATTCTATGCAATTGACCCCATTTTTTGTAATCTAACATTAACCCCATTTTTTGTAATCTGTCATGTGTCGCTTTACATGGTTATAACTTTTGAACACTTTATCTTATTAACCCTTTAAGGACCACACCCTTTTTTGTTTTTTTACATTTTTATTTTTACACGTACAGAGCTGTGTGATGGCTTGTTTTCTGCATAACAAATTGCACTTCATAGTGATGGTATTTATTATTCCATGTCATTTACTGGGAAGTGCAAAAAAATTTCAAAATGCAGTGAAAAGGTAAAAAACTCATTTACTCATTTTTTTGCACCCAAATTAGTTACTAAATAACATTTCCCATATATCTATCTTTTTTTTGTTTTCATAATTTTCTAAATATTTTCTTGTCATGCTGCTTACAAATCGAACATTTTTCTATAAGATTTCAGAATTGACTTAATTGGGGATCATTTTTGTTTTTAATGAGATTCGAAATATGTATTAGAAACCCACAATACATCACTCCATTTTCAGAAACAGCTTTTAGGAAGTTTGTTAACCACTTAAGATCTTCATAGTAAATAAAATGGAGTTAAAATGTAGACTGGTCTCATTTTGTAAGTAATATGTTTATTTAGCCCTAAAACTTACACATTCACAAAAGATAAAATCCGTCTTAAAATTTGTAATGCAACTTCTCCCGAGTATGGAGACGCCCCACATGTGGACGTAACTTGTTGTAGGAATGTACAGCAGGGCACAGAAGGGAAACAGGGCCATGCATTAGCCATCTTTGCCCTACAGAATTTAGTGGTTTATAGTTGATTCATTGGCGCTTTTTTCTGAGATATAAAATATTTTTTTGTGGGATAAGATGCATTTTGCAGTGATACTTTTTTGATATGGCCCTTTTCCCATTTATTAACCTTTTATTGGGGGAGGGGGTTGTAGAAAAAAGGTCAATTCTGTAATTGACATTTTTTCAAATACTTTTATACAAATGTTTTTTGTATAAAATGTTTTCAGTGACAAATACACACATACGACCCAAGATCCCTACGCCGCTCCCACACCTTCCCCTCCCCAGATGAGCATGTTAAGATGGAAGAATGAAAACTCTCCGGCAATATAGCACCATGGACCTTTTATAAGTCCAGAGTCATATGTTAGGCAGTTCACCTGACCAAAATTACAAAAAGCAGAATACTCCCATTGCAAACAGAGAAAATGAAACCTCACAGGCACAGAGGTGTACAGCAACAAATTACAATCTAATATACTATTGAAGAGCCACAGAATAACCCCTTAACACCGAAGCCACTTTTCACCTTTCTGACATGGCCCATTTTTTCAAATCTGCCCTGTGTCACTGTAAGTGGTTATAACTTTGAAACGCTTTAACATATCCAAGTCATTTTAAAATTGTTTTCTTTGTACTTCATGTTAGTTGAAATATTTTGCTGGTATGTTTTGCATTTATTTATGAGAAAATCAGATATTTGGTGAAAATTTGGAAAAATTCTTGATTTTCAAACTTCAAAATGTTAAACTTTTTCCATACATAGTCATAACCGCAAAAATACTAATATACTAAAATAACTAATATTTACTAAATGTCTTCTTTATGTGGACATGGTTTTTTTATGCATACACTTATTTTTGTAGGATGTTATGGGGCTTTGATCATTAGGTGCGATTTTTCACATTTTCATAAAAAACGCAAAATCCTGCTATTGAGGGACCTGCTCAGGTTTCAAATCACTTTGAGAGACCTAAATAAAAGTAAAACCCCATAAATCACCCCATTATAGAAACTACACTCCTCAATGTACCTAAAACAACTTTTATAAGGTTTGTTAACCCTTTAATTGTTTTACAGGGGTTAAAACAAAATCGGATGGAATTTTGAAAGTAAAATGCTTTTGGCTAAATGAATGTGTTTTTCAAAAAATGTACAAATTCTCAGTGGATAAAATACCAAAACGCTCCACAAAATTTGATACCCAATCCCTCCCACGTATAACAATACCCCATATGTGGTGGTAACCTGCTGTATGGGCACACGCCAGGGCATCGAAGGAAAACTGTGCCATTCAGAGCAGATTATGCATTGTCACTTTTTATTGGCTATACAATCTTTATTTTTTTGGCAATTTGGACATATACGGGCTTATTTTTTGTGACATGAGATGCACTTTACAAATACTTCATTTTAGTGGGTCATTAGATTATTGATAAGATTTTATTAACTATTTAATGTATGGGTGAAAAGAAAATTGTCAATTTTGGTTTACTTTCTTTTTGTATTTTTTGGGGGGGTCGTACACTAAAAATACTATATTATCTTTATTCTATAGGTCACTACGATTACGGTGATACTTCATTTATATAGTTTTTGTCACAATTTTGGGGGATAAACAGTGGACTCCCTGGACCACCGCGGGAGATAACAACCTTAGCCGCACCCAGGAGTGGAATCTAAGTGATCTCCTGGTCTTCGCCAGGTCGCTCCGCGGGTGTGACTAGGCCCGTGGTGGCGGCCAAGGTAGGGACACGGGGACCACGGATGGCAGACAAGACCACAGATGGCAGGCAGGACCACAGATGGCAGGCAGGACCACGGATGGCAGGTAGGACCACGGATGGCAGGCAGGACCACAAAAGGCAGACAGGACCTCGGATGGCTGGCAGGACCTCGGATAGCTGCTGGATTACCGGAGCACCACAGGATACCAGGACCGCCACAGGATACCAGGACCGCCACAGGATACCAGGACCGCCACAGGATAACAGGACCACCACAGGATAACAGGTACACAGGAACAGCACGAAACACCACAGGACACGAGAACACCACGGAACACGGGAATCACAGAATCCACAGAGGCGTCTGGAAACGCTCGGGAACACAGAGGGCTTTCTCTTCAGTAACAGGACATGAAGATCTGGCAGGGGATGCTGTGCTGCGACATTCAGATGGTAGGGTCAGAATTTGGCGTCAACAACATGAAAGCATGGGTCCATCCTGCCTTGTATCAACGGTTCAGGCTGGTGGTGATGGTGTCCTGGTGTGGGGAATATTTTCTTGGCACTCTTTGGGCCCCTTGGTACCAATTGAGCATCGTTGCAATGCCACAGCCTACCTGAGTATTGTTGCTGACCATGTCCATCCCTTTATGACCACAATGTACCCAATATCTCATGGCTTCTTTCAGCAGGATAATGCGCCATGTCATAAAGCTGGAATCATCTCAGACTGGTTTCTTGAACATGACAATGAGTTCACTGTACTCAAATGGCCTCCACAGTCACCAGATCTCAATCCAATAGAGCATCTTTGGGATGTGGTGGAACGGGAGATTCGCATCATGGATGTGCAGCCGACAAATCTGCGGCAACTGTGTGATACCATCATGTCAGTATGGACCAAAATCTCTGAGGAATGCTTCCAGCACCTTGTTGAATCTATGCCACGAAGAATTGAGGCAGTTCTGAAGGCAAAAGGGGGTCCAACCCGTTACTAGCATGGTGTACCTAATAAAGTGGCCGGTGAGTGTATAAGGTCATACAGTCCTAAAAAAAAGTCACAAAAAAATACCACCCATAACTCTTACACAGCAGTATAAATCTACATGCGTTTTCAAATTTTTGTAAATGTATGAAAACATTATAAAACCTATACAAATTTGGTATCCCAGTGATCGCACCGACCCAAATAATAAAGTAGACATGTCATTTGTGGTGCACCATGAAAGCCGTAAATTCCAAGCCCACACGAAAACGCTGCAAATCAGTTTTTTCACCAATTTCACTGCATTTTGAATTTTTTTGCCGCTTCCCAGTACATGGCATGGAAGAATAAGTACCGTCACTATGAAGTGCAATTTGTTACGCAGAAAACAAGCCATCACAGAGCTCTTGATGTGTAAAAAAAAAGGGTGAGGTCCTCAAATGGTTAAAGATCTCCTATTCATGTATCAAAAATATTACTAGGAAAACCCCCTATAAAGAAACTTCAATATTTTTCATTTCTCCCAGCTTTCCACCATATATATAATTTAGCTTCTTCTGACCAGGCAAACCTGCTCTGTATAATGTTTCAAAGTAGATTTTCACTTATACTGATTGCATCCTCTAACCATATTTATAAGAAGAAAATACAATAGATAGATAATTCATCATTTATTAATAGAAAATTATTTTTGTGAACATTTCCACTATTGTTCCTGTGAAAGATAAAACATCAGTTAAAAATTAGACAGTGAATACTATAAAAAATAAAATTCTTTGTGTTGAGTTTAATCTTTCTTTTACTTTAATATGTAACTCAGTTCAGAGAAGAAAATTAAGTGACAGCTTTGGTCTGACCTTGCAAATAAAAGAAATCTATTGCAGTGTAATTAGAAAAATTAACTTTGCTTAGTTGCTTTTCTCCTGTATTCAAAAAATTACTGGCCTGGGGAGCAATTAAGTGACCTAACATGTCAGATCATAAAAATGTGTTACACATATCTTTGTTTGGAATGACAGGCTAACCATGAAGGCAGTATTGATGCAGACTCAAATCTCTTGTTGCTTTCAATTTTAGAATTCAAAAATTGAATAATTACATTGATTTTGGGAATGTTCAGACAATTGTTACAATTATTACTACAATTCATATGGTATATAATTCATACAATGTTTCAAGGTTTGAAAAATGCCAAGTTTCAAAAACACATTTTGATGTCAATTTTGATAATTAAACTTTGCAACAAATTAGTCTATTTTAGAAATGTGCTTCAAAAAGCCTGTTTTGCTAAGAAAATTGTAAGTGCTTCTTTTATAAGATAGCATATATTATATGTGTGTAGATGAGGAGTAACAATTTTTGTGGCTTATTATATGACTTGTATTATGCATTTTTAGCATTTTCTCTTTCTGCAATGTCTATCTTCAAGATTTTTTCCTGATATTGTCTATAAAAGCTAGTTGGCACCCCCTCCCAAAGGAGAACATCAAGGAAATAGGAAAACTTGTGATTAAAGGAAGTCCACTACCTGCCCCAAGTTTAATAAATTGCTGCATATTTTATAGAAATGCATCTTCTCCAACATATCTGTATTAATTCTGTCCATTATGCCATTTTGGATAATTCCCATTTTAATCTGTATGCTAATGAGACAGTTGGCCCACCCTCATCATTCACAGCACTGATATTCTCAACTGGAATATTTCCTTCTACTCCCAATATCACTCCTTGCTTCTTAGACGGAAATTCTCCTGTTAATCTGATGTAGATATGTTTATTATTTATGTCCAGTATGCCATTTTTGAGAAATTCCTGTTTTAATCTGAATGCTAATGAGACCATTGGGTCCGCCCTCATCATCCGAAGCACTACTGTTATCAACTGGAATATTTCTTTCCCCTTCTAACACCACTCCTTGCTTCTCAGAAGTAAAATCTCCTGTTCATCTAATGTAGATTGGATTGGTTCAGGCAAGAATAGTAGTGCTATACAGTGGAAATTTACAGCAGACGCACCAGCAGAAATCTCTCAGAAAACTGTGTATTGGACAGAAATAATAAAGGTACAGTCATGGCCTTAAGTTTTGAGAATGATACAAATATTATGTTTTCACGTGATCTGTTGTCCTCTGGTTTTTATGTGTGTCTGTCAGATGTTTTTATCACATACAGAAATACAAGTGCAATCATATTATGAGGAACAAAAGCTTTTATTGACAGTTAGAATGAGTTACTGCAGCAAGTCAATATTTGCAGTGTTGACCCTTGCAATTCTCCCTGGCAGCTCTCAATCAACTTCTGGACCAAATCCTGACTGATAACAGTCCATTCTTGCACAATCAATGTTTGCATTTTGTCACAATTTGTTGGTTTTTTTGTCCACCCGTCTCTTGATGATTCACCACAAGGTCTCAATGGGATTAAGATCTTGGGAGTTTCCAGGCCATGGACCCAAAATCTCTATGTTTTGTTCCCTGAGCCATTTAGTTATCACCTTTGCTTTATGGAAAGGTGCTCCATCATGCTGGAAAAGGCATTGTTGATCACCAAACTGCTCTTGGACGGTTGCTGTTAATCTGATGTAGATATGTTTATTATTTATGTCCAGTATGCCATTTTTGAGAAATTCCTGTTTTAATCGGAATGCTAATGAGACCATTGGGTCCACCCTCATCATCCGAAGCACTACTTTTATCAACTGGAATATTTCTTTCCCCTTCTAACACCACTCCTTGCTTCTCAGAAGTAAAATTTCCTGTTCATCTAATGTAGATTGGATTGGTTCAGGCAAGAATAGTAGTGCTATACAGTGGAAATTTACAGCAGACGCACCAGCAGAAATCTCTCAGAAAACTGTGTATTGGACAGAAATAATAAAGGTACAGTCATGGCCTTAAGTTTTGGGAATGATACAAATATTATATTTTCACATGATCTGTTGTCCTCTGGTTTTTATGTGTGTTTGTCAGATATTTTTATCACATACAGAAATACAAGTGCAATCATATTATCAGTAACAAAAACTTTTATTGACAGTTAGAAAGAGTTAATGCAGCAAATCAATATTTGCCGTGTTGACCCTTGCAATTCTCCCTGGCAGCTCTCAATCAACTTCTGGACCAAATCCTGACTGATAACAGTCCATTTTTGCACAATCAATGTTTGCATTTTGTCACAATTTGTTGGTTTTTGTTTGTCCACCCGTCTCTTGATGATTCACCACAAAGTCTCAATGGGATTAAGATCTGGGGAGTTTCCAGGCCATGGACCCAAAATCTCTATGTTTTGTTCCCTGAGCCATTTAGTTATCACCTTTGTTTTATGGCAAGCTGCTCCATCATGCTGGAAAAGGCATTGTTGATCACCAAACTGCTCATGGACCGTTGGGAGAAGTTGCTCTTGGAGGACATTCTGGTACCATTCTTTATTTCTGGATGTGTTTTTAGGCAAGACTGCAAGAGAGCCTATTCCCTTGGCTGAGAAGCAACCCCACACATGAATGGTTGCAGGATGCTTTACAGTTGGCATGAGACAAGACTGGTGGTATCCCTCACCTTGTCTTCTCTGAACAAGCTGTTTTCCAGATGTTCCAAACAATCGGAAAGGGGATTCATCAGAGAAAATGGCTTTACCCCAGTCCTCAGCAGTCCACTCCCTGTAACTTTTGCAGAATATCAGTCTGTCCCTGATGTTTTTTTCTGGAGAGAAGTGGCTTCTTTGCTGCACTCCTTGACACCAGGCCTTGCTTCAAGAGTGTCCGCCTCACAGTGCGTGCAGATGCACTCACACCTGCCTGCTGCCATTCCTGAGCAAGCTCTGCACTGCTGGTAGCCCCATCTTGAAGCTGAAACACTTTAAGAGGCAGTCATGGCTCTTGCTGGTCCTTCTTGGGGGCCCTGGAACCTTTTCGGCAACAATGGAACCTCTCTCTTTCTATTCCTTGATGATGCGATAGACTGTTAATAGAGATGAGCGAACATACTCGTCCGAGCTTGATGCTCGTTCGAGCATTAGCGTACTCGAAACTGCTCATTGCTCGGACGAATACTTCGCCCGCTCGAGAAAATGGCAGCTCCCGCCGTTTTGCTTTTTGGCGGCCAGCTTCTCTGAACAAGTTGTTTTCCAGATGTTCCAAACAATCGGAAAGGAGATTCATCAGATAAAATGGCTTTACCCCAGTCCTCAGCAGTCCACTCCCTGTACCTTTTGCAGAATATCAGTCTGTCCCTGATGGTTTTTTATGGAGAGAAGTGGCTTCTTTGCTGCCCTCCTTGACACCAGGCCTTGCTCCAAGAGTGTCCGCCTCACAGTGCGTGCAGATGCACTCACACCTACCTGATGCCATTCCTGAGCAAGCTTTGCACTGCTGGTAGCCCGATCCCGAAGCTGAAACACTTTAAGAGGCGGTCATGGCTCTTGCTGGTCCTTCTTGGGGGCCCTGGAACCTTTTTCGGCAACAATGGAACCTCTCTCTTTCTATTAATTGATGATGCGATAGATTGTTAACTGAGGTGCAATCTTTCTTGCTCCGATACTCTTCGCTGTTAGGCTAGTTTTGCGCAACGCTATGATGACTGCACATGTTTCTTTAGAGATAACCATAGTTAACAGAAGCGAAACAATGATACCAAGCACCAGACTCCTTTTAAGGGTGCGGTCACACGTCCCGTTTACTGCATGCATTTAAAAACGCATTGCTACAGCTGAAGGGAGAATGCTTACGTTAACAATGTGTTAACACTTGCGTTTTGTAAACGCAAGCGTTAACAGCTGTTTAATTAGGCAAATCTCCCTTCAGCTGTAGCAATGCGTTTTTAAACGCATGCAGTAAAAGCGACGTGTGACCGCACCCTAAAGTGTTCAGTGGTGTGATTCTTACTTAATCATGATGGATCTCCAGCCCTGTCCTCATCAACACCCACACCTGTGTTAATGGAGCAATCACTGAAACCATGTTAGCTGCTCCTTTTAAGGCAGGCCTGCAATGAAGTTTAAATGTGTTTTGGGGGAAAAAGTTCATTTTCTAGGCAAATACTGACTGCAATTAATTGCTGTTAAGCTGATCACTCTTTATAACATTCTGGAGTATATGCAAATTGCCATTATAAAACCTGATGCAGTAGACTTTATAAAAATTAACATTTGTATCGTTCTCAAAACTTATGGCCATGACTGTATTATAATGCTATTGTTTGAGAATGCATCAAACAATGTAAAATGAAAGGACATAAACGAACAGTGAGCCCTAAAGCTAGTCCCACCCAGCTGTTCCTACCAGATCTTCTAAATGTAGGGGCAACTTAAATCACCCTTATGGGCACATTGCGGCAGAGGCACACCTCCAAAAGGCTCCAGGATTGGTCAGCGCTGGTCAACGCCGATTTTCAACTAGTTCTCACTCCTCCAGGACTGGTTGCCATCTGCACTCTCCTACTAGTGACTCGCTCCCTCTTTCTCCCAAACACCGCAGAGCTTTGCCTGCCCAGGCCACTGCCAGGCCACCCTTCTTGTCTCCTATGGCTGCTGCACTCCCTGCAAGAGTTCTGGACCACGTGGGAGGCAATATGGTGCTGCCGCAAAAGGGAACACACTTCCCCTCGGTAACTGTTCAGGAAAGTCCCTCTCCCAGCCCAACTATATTCCCTCCAAGCATACATTGATGAACCCTGAGGGCACAACTTGGGGCACTACCCAGGGAGCAGCTGCCTCAGGAAATGTTCTTAAAGGGACAGAGCCCTGAGCTGAGGCCTCTTCATTGTACACTCCTGCCCCCACCACTGACACACTAGGGGATCCCCCCATTTCAACCTGATCTTCCCCTACCAGAACTGGCTACCAATACCTTTAAGGGCCACACAGAATTACAGGCCCTTATAGCCCTCCTCCCCCCAAAGATGGATATGAATGTCTTATCCTCTGATCTGAAAGGTGCATGGTACCACAATCTTCAGTATGTACAAACAGAAGTCTCATCTTGGATGAATGAGACACATTTAAGAAAGAAAATGCATCCACCCTTCTGGATCTTCAGCATCTGATTGCTGCAAAAACTCTTTGCCAACACAACTAGCTGTGCATCTAGATGATTTGGAGAACAGAAACAACCGCAATAACATTCATGTTAATGGACTTCCTGAAGTTACGCAAACTATGGATCTGGATCTAATATACTTCTGGCGCACCCATCAAATTAGACTATTCTCTCAATTCCCTGACGGCGAAGAGTACTGACTCATCTGAGGTATATGATCTGTAGAGTACAGCACTGTCTGCTTAAAGAACATCTGCCACCAGGAGGAAGGGGGCTCCATAGGTGTAAATTGAGCCTGGAACATACAGTTTGCATACAGTCTTTCATCCTGGTGGTAGATGTCCTTTAAAGAACAAATTATGAAGAAGGCAAGAGACAGGGAAGCATGTGATTTATATGGAGCGCAGAATTCTCTATTCCCAGACCTCTCCCACTGCACTCTGTGTCAAAGTTCTACTCTTCAACCACTGCTCTCTATGGTTCAAGACCATTCTGTACTAATGGGGTTTCCCTTTTGCCTTCCATGCCCGAGCAGGAAACAAATCCTTCATTCTCTCCATACATGAAGAACTGCCATCTTTCTTGCAGTCACTGAACTTACTTCTCCCATTAACCTGATTGGAACGCCCTGGTGCTGGACCCCCAGCAACGACTGAGAGGCTCTACAGCCTGAAATGCTGAAGTAGACTCTCCGTGCTCACAATACCAGAGACCATCTGTCCTTTGAGACCTCTGAGACCTTATTGTGGTATATCTATGTGATCTTGCTAAATGCCCTCTCTGCTTTGCCATTTCTTTTTTTGTCTTGATGTGTAGCGAGTAGTGACCTGCCAGTAACCCAATTTTTACACAGTTAGCTATTGTTTGATATTGTTAGATATTGCTACTCGGGCCCACAATTGAAATTCATTAATAGGTCTGCAAGCTCACTATGTATTTTGTGCCCAAGGTTTGACCCACAATTTGTTTGCTCAGAATTATGGTGCAGACACAATTGGGGCGCACAATCCGACTAAGCACTAAGATGTCCCTTTTGGTGCACATTTTTTCTGTCTTGTCGGACGCAGTGCAGCCGCAAAACAAAACTGCCGCAGACACTCTCTTTCTAGTGCAAAGTGAAAACTGGTGCAAACACTGTAATAAATGTGGGCCATTGAGTTTAAAAGTAGCAGACATTGAAAAGGTAACTCCTCCCACCAGAGGCAGGAATAGATTACAAAAATTTTGAAACAGCAAGGTATACTGGATACTACAACTTCAAATAAATAATCCAAAGGGTCTTAATAGGACAGATTTTATGTAGCTACTTTATTTATCTTATGCTCCATAAGACAGTCCTAGCACCTTTTCTGTTTTGTGTTTACGCGGCTGACATAAGGCACGATAGCAGGGAGTACTTTCTGCAGAAATTTAGTGACAATACGGTTTGGGTAGGTTGTATTTGTGATAATGATGAGTCAGTATATCGTAGTACAGTGAGCTGTTATGCAAGACAGTGCAAGGAAAATGGGCTACTGCTTAATATTGGGAAAACTAAAGAACTAGTTATCAATTTTAGATGAGCTTGTAGTCGAACAAGTTTCTGAATATAAGTACTTGGGGGTCTTTATAGATAAGAAACTTGATTGGCACTTTCATGTCAATCAACAGTTGAAGAAATTTCAAGGCAGGTTGTACTTCTTGCACTCTCTAAGATCCTTCAATGTTCGTAGTTGCTTGTTGTGTAGTTTTTATCGATCAGTCATGGAAAGCGTGTTATTTTTTGCTGCCACAGCATAGCGATAAAGGAATCACAACTTGTGACAAGTCAGGTCTGTAGTAGGAATCTTGTTGGAGTCCTGGGAGCTAGTTTTGAATAAGCTTGGCAGGTTCAATAAGATTATTAGGCACCTGAGAAACCCAATGATGCATATTAGTGTACTAATTTATGTTTTTTTAGGGGAATTTTATTTATTTATTTTTTATCAGGTTGTGTGTATATGTATTAATATTATGTCATTCATTGTATTGCTCTTTTTATGAAGTAGTGTGCAATAACTGTATATCCTCTTTGGGGATAATAATAATAAGGATTAAGGATTATTATTATTATTATTATTATTATTATTATTATTATTATTAATTTTGATTACAATTGCTGCTTTTGTCTAATATTTACATATGTGTCAATTAGAGCTCTCTTCACTTGTTTGTAATTCACATATAGGCAGTCTTATGTGTTCCTTATAATTATACTATGTAAATTGTTTGTAAATTATAAAAATAATATGCAGAAACTAGTTTGGGTTTTAATACACTGAAAAATACTAAGGGCATAAGAATTTAAACCTTTAGGTGCAAGGCCAACATAGTTTACAAGCCACCACACTTATTAATAGGTCTGGCTACCCTTTGCAATGTCATGTGTAATGCTAATCCTCATCCTAAGTCACACTATCTCAAATGTCAGCAGTCATTAGCTGTCCTGTTTGTCTCCTGTACACATCTAGGAGAAAGATGGAGAGTTTTGAAGAAATGAATTCAAGTAAAGATAACCTTTTAGAACCCCCAAGTATAAATGATTCTTCTACAGACGAGGAGGATGTAAAAGCTACAATCAAACCTCGTTTATCTCCACTTCCTAAAAGACGTAGCTCTGTGTCTTCAGATGATGGAGATCTGGAGCCACCACCTACAGTTGCAAGAAAGGTGTCCTTTGCTGATGCGTTTGGTTTTGATCTGGTATCAGTTAAAGAGTTTGACACATGGGAAATACCAACGGTAACTCCAAATTTCGTCATGGAAAGCATAAAAATTGAGGAATTTTATTTAACACCGAGCTTTATATTACCTCCTGTTAGTACTATTATGGAGAGGCTGAATGCAAATAAAGTGACCCTGGAATCCATGGATTTCATACCAGGCACGTCATCCATGAAGGGAATTATTCGAGTTCTCAATCTTTCTTTTGAAAAACAGGTCTATGTTAGAATGTCACTCGATTGTTGGCAAAGTCATTACGACCTCTTGGCTGAGTATGTACCTGATTCTTGTAATGGTGAAACAGATCAATTCTTCTTTACAATATCATTGGTCAGTCCGTATCAAAAAGAAGGAGCAAGAGTGGATTTTTGTATCTGCTATGAAACATCTGTTGGTACCTTTTGGGATAACAATGGTGGACACAATTATGTGCTAACATGTCAAAAGAAGGAACAAATTGTAGAAATTGGAAACCAGTCAGATGAGGTAATAGACAAAAATAAGAAAAGCTGTTTAAAGCCAACACTTAGGTAAGTCTGATCATTGAACTTTATACATTTATTTTTAAATAAATACTATTTATGAGATTGTCAACATATCAGGTGTACAGTTCTGTGTCACTTGTCACTTCTGCAGTTTAGTTGCATCATTATAATATAAAGATCAGAAGTAACATAAACATAAATTCTTTTGTAGCTGCAAGAAACTTCAAAATATCAAACTTTTTATAAGCAATAGTGTGAAATTATATGTTTAAGTAATTGAAAATGTATTATTATACTTAGGCTTATTTATTTATATGGTTAGTTAATGATACCATATCTAGCAATATATGGTGATGTGATTTAGCATAAATGTCATTGAGAACGTGTGTTTGGGTCACCTTTCTCTAGACCAAGTTCTGTCAGACTTAGGTAGTTAAAAAAGAGAGGGTAAAAAGGGTGTTTGAGCAAGGTCAATAGTGACTGCACTGGACAGCGCTCCAGGACAAATTTAGATACACTGGGGTAGATTTATCAAGTGTCTGAAAGTCAGAATATTTCCAGTTCCCCATGGCAACCAATCACAGCTCCCCTTTAAAATATTCATGAGCTCTGGTTAAATGAAAGCTGAGCCGTGATTGGTTGCCATGGGCAACTGGAAATATTCTGACTTTCAGACAGTTGATAAATCTGCCCAACTGTTGTATTAAGGGGAAAACTATTGTATTTGGGGAAAACATTGGCACTAAATCTGAAGGTTTTATGCATGCTGGAGCTTTATTGAAATGCTACAACACTGAAGATGTTTTCTCTTGTCAATAATAAAATAGAAATAATTGCATAAGAATTGAACTGCACATTTAGATGTTGATGTAGTTTGTTTAGCTAGATCTTGGACTGAATTGAACAATCTATTGCACAGTCGCTCTCTGTGACACAGGAAACATTATAGACCCGGTTTTGAGCCGGAATTTTAACCCTGCACATTCCAAAAAGCCCTTATTAACCACCATATATAGGAGCCATTGTCTGTTGCTGCTGTGGCAGTTGGAAGCCGAGCCATAATTGGTTGGTTTTCTGCCACAGGTCATTAATATGAGCTCTTAGATGTGATTGATTACTATAGGCAATGAGTATAAGATGCGTATGTGTGAGGTAAGATGGATAGGGATACAGACATGTCTGAGGTAAAACTGTTCCAGTTGCCCATGGAAACCAATCAGAGATCAGCTGTAATTTTATAAACAGCTGTGCAAAAATCAAACTTGAGCAAATCACAGTCACTAAAAGAGACGGTCTAAAACAGTGAGAGACAGCCACTGAAAGAGACCGTCAGAGACAGCCACTGAAAAAGACCGTCAGACACAGCCACTAAAAGAGACCGTCAGAGACAGCCACTGAAAGAGACCGTCAGAAACAGCCGAGCGTCCCACACAGCCACTGAAAGAGACTTTCAGAGACAGCCACTGAAAGAGACTGTCAGAGACAGTCAAGGCACAGAGACAGCAAAGACAGAGATGGTCGCTCACAAAGAGACAAGTCACTGAAAGAGACGGTCAGTGACAGTCACTTAAAGAGAAGGTCAGAGACAGTCACTCAGAAATGGTCAAGAATGAGGAAGGTCAGAGACAATCACTGAGAGAGACTGTTAGAGACAGTCTAAAAAAGACTTCGGAGACAATCACTCAGGACGGCAAAGACAGAGGTCAGGGACATCAGTGACAGTCACTGAAGAGATAGTCAGAGACAGAGAATGTCAGAGACGTTAGTTAGGACAGAGAAACACAGAGAGAGTCCAGAGAGAGAGAGAGATAACATATAAAATTTTTGTTTAATACCAGTATCTAATTGTTATTTAAGAGCAGTTATTTCCTATCCCAGGCAGCGTGGATCTACACTAGTGGGTGATAAATGAAAAACAAAATAGTTTTTCCTTTTAGTTCCTTCCTTTTTAAAAGAAATTGAAAAAGCGTTATCAAATCCTAGTAGATCAAAGAAACCACATATAAAAATAAATACAAACAACTACAGAGATTACCTTTCCAAGACACAAAAGAAGACAGATATGGTTTAAACCATATCATTGCCAATATAAAATATAAAATGAGAATCCTTCCAAATATATTGCCCTTATCCTAGATTCTTTGTCTCCAGTTCATGTATAATACATTTCTCTTTTCACCAGAAATAACCCTGTCGACCCCTAACAACCACAATACCCAGGGGCCAAAATACATTTTAATAAAAAATCAAACTCTCACACTCCCACCCCCCCCCCCCACCACCCACTCACCACACCCCCCGATTTTTCCACCATGACTCCTAATTATTTGTCCTCAAACGTCTATTAAGGCTTTGGAGAATTGGCATTCATCCATGTTCGTCAATCAGGTTTAAAGCATCATAATAACTCTAGCAAATATATATTTTTGAAAGAATTAATAATTTAAGGCAAAATTCACCAGGTCTAAAGTGCATTGTATATCTATTTCATCGAAGAAGGGGCAATGCCATCTCCCTTTTTTCTCTTGTATTAATATGTAGTCATTCAGCAATGAATCCGTGTGTGGACAACTCATGAACTATTGTAATACAATCTTGGTCCTTTTTCGGCTAGACTTTGGCCATATAGATTTCACTCACACTGCCATTTTCCCCAATAATGCAGGGGTGTAATTTTAATAAGTGGTGAATAAAATCATTGAAATGATCTCTATGATTCATATTTAAAGAACACCGAACATATTTTATGAAACATAATCCAGTGGACTTGTGCATCTACATTAATTCTCATTCCCTAGGACACTGCTTACTGTAGTACTAGTCTATGGGTCATTGGTCTATTGCGCTCGGTGATGCCAGAAACTGCTCACTGGGCTGGCTGGCTGCATCACGAGTAGCCTAGCGCGGGGCAGCGTCGGAAAGGTTAGTTCATGTTTAGTATTATTTAGATTGGTGCACCACCATGGCCCAGAATGGCCGGCATCGCACTAGCCCCAAGCCGTCGGCTCTTACCTGGATTTTCCCAACAGTGGGTGTTCCAGTGGCCCAGTTGACCCCTGACACAAGGGGTAGTCAACATTATAAGAATGAAGGACAGGCCATTTGTACTGTGAGGTAAGAAGAGAGTATTCGTGTATAAGTGAAGTTTTTGTGGGAGTCTAACTAAAATGTCTGAATAATTAAGACAGTGCAGACCTTCACCTAATAAAATAAAAAAAAGTTTTAAAAACAGTTATTTATCTATCGCTCGGATACAGTTGCTTACCTTCACACCACACATGTTTGCCCAATTTAGAACATAGTAGTCATCCTTATAAAAAGCTCCCGCTTCAAGGTAGATGAAGTCAAAGAGACAGTGAGAACCGAAGTGTTGGTAGACAGTGTAGGAGCTGGTTGGATGCGTTATTAATTTGTTAATTTTAGTAGCCCATGTACAACCCCTTTCCTCTAATTTTATTTTATAACTAGTAATCGTTATTAATGCTGATGTTTCATACAGAAAGAAGAGAGTCTCAATCAAAATTTTTTTGTCTGATATTATATATTACAATATTGACTGGCAATTCTTCCAAATTTGCTCATATCCTTCCACTACAAGAAGTATATACAGAGAAAAGTCACCTCACTTCTCATATGCAAAAACTACATTTTCTATGTCCGCCATAGTTGAAAAAGCTAATTTTCTATAATATTTTGTTTTAATACAATCAGCACTTATCTCTTGGAATTACCTGTTCTGGTATTTGTTTTTGTGGAAAGAATTATGTGATTTTTGTATTTCGAAATTGAAAATGTCTGAAGTAATGTCAGTTTTTTCTTTTTTTCTTTACATTTGCTGCCATTGTCAGTTTTAAAGACAAAAAAGATGTCCAACTTCAGTTCAAACATAATTAGGTCTTCATGACATAGGATACAATCAATTGACATTGGCAGGACATCAAAAGAACATTATTCACACCCTTCGCAAAGTCTGACCCATCAAGGTGCTTTGCTACTAATAAGTGATTCCTCTGGATTGAAAGGATTAGAGTATACTGTAATACTATCGAATAACTCCTTTTTCACTAAACAAACAATCTATTTTACTGTGTAAAAGACATAAAGGGTCACCAGATCTTTTATTCTTAATCACTACTTCTTTGTGCAAACAACATAGTTGAGGATCTAACCTCTATGATGTCTTGTTTGTGCATCTTGTGGAATAGGTATATCAAGGTTACTTTGTTTTTCTTCAATTTCTAAAAATGCAGAAGGTATACGTTTGTGAGTACAAACCTATTCCTGCTACAATATTATCAGGCGTTCATGAAGCTAAGATTTGGGGTGCCTGTTGGCATGAATTGATTTTGACTCTTGTTTGAATTATTACACACTTTCTTAGCCCCTTGCTCAACAGCCAGTTTTAAACTACCATATATACTCGGTACAAGCTGGTGCACACGGTCGCTTTGTTCATCGCAAACGCAGACAAGGCGCACCCAACGGGGGGGCCGTGGCAGAATGCATCGGCGTTTGATGGAACGCCTGCGAGTCAGGAACAAGCCCACGGGTTTCGTTTACTTTCATGCAAAAACACCGGCGGTTCATTCCGATCGCAAGCAGACACAAAGCGTTACGTTGTGGCACCCTCTAAGCCTAGTTTTTCAGCTCAAAAAAAGTGTGAAAACCCAAACTCCGCTTATACTCGAGTAACAAAAATATATCAAAACTCCTCTCTCCAGCTTCCTGCTGCTGGCTATATACTGGGGCAGTGGGGTGGCTATATACTGGGGGATATGGGCTGGCAGGCAATATACTGGGGGCAGGTGCAGGCTATATACTATGGGGCAGGGTGGCAGGCTATAAAATGGGAGGCTCTGACCAAATTGATTTCCACCCTCGTTATACTCGAGTTAATAGGTTTCCGGGTTTGTGTATAAATTAGGGTCCTCAGGCTGTATATTGGGTCAGCTTATACTTGAGTATATAGGGTATTTTAATTCCGACATGTGTCACTATAAGTGGTGATTAATTTGACAAAATCCAAGGGATTTGAGATTGGTTTATCATGACACAGTGGGATCATTTACTTACCGCCGCGTGAAAGGCATTGTCCCGACCGGAATGCAAATCTGCTGCGATGCATGAAGATCTGCACCTGAAGATCCTACGAACGCTAGTCGCAATCCCCTCAGGCCCAGCTCGAGGTGCCGCCGTTTACGTTCTGTAACTAACCCTAATGTCTTGTAGCGCCCATGTCTTGCAGACACCCAAATTGAATGTTAAAAGTCCAGGCCCATCAGTCTGACTCAGCTCGGCATGTTCCTGTGGATGCCTCGCACACCCAATATCTGGTCGCAAAGACAACCAGCACAGACTGCGCCACAATTCCTATTGACATTGCCAAATCCCCAGTTGAAAAGTACCTGTCCCAGCGGCAGCAAATCCCAAAAATACAAAACAATCCGCAAAACACGTGTGATCGGGGACCCTTAGTAGAATAAGCCCCATTGGTGGACGTCAAGTTGTATTGACTGGGGTATTCCAAAAAGAAAGCCCCTATTAATTAGTCCCTGTCTGAAGGTTAAAAACAACTGTCAAAAAACAGATTGGGAGTTCAGTGATTTTCATTAGCTTTGTCGCAAAGAAGTCACATGATGGGAGGGGTGGGTTTTCTACTTTTCACATGATTGCAAGAAAGAATATATTCCACTGTACTTGCTTAGGATTTGGATCTGACTACCACATCGGGGGTCTTGTTCACAGACCATGCACTCACATTCAGGACTTGAGGTAACAGGGCATCGTTCCACAGTTACTATCTATTATCTTCTGGATTTGTCAAACAGTATAAAACTACATGGGGCATATATACATGCCAAACCATATATATGGCATAACATATTTAAAACCAGTGAAACAAACAAAGCCAGCGGTTATTAATATCAAGATGAACGTTTTAGCAAGCTCAACTTGTTAGAAATATTAAGAAGAAAGATCATTTTTAAAATATTAGTAGACAGATCAAAAGTCCTGGGACACAGCTTCTAATTCAAAGAGTTTTCTGTCATTTTCATGATTACTACAAATTTTAATTCACACTTAAGGGATCAAAACTATGAATTAAAACACATGTCGGAATTTTATTACTAGCCACCTGTTGCTTTATTTTTATTACTGCTTTGATCATTCTTGGCATTTATTGATGAGCTTCAAAGGGGTAATTCTGACATGGTTCTACGTCTTGAGGGAGTTTTCAGAGAGCTTAGCACTTTTGACCTTTGATGCCTTCACATCTGCCAGTCAGTCACCTCAACCATCTTGACTGGGTCAGGTCTTGATGACTGTGGATGCCAGGTTCATTGTTGTCACTCCCCTCACTCTCCTTCCTTGGCTAAAATATGCCCTTACAAACAGCTAGAGTGTGTCTGGCCACCCTAAAAACTCAACCAGATGAATAGCATGCCGATGCAAGTGTTGTGGTAACCCATGCTGGTTCAGTAAATAATATCCCCAACGTAAATAACTCCCCAAACATGTACACCAGAAGAAAAGCCTTAAGCCTAAACAAGTTCCTCTTCGGTTAGTGCTGTCCTCAGCGATGGTTTCTAGCAGCTATTTATCAAAGGAAGGCCTGAGTGTGCTGCGCTAGAACCGGTGTTGCATGGACATCTGAGCTGCTGTAACCCTGAGTTTCTGAAAACCTGTGACTTTTTGAATTATCTTCCTGCAGTCAGAGGTGGACTCTTGGTCTTCTTTCCTGGGGATGCTCATGTAAGCCCACTTCTTTCTTGTAGGCATTTGCTATTTTTACAACTGCACTTGAGGGACCTTAAAAGATTGTAATTTTTTAGACTGACTAACCTTCATTCTTACCCTTACCCGAACGCGCAGCGTACCTATACGGCGGCGCGCCGGGTCCCGGTGACATGGAGAGGGCTCGCGGGCGAGACGGGTGGCCCTCTCCATAAGCAGTAAGTCTTGACTGATATTGCAGCACAAGGCTCTTAACCGCGACGTTGTACACCGATCCGCGAGTTTCTCGCGTCGTCTTGAATGATGGGGCGGCCATTTGTCGTGGATCGTGCTCTCCCCGATGACGTACGGAGCCGATCCGTCGCCATGGACTCGGGTGTTCCGAACACTCGAGGCTCTTGTTTTAAACCCATGCCTTACAAGGTGCTAATTGCACATGAATGCATGGGGAGAAAATCAACATATACTGCCAATCGTAGTATGGCAGTATATGATAGGATCGATCAGACTACCTAGGGTTAGAGTACCTAGGGAGTCTGAAAAATAGTAAAAGAAAAATAAAAAAAAGTTTAAAAAAAAAAATATAATTAAGAAACCTAACATTCAAATCACCCCCCCCTAAAAATGATATAAAAATAAATAAACAGTAAAAATCAAAAACCATTAGGTATCGCGCGTCCCGAAAATGCCATCTATAAATATGTAATGTTTTTCAACATGTTAAACCCCGTAACGGGAAAAAAGCGTCCAAAGTCGAAAATGGCATTTTTTGCTATTTGAAAATATAAAAAAAATTAAAAAAAAAAAAAAGGATCAAAAGTCGACAGTCCCAAAAATTATAGTAATGAAAACGCATCAAAATTCCAAAAAAAAAGACACTATCCACAGCTCGTACACCAAAGTATGAAAAAGTGAATGGCAAAATAAAAAAAAAATTTTTGTACAGGAGGTTTTAATTTTTGTAAATGTATGAAAACATATAAAAACCATACAAATTTGGTATACCACGTGATCGTACCGACCCAAGATAAAAAAGAGACATGTCATTTGGGGCAGAGTGAAAAGCTGTTAAAATCCAAGCCCAAGAGAAAACGTCACAATGTGGGTTTTCACCATTTACTTGCATTTGGAATTTTTTCCCGCTCCCAGTACACACCATAGAATATTAAATACCGTCACTATGAGTGATTTGTTACGCAAAGAAAATAAGCATAACAGAGCTCTTTATGTGGGAAAACATAAAAAAAGTTATAGATTTTTGAAGTTGGTGAGTGAAAAATGGAGTGAAAAAACTAAAAAGGCCAAGTCGTGAAGGGGTTAAAATAATAATGACCACTCATTTTTTCTTTACTTAGATGCTTTTTTCTAGCCATAAGACAAATTCTAACAGTCTATTCAGTAGCACTATTACCTGTATATCCACCTGACTTCTGTTCAACACAAGTGATAGTCCCAACCCCATTTATAAGGCAAGAAGTCCCATTATGAAACCTGACAGAGCACACCTGTGATGGGAAAACCTTTTCTGGGGGACTACCTCTGCAGCTCATCACGCGAAATGCAAGAGGTGGTTAAAGCGAGTAATCAAAGAAGAGGTGGCTCTTGTGAAGAACTAGAGATGAATATTTTCAGTTGTTTTTACACTTTTTTGTTAAGTATATACCCACATGTGTTAATTCATAGCTTTGATGCCTTCAGTGTGAATTTCTATATTTGTAAAAATAAAAAAAAAATTTGAATGAGAAAGTGTGTTCAAACTATTGGTCACTGTATGTCACTGAAAATGTTTGTGACATATATTCTCAAAGCAATGTTAGTCAGAAAGTAACTATGAATAGGTTATCACAAGACGGAATAAGACTCATATGGTATGGGTCACACAGGGTGAACACATGGTTGGTTACATTCTGAGAACTGGCAGCAATGTACCTGCTGTACCTTGCATTTTGGATTCAGGAATTTCACCAAATATCATCCGCATGTCACAAGAAAATCCTAAAAGGACATTGTTGCCCACACAGTTTATCAGTTTATGTAAAAATATTCTGTGTTTTTCAGAGATAATTCACCTTTGCTAAACTCCTGCATGTGTACATCTGCAAAAACATCAGTTTATGATTTTTTTTTTTTTACAGTTGCATTCAATAGGAAAACATCCCTGCTAAACTGGAGTTGACTGGAGGCTAATTAGGCAAATAGTTAATGCATTGCACTAGCAGACTGTATTGCATATCCATAAAAATAGGTTCTACGTTGCTTTATTAGTTTGTTGCCACCAACATATGTTTTTGCTCCAGTTAATGACCTCTGTTATCGGTTTAGTTGCCATTTTGGGCCTGACAGACACCATTTCAAACCGTTTTACCAAGGAAAATTATCAGGCCAATCATCAGGGCTGCTGTGTAAGATTGCTTTATATCTTGCTACTCTGTATGCTGGTATCTTGAAATTACAAACGAACAGTTACATTGGTGATAGGTTAACTGTTGGGAATTGTTCTTCCAATTTTACTCGGCTACTTCCATATTCAATATTCTATGACCATTCTATAGAAAGTTTCTATGTTTACTTCCATTAAGTAGAAATCTTTATGCTCATGTGATGTCACAGAAGCACACCTGTGTGATCATGGGCCATTCCTTTTAAGTGGAAGTAAACATAGAAGCTTTCATTAGAATGACAGCAACTAGAGATTTAAAAATCCATTACAAATTTTGATGGTAGATTTCCTGTAATATATTTAATAACTTCCCATCATGTGTGGTTCCAACCAAAATCCAAAATTCCAAACATTTTATATTTTACATGTTTACTGTGCCTTTTAAACACACGGGGGAGATTTATCATTAGGCAAGCTCCATGGACAGTTCTATGCCTGTCTTTGGAGCTTCGCTGCTTGTCAGATTCATTAAAGTGGCTTTGGCCCTTTAACAAATGTTCTTATGCTCTACTTATGTCTGGGATTTTCCTCAAAAATTTGCAAAAAAAGAAGCAAAATTTATTAAAAAGTCACAAGTCATGAATCAGGTTTTGCACTGTGTTGCACTAGCAGTAGTTCTATGTTTACCCCAGTATAGTGAAGAGGCGGAAATAGTCCTGTGCAAATATTTATGAACGAAAAGTAACAAAAACCCTCTATGCAACTTTTTTTCATCTTTTTATGTCAAAAAAGCCCAGCAAAACCAATGATAAATCTCCCCCACAGTAAGTTGTGGTGGAAGGAATAGTAAATATTTAAAACTATACATGTTGGCAGGGATTTAACTAAAGACTCGTGGATCCCAGAGCAAAGGTTTGGCTGGAGTCCCTAAGTTTCTTTTTTGTTCTCATGTTCATTAGTATCTGTATCCAACACTCCCCACAAAGATAAATAAAAGTTCATCTATAGCTTGCATTTACCCTAAAATGATGCCTTTGAAAAACACAACTCATCCTGCAAAAAAAACCTCTCATAGAGCTATACTACATCATTGAAATCTTACAATGTCATCACTGAATGTAACATAGCAGAAATTAAAAATCAATGTTTCTTGATGTCAAGTGCCAAAATGTCTTGAAATTATTCATGTTAATGACTAATAAGTGTATTTACTGTGTATATATGCAATTGCTGGGCTGGTGTTTTTTTTCTAATTTTAAGTTTCAACTAAACTAAACCAAATCACTTAATTCTCATAGCACTCACAGGGGAGAAGTATTATTTCCAAAATGGGGAAATGGAGATATGCTAAATGACTCAGAATCTGAAACAGTAGCTGTCTCTGAGAGCCAAGTTCCAATTAACAAGTGTCTGTCAGTGATAGCCAGGATCCAATTATTCAGGGTATCAGGAAAACAACTTACTGCTGAATGTTGAAAACAAAGACCTATCGCCTGTTATGCTACATCCCAGAAAAGATGGGTAGGTGTTAAAAGCAACATAGAGATTTCCCCATTCTATCTGACTCAAAGGTACTGGGTGATAGTGCTGTATGCATAGTTTACTATTAACTAGTTGTAAAGTCAGATACAACGTTTAAAAGTTTTAAAAGTGCTCAAATGTTTGTCACCACTTCATTAGTATGTTTATTGCCCACACAATTTTTTCTACATACTTTTTCCAAATCATAAAGTGATACAATATACAATACATGATCTGCTTCAAATCAGCAAAACATTTTCTTTCAACTGTAAATACCATAAGTACCAACATAATGATAAAATCTGCAACATTTAAACATACCCATACTTTTACCATTTGCCACATCATTGGAGTTTATTTGTTTTTGCTCTTTATATAGAGAACTCACAATCACTTTTATTTAACCTTTTAAGGACCAGGCTCTTTTTTGTTTTTTCATTTCCATTTTTCACTCCCCACCAAAAATCTATAATGCAAAGAGCTCTGTAATGGTTTGTTTTCTGCATAACAAATTGCACTGCATAGAGATGGTATTGAATATTCCATGGCGTGTACTGGGAAGCGGAAAAAAATTCCAAATGCATTGAAAATGGTGAAAAAACGCATTTGCGCCGTTTTCTTGTGGGCTTGGATTTTACAGATTTCACTGTGTGCCCCAATTGACATGTCTACTTTATTCTTTGGGTTGCTACGATTACGTGGATACCACAACTTTGTATAGGTTTGATTTACAAAAAATTTAAAAACCTCTGTGTACAAATTTTATTTTATTTTTTTATTTTGCCATCTGCTGGCCTAAAACTTTTTTCAAACTTCATTGTACAGAGCTGTGGATGATGTCATTTTCTGCGACTTTTAATGATGTTTTCAATTATATCATTTTTATAGCAAATGATAGCAAAAAGGTGCAATTTTCGACTTTGGGCGCTATTTTCCACTACGGGATTAAATGCAGCGAAAAACCATTATTATATTTTGATAGATCGGGCACTTTCAGATGCATCGTTACCTAATGGTGTTATTACTGTTTACGGTTATTTATATTTATATCAGTTTTACGGAAAGAAGATGATTGAATTGTAGGATTTTATTATAATTTTTCTTAATTTTTTTTATATATTTTATTTTGTTTAGTTTTTTTTTTTTCAGACTCCCTAGGTTGTCTGATCGATCCTATCATATACTGCCATACTACTGTAGGATTTTCCTCATCATTCATTACAATGTGCTTACAGCACATTGTAATTGAAAGGGTTAAAATGAGACAGCCTCGGGTCTTTGGGAGACCCGAGGCTGTCATGGCAACAATTTGCTGCTCCCTGATGCGCTGCCATCTTTTTGAAGCAGAACAAACGCAATCGGTGCTAGCATTGATTGTGGGTGTTACCGGTAACTCTTTGCTGCAATATGCAGCAAAGACTTACCAGCTGTGGAGATGGCTCAGCCCATGAGCCAGCACCGATCACAGGTGCTTTCCCGCCAATCACCGATTGGTGGCTTAAAAAAGACGGCACCGCATGGGCGCCGAGGGTCGCGCCAAGGATTTTCACTCCCTGTGACTTCTGAAGACCTGAGGCTGCTTCATGTTAACCCTTTCATTACAATGTGCTGTCAGCACATTGTAATGAATGAGAAGGAAAATCCCCATATACTGCCATACTGTAGTATGAAAGTATATGGTAGGATCGATCAGACCACCTAGGGTTAAAATACCCTAGGGAATTCAGAAAATCAGAAAATTTGTAAAAATAAAAAAAGGTTTAAAAAAACTATAATAAAAAAAAACATAAAAATTCAAATAGCCTCCCCCCCTTTCCCAAGAACTGATATAAATATAAATAAACAGTAAAAATCACACATTAGGTATCGACGCGTCCGATCTATCAAAATATAATAACGTTTTTTCACTGCGTTTAACTTCTTAATGGAAAATAGCGCCCAAAGTCGAAAATGGCACTTTTTTGCCATTTTAAAAAATATTAAAAATTCTTTTAACCCCTTAAAGGACACCTGTCATCAGGTCTGTGTCACTTGTCCTGTCACTACTACCTGTTGGAGCAGCTCACAAGGATCCCATCCCAGCCTTTATCTAGTTATTTTTCCTGTGTGCCAGTCCGTTCCTGTTGTCCTGCGTTCCTGTGTGCCAATCCGTTCCTGTTGTCCTGCGTTCCTGTGTGCCAGTCCGTTCCTGTGGTCCTGCGTTCCTGTGTGCCAGTCCGTCCCTGTGGTCCTGCGTTCCTGTGTGCCAGCTCCTGCGATTCCTGACGTGAGTCCTGGTGTCTCCTGTATTACTATCTTGGCAGCCACCGCGGGCTAGTCGCACCTGTGGAACGACCTGGTGGTATTCCGCCGCAGCAAGTCCATCCCGATTTGCGGCGGGCTCTGGTGAACACCGGGTTCCACTTAGACTCCGGTCCCAGGTTGGCTAGTACCACCTCCCACGGTGGTCCAGAGGGTCCACAGACTCCCTGTCCTGACAATATTTAACACTAGCAAATCTTAATTAACCTGGGACAGACAATGGGTGCAGGCAGCGCTGGTATTGTTCCCACAGAACGATAATTACTCCTTGTAGGTCAATGGGCCCGGATCCTCCGCTCACACGGTTGCTACGCCACTGGTCCATATGGAACTGTAGTTGATCTAGGGTCCCAAATAGGCCTGACGTGTCCTCCTTAAGAATCTATTAAAACCTACATACATTTTGTACCCTCATGTTTGTACTGGATCAAAGAATAAAAAAGAGGGTTTCATTCATAAAAATGGAGCCCACAAGAAATTAGATTGTTTTTTGCCAATTTTGCCGCAATTGGATTTTTAATATTAAATACTGATAATACAAAATACAATTTGTCACACAGAAAAAAGCCTCCATACATGGAAAGATACTGAAGTTAGAAAAACATAAAAAGGAAAAAGGCAAGAATGAGCAGCAAAGGGTTAAAGATGTAATGACACACTTTATATGTTACAGACCCCCAAAATATAATGATATAAAGCCCCAATTAATTTAAAAATATACCTCCCATAATTTTATTATTGTACTACCCCCCCCTCTATAGTTTTATTTTATAATATGACAGCTTTATTGTTCTACAGAAGACAAATGGACAGGAAAGGCACTGTACAACTCCCTCCATGTTAGAGGTTGTAGTTTTCCCCTCACAGTCTGTGTCTCCTGGTGACAACAGCTAAACACGCAGCAGTCGCACTGGAAGGATCACGTGATATCGCGGGCTCCGGGGCATGCCGGGTGTTGTAGTTTTTGCAGTGACTTCCTGAACATGGCTGCGCACAGCGAGGTAACGTGTATTTATTGTACACTATGTGATCCCAGTGCCGGGTGTAGTATGTGCGGTTATTTGTGGTGTTATCTATGGAGAAGGTGGTACAATAGAGGCTTAACGGACAGGTGTTTGCAGGTCATGCTGGGAGTTGTAGTGCAGGGGCTTAGGGTGGAGACACTGTTACTAAATACTATACCATTACCAAAGAAATGGCAGTGCCCCCAATACCAGTACCGGCCACTGTGCCCCCAATACCAGTACCGGCCACTGTGCCCCCAATACCAGTACCGGCCACTGTGCCCCCAATACCAGCACCGGCCACAGTGCCCCCAATACCAGCTCCAGCCACAGTGCCCCCAATACCAGCACCAGCCACTGTGCCCCCAATACCAGCATCAACCACTGTGCCCCCAATACCAGCACCAGCCACAGTGCCCCCAATACCAGTACCGGCCACTGTGCCCCCGATACCAGCACCAGCCACAGTGCCCCCAATACTAGAACCTGTGAGAGAAGCACGAAAAACATATGTCAAGCAGCCAAAAATGATAATAAGCAATATTTATTAAAGTTCAAATACAAACAGGAAACTCAAATGGACAAACAATATAAAAACATTTAAAACACGAAAGTGCAGATCCACTGCCTTCGTGACGGAACATAGCAGGTGATGCCATACCATAGTGTCAAACAACCTGCAACAGGGCCCCCCAGAACACACCAAAAGAACAGAATGAATATCACAAACTGCACTCTAGCTGCAGCAAAAAGTAACCATATAAACTACACAGTGTAGGGGTCTAGACAAAAGAGGACCAGGTGTTGGTCAACTCCATAAGGCGCCACCAGGGCAAAAAGGAAGGTGAGCAGCCCTGACGGTATAATGTGTAGTGCACGGAGTGAGTAACACTCAGATAGGGTTAATGCACAAAAACGACCCAAATGGCTGTGGGCGAAGCACCATCCCATCCCAATGGGCGAACCAGCCATAGTGCCCCCAATACCAGCCACTGTTCCCCCAATACCAGAACCAGCCATTTTTTACCAATTTCACTGCATTTGGAATTTTTTTCCCGCTTCCCACCATTTTGGGGAAGCGGGAAAATACACCATTTTGAAGTGTAATTTTCTATGCAGAAAATAAGCCATCACAGAGCTCTTTACATGGAGTGAAAAATGAAAACGCAAAACGAAAAAGGGCATTGGCGGGAAGGGGTTAATGTATGAACTGACTAGATAAAGGCTGTGATGGAATCCTTGTGAGCTGCTCCAACAGGTAGAGGTGACAGAAATAGTGACAGACCTGAGGACAGATGTCCTAGACCAGTCTTTAATCATAATCATGTTTTGTGGTCAAACATTCAGTATAGCTGAGAAAAGTAAGAGCAGAGAGGAAAAACTGGATAGTTTTGCACAAGCAAAACAACTCAATCTTAGGCCCCTTCCACACTTGCGTTGCAGATCACGTCAGAGTGACATCAGATATTTGACATTTGTTTTGTAATCCTAGGTTAAAACATATGAAGCAACTGGTGTAGATTGCATATAAATACATATGCAAACTGGTTGACGAGTATTTATAAAGTGTCTGTGCTAGTACTGTGTAGCTGCTGCACTGTGCACCTTGCAACACAAAACTGTGCACAGAAAGGGTTGTTCCAGTGCAAATTCACAACATACGCCGCATGTATGTCATAAGTCTAACATAAATGTGCCACCTGCCCCTTAAACTGAGTGCACCAAGAAAAAGGAATTGCTCCTGTCTTCATGAATGTGGCGTATGCTGCATATTAGTGAGACAATTACTAATAATAAAACTGTGATAATCCCTTGTTCTGTCGGCCCTGAATTTCTGGAGGTTGTGTTTCTTTCTGATATCATGTGATACAATTTAATACAGAGCAAGAATGCTTTCATAACGTGTTCTTTGCTAATCTATCCCGTGAGCACACAAACTCATAATGATCCTGAAAATAACAAGTAGAGATAGCTGCATATACTGTTACAAACTTCCAATGTTTGGTTATGAATATTGTAGTGATTCATAACAAAGGAGAGTACAGACAGTCCCCTACTTAAGTACACCCGACTTACAGGCGACCCCTAGTTACAGGTCGACCTCTCTGCCCACTGTGGCCTCTGGTGAAGTCTCTGGATGTTATGACTTTAATCCTTGGTCCCATTGCAGATAAAATTTTGTCATTGGGGCAAAAAAATTTTGTTTGGAACTACAATTATAAATTATACAGTTTTGACTTACATTCAAATTCAACTTAAGAACAAACCCATGGACCCTATCTTGTACGTAACCCGGGTACTGCCTGTACGTGTAAGTGTAATTCACAAATGCATTAACAGTAAACATGATTGAAATATTATGCAGTAACATATAGACTATTTATAATGCAGGCCTCTGCATATAGTAAACTATGTACATGTTTTTTTGACATTGTAAATTATCTGTAGTTAGAAAAACAAATGAAGTTAAGAAAAGGAAAACAGGATAATCGAAATGGAGCATTTGTATATTTCGTTTTCCCCCCAATTTTAGTATTTTTAAGTGCTAAAAAAACATTCTGAGAAAAAATTGGTTTGGAAACCATACCCTTATGCTCTTACTATATAAATCAAAAGTATTAAGGTACTTTGAATAATTAATTTCATAGTTTGAATTATTAAGGAATTTTGGAGGCTTTTTTTTTCTATTGCTGGATTTTCAGGCACCGCATTGTAATTACACATGTTGTAGGGCCCCAAAAAATTAGAAACACCCTCAAAATAACTACTTTTTAAAATGCTGACCCCCAAATGTATTCACTTTTGGGTAAATTGGACTTTTTAACTTTTGTGGAATTGAAAAAACAACCTTTTTCCTTTTTATGTACTCATACCAAAACATTTTCTTGCCAGAATGAGCTCATTATGGATTTTGGAGGCTTTTCCTATTTCTGGCTTTCTGACACCACACTGCCATTACACTAAATTGCACCAAAGCATAACAAAAAACCTCAAAGTGACTACTCTTAAAAAAGTTGACACACAAACCTGTTCATTTTGGGAAGTTTGGTCAGGGTGCTATCCTAGTATTATCCAACTATTAGTTTTTGAAGTCCATGTGTATTCAATATTGTCTTTGATGATACCATCTTATGTAGTTGCAACACATGCATGAAAAGCAGTAGTTACATATCAGAGTGTTGTCTGGGTTTTTTTTCACATACCCCAAAGAGTCGCTAAAAACTAACTATAAAAAGTTGACATGTATTATACCCGCTAATATCTTTAATATAACCTTAACAACAAGTAACTTTTTTTTTAATGAAAACTGTGTTGTACATTATTATTATTATACACTAACAACCTACAGTATGAACTAATATGTGCACTGGCACTACCCACATCAGAAGTTCTTTCTTCTATTGTATAAATGGAGCTTTTTAGTATCTTTTCTTGGTCTCCAGTCACCGATGCCTCATTTTCAGAATAAAGGGGTCCAAACTGCTCTGACCCACTTTTTTTTTTTTGCATTGATATACATAAAAAAATTTCTACAAGCTGAACTATAAAATTATCCTGCAGAAAGTTGTTAAGATGTTTCCCCTTCACAGATGAAGAAGAGCCCTGACCCCAGTTTATATTTGGAAAGTTAAAGTCTCCCATTATCACTACTGCCCCCCCCCCGCGCGCGCAGCCCGCTCCATCTGTTTATATAGGTGACCCTCTATTTCCTCAGAGATGTTAGGGGATCTATAAATTAAACTAAAATTGGCTTTGAATTTCAACCTACAAAGTTTCAGCCTCGTCACACTCTTCGGAGACCACTGTCCCATATAAGTAAATAAATGTGTGGATTTGTATAAACATATTTGTACAAATATGTATATATTTTTTTCAGGGGAAGGGGGGCCCCATACAGAAGTTTGTCATGGGACCCAGCCTCTCCTAATTGTTATCAGTGAATTGTTAGTGAGTAAGTCCTCATGCACATGAACATTCGGGGAAATGTATCACTGACTTGGTGTAAAAAAGTGGAAAAAAAATGCAAGGGCCTTTTCCTGCCACTCATAAATAGTGCCTTTGACATAGAATCACTGCCATGCAGTGCAAAGCCAGATTTATGATTTATGTTTTGTTTTTTTTTAAATAATTCCAAAAAAGTCTGAAGGTCTCTCCACTCCCTTCCTGGCGTATGTGATGTTGCAATTATTTTACTCTACTAGCGATTATTTTGAGATTATTTTAAAAAAATCCCAGAGAGATTTATTAAAAGGTCAACACCACTCTAAGAAATCTGGAGCATTGGGGCTCCAAAGGCAGACATAGAACTATCACAAAGAGCCTGCCTAATGATAAATTTTCTCCATTGAGCGACACTTATCTTAGGATTTTCTCTTATATCAGAACATTTGTATAAATACACCAAATTTGCAACTTTTCCACTCGCAGAGCAAAGCTAGCTGCACTTCAAATTTTCAGTCTTGCACTTGATATCTTTTAACCCCTTTATGCACCTTGACGTGACACTACGTCATAGGATGTGGGTCGTTCCCGACCTAAGCTGAAGCTGAACCCGGGCGGTTGCCGCGGGATCCCGGCGGTATGCGGTAGCCGGGATCCCGCAGTAACAGCAGGGCATAGAGGTGCCGATCGTTACCATGGCAACCGTGAGTTCCGATAAGGACCCCAGGGCTGCCTATGGTAGCTGCCTGCTAGGATTGTGCACTGTGCACGATCTAACAGTGCAGCTGTCAGCCTATTTGACTGCATAGGCAGACTATGTAATATGCTGCAATACATTAGCATTGCAGTATATTACAATGAACAAGTGATCAAATCATCACTTGTTCATGCCCCACCCTGGGACAAAATAAAACAGTAAAAAACAAGTTAAAAAAAAAAGTGCAACTAAAATAAATTATTAAAAAAGAATAAAAGTCCCCATGCAGTAATCAAATAAAACATTAAAAAAATGAAATAACTAAAAAAAACACAACATATTGGGTATCACAACGTCCGTAACAACCAATAAAATAAAATTGGCACTGAACCCGTATGGGGAGCGCCGTAAAAAATACACAAAAAAAACCTCACAAAAATCTGACCACATAAAAATAGCATAAAAAGTGATCAAAAAGTAAAATTTACCCCAACATGATACCAAGAAAAAAGTACAGCTTGTCCCGCAAAAAAATAAGCTCTAAACCAGCTCTGTAAACAAAAATATATAAATGTTCTGCCCATTGTTACATGGCGATATAAAAACAAACAAATTTCTCACAAAATGAGTTCTATATTCTGCAAAACAAGTTAACCATAAAAAAAGCCATATAAATGGGATATCGCTGTAATCGTGATGACCCATAGAATAAAGTTAACACATTATTAAAGCTGTTTAGAGCTTATTTTTTTGCGGGACAAGCTGTACTTTTTTCTTGGTATCATGTTGGGTGTAAATTTTACTTTTTGATCACTTTTTATGCTATTTTATGTGGTCAGATTTTTTGTGAGGTTTTTTTTTGTTTTTTTACGGCGCTCCCCATACGGTTCAGTGCCAATTTTATTTTATTGGTTGTTACGGACGTTGTGTACCCAATATGTTGTGGTTTTTTTGTGATTTTCATTTTTTAATGTTTATTTGATATTACTGCATGGGGACTTTTATTCTTTTTTAATAATTTATTTTAGTTGCACTTTTTTTTTTAACTTGTTTTTTACTGTTTTATTTGTCCCAGGGTGGGGCATGAACAAGTGATCATTTGATCACTTGTTCATTGTAATATACTGCAATGCTAATGTATTGCAGCATATTACATAGTCAGCCTATGCAGTCAAATAGGCTGACAGCTGCACACTGTTAGTCGTGCACAGTGCACAATCCTAGCAGGCAGCTACCATAGGCAGCCCGGGGGTCCTTATCGGAACTCACGGTTGCCATGTAACGTCGCACCTCTGTGCCCTGCTGTTACTGCGGGATCCCGGCTACCGCATACCGCCGGGATCCCGCGCAACCCCCCGGTTCAGCTTCAGCTTAGGTCGGGAACGACCCACATCCTATGACGTGTGTCACGTCAAGGTGCATAAAGGTTAAAAGATATCAAGTGCAAGACTGAAAATTTGAAGTGCAGCTAGCTTTGCTCTGCGAGTGGAAAAGTTGCAAATTTATGTATTTATACAAATGTTCTGATATAAGAGAAAATCCTAAGATAGTGTCGCTCAATGGAGAAAATTTATCATTAGGCAGGCTCTTTGTGATAGTTCTATGTCTGCCTTTGGAACCCCAATGCTCCAGATTCTTAGTGGTGTTGACCTTTTAATAAATCTCTCTGGGATTTTTTTAAAATAATCTCAAAATAATCGCTAGTAGAGTAAATAATTGCAACATCACATACGCCAGGAAGGGAGTGGAGAGACCTTCAGACTTTTTGGAATTATTTAAAAAAAAACAAACATAAATCATAAATCTGGCTTTGCACGCATTGCACTTGCAGTGATTCTATGTCAAAGGCACTATTTATGAGTGGGGCAAGAAAAGGCCCTTGCATTTTTTTTCCACTTTTTACACCAAGTCAGTGATACATTTCCCCAAATGTTCATGTGCATGAGGCTTACTCCACTACAATTCACTGATAACAATTAGGAGAGGCTGGGTCCCATGACAAACTTCTGTATGGGGCCCCCCTTCCCCTGAAAAATATATACAATATTTGTACAATATGTTTATCAATAAACTTATCTTCACACATTGATGTGACTTATATGGGACAGTGGTCTCCGAAGAGTGTGACGAGCTAGAACTTGTAGGTTGAAATTCAAGCCAATTTTAGTTAATTTAGTAGTCTACGAGGAAATAGAGGGTCACCTTATAAACAGATGAGCGGGCTGCGCGCGCGGGGGGGGGGGGGTGGGATGTGATAATGGGAGACTTTAACTTTCCAAATATAAACTGGGTCAGGGCTCTTCTCAATCTGTGAAGGGGAAACAATCTTAACAACTTTCTGCAGGATATTTTATAGTTCAGCTTGTAGAAATTTTTTTTATGTATATCAATGCAAAAAAAAAAGTGGGTCAGAGCAGTTTGACCCCTTTATTTCTGAAATAGGCATCGGTGACTGGAGACCAAGAAAAGATACTAAAAAGCTCCATTTATAATAGAAGAAAGAAACTTCTGATGTGGGTAGTGCCAGTGCACATATTAGTTCATACTGTAGGTTGTTAGTGTATAATAATAATAATGTACACACATTTTCATTAAAAAAAAAGTTACTTGTTGTTAAGGTTATATTAAAGATATTAGCGGGTATAATACATGTCAACTTTTTATAGTTAGTTTTTAGCACTCTTTGGGGTATGTGAAAAAACCCCAGACAACACTCTGATATGTAACTATATTAAGCTTATTCATCTTGCTTCATCTGTTGCAAACTACATAAGATGGTATCTCAAAAGACAATATTGAATACACATGGACTCTCAAAACTAATAGTTGGATATACTAGGATACAACCACCCTGACCAACTTCCCAAATGAACAGGTTTGTGTGTCAACTTTTTTAAGAGTAGTCACTTTGAGGTTTTTTTATGCTTTGGTGCAATTTAGTGTAATGGCATTGTGGTGTCAGAAAGCCAGAAATAGGAAACGCCTCCAAAATCCATAATGAGCTCATTCTGGCAAGAAAATGTTTTGTGGTATTATACTAATGAAAAAGGTTGTTTTTTCAATTCCACAAAAGTTAAAAAAGTCCAATTTACACCAAAAAGTGAATCATTTGGGGGTCAGAATTTTAAAAGTAGTTATTTTGAGGGTGTTTTCCACTTTTTTTGGGGCCCTACAACATGTGTAAATTAATGCGGTGCTGAAATTCCAGCAATAGAAAAAAAAAGCCTCCAAAATTCCTTAATAATTCAAACTATGAATTAAATATTCAAAGTACCTTATACTTTTGATTTATATGTAAGAGCATAAGGTATGGTTTCCAAACAATTTTTTCTCAGAAGTTTTTTTTTTAGCACTTAAAAATACTAAAATTGGGGGGAAAAACGAAATATACAAATGCTCCATTTCGATATCCTGTTTTTTCCTTTTCTTTACTTCATTTGTTTCTAACTACAGATAATTTACAATGTCAAAAAAACATGTACATAGTTTATCATGCAGCGGCCTGCATTATAAATAGTCTATATGTTACTCTGCATAAATATTTTCAACATGTTTACTGTTATGCATTTGTGATTACACTTACACTACGGCAGTACCCGGGTTACTACAAGATAGGGTCCATTGGTTTGTTCTTAATTGAATTGAAATGTAAGTCAAAACTGTATAATTTATATTGTAGTTCCAAACAAAATTTTTTTGGCCCCAATGACAAAATTTTATCTGCAATGGGACCAAGGATTAAAGTCATAACATCCAGAGACTTCACCAGATGCCACAGTGGGCAGAGAGGTCGACCTGTAACTAGGGGTCGCCTGTAAGTCGGGTGTACTTAGTAGGGGACTGTCTGTACTCTCCTTTGTTTAATCACTACAATATTCATAACCAAACATTGGAAGTTTGTAACAGTATATGCAGCTATCTCACTTGTTTTTTCAGGATCATTATGAGTTGTGTGCTCACGGGAATAGATTAGCAAAGACACGTTAGAACGCATTCTTGCTCGTATTAAATTGTATCACATGATATCAGAAAGAACACAACCTCCAGAACTTCAGGGCGACAGAACAAGGGATTATCACAGTTTTATTATTAGTAATTGTCTCCTAATATGGCGAACATACCCACATTCATGGAGACAGGAGCAATTCCTTTTTCTTGGTGCACTCAGTTTAAGGGGCAGTGGCACATTTATGTTAGAAACTTATGACATACATGCGGCGTATGTTGTGAATTTGCACTGGAACAACCCTTTCTGTGCCCATTTTGTGTTGCAAGGTTCACAGTGCAGCAGCTTACACAGTACTAGCCAGACACTTTATAAATACACTCGTCAACCAGTTTGCATATTATTTATTGCAATCTACACCAGTTGCTTCATATGTTTTAACCTAGGATTAAAAAACAATGTCAAATATCTGATGTCACTCTGACGTGATCTGCAACGCAAGTGTGGAAGGGCCTAAGATATGATTGTTTTGCTTGTGCAAAACTATCCAGTTTTCCTCTCTGCTCTTACTTTCTCAGCTATACTGAATGTTTGACACCACAAACATGATTATGATTAAGACTGGTCTAGGACATCTGTCCAGGTCTGTCACTATTTCTGTCACCTCTACCTGTTGGAGCAGCTCACAAGGATTCCATCACAGCCTTTATCTAGTCAGTTCATACATTAACCCCTTCCCGCCAATGCCCTTTTTCGTTTTGCGTTTTCATTTTTCACTCCATGTAAGAGCTCTGTGATGGCTTATTTTCTGCATAGAAAATTACACTTCAAAAATGGTGATTTTCCCGCTTCCCCAAATGGTGGGAGGAGCGGGAAAAAAAATTCCAATTGCAGTGAAATTGGTAAAAAAAAGCATTTGTGCCGTATTCATGTGGGCTTGGATTTCGCGGATTTAGTGTACGCCAAAATGAAATGTCTACTTTTAGTTCTTTGAGAAGCACGAAAAACATATGTCAAGCAGCCAAAAATGATAATAAGCAATATTTATTAAAGTACAAATAAAACAGAAACTCAATGGACAGACAATATAAAAAACATTTAAAACACGAAAGTGCAGATCCACTGCCTTCTGTGATATTCATTCATGCAGTGGATCTGCACTTTCGTGTTTTAAATGTTTTTATATTGTCTGTCCATTTGAGTTTCCTGTTTGCATTTGTACTTTAATAAATATTGCTTATTATCATTTTTGGCTGCTTGACATATGTTTCTCGTGCTTCTCTCATGTGTTACTTTCATATGGTAGCTTAGTTTATCAGATCCCTCTCTCATACCAGTTTAGGGGGCAGATTCTGCTGCCCCATCCTACTTTATTCTTTGGGTCGCTATGATTACAGGGAAAACCACATTTGTATAGGTTTTATAATGTTTTCATACATGTACAAAAATTAAAACCTGTACAAATTTTTTTTTATGATTTTGCCATCTTCTGGCGCTAAAAACCTTTTTTTATACTTTGATATACAGAGCTTTGGGAGGTTTAATTTTTTACTACTACTACATTTACAATGTTATAATTTCTAGGACTGTACAACCTTTTGATCACTTTACCCCTTAACGCTCTGCGCCGTAGCTCTACGCGCAGATGTAAGGGATGTATGAAGAGGCTCACGGGCTGAGTCCTCTTCATACAAAGGTGGGGGTTTTTGCATAATGCATAAAACCCCCACCGCTAATAACCGCGGTTGGTGCTACACCGATCGCGGCTATTAACCCCCCCCCGCCCCCGTTGCCGCCGCAAAGTCGCCGGCGGCATTTAAAAGACGGCGGCGGCGCGGCGCCGCCATCTTTTTTTCGATCGCCACGACCCCGAACTCTAGTCAGGGGGGCGCGCATCAGTTTGCCATGGTAGCCCTCGTCTTCTTTTGACACGAGGCTATCTGACAGCTGCAGATTCGTTACAATGAGCAGTGGCTCATTGTAAATGAATGTGCTGCAAAAATGCCATATCATTGCAATACAGAAGTATTGCACTATATTGGTAGCAGCGATCTGACCATCTAGGGTTAATGTACCCTTAGATGTGTCTAAAAGTAGTGAAAAAAAAAAGAAAAAAAAGTTAAAAAATAAAAAAAATTATAAAATATTAAAATTCAAATCAACACCCCCTTTCCCTAAACTGATAACATAATAAACATCAAATCCACAGACACTTAGGTATCGCCGTGTACCCCAAATCCCGATTTCAAATATAAAAACGGTTATGGCGCGGTACCTCCAGTCGGAATGCGCCCAAAGTCCGATGCGACCTTTTACAACCTTTTACATAACATAAAAAATGAATAAAAAATTGATCAAAATGTTGCACAAGACACTGCAGATCCGAGGATCCCAAAGCCCTTCATAAAAACGGGGGGTGGGTCTCTATTCTCTCGCTTCAAATAGCGCCAACCTTTTCGTTATGAGCTGGCCCCTCCTGATCCCCCTTTCTTTCATGCCTCTCTCGAATGCGCCTTTTTTTAATAGAGCTTTTTTTGTCGCCCATGGCAACTTTGTCCATTTTTAAATGTATTAAAACACAATAAAACCTATATAAGTTTGGTATCACCGTGATCGCACGAACCAAAGAATTAAATAGGTGTGTTATTTGGAGCAAAGAGTGAAAGTCGTAAAAAACTGAGCCCACAAGAACGTGACGCACGTGCGTTTTTTTTTCAATTTTTTCCACATTTGGAATTTTTTTTTCAGCTTCGCAGTACACGGCATGTTAAAATAAATAACATTACGGGAAAGTAAATTTGTTACGCACAAATAAGCCCTCACACAGTCTGTACACGGAAAAATGAAAAGTATATGGATTTTTGAAGTTGGAGAGCGAGAAATGAGCCGAAAAACCTCCGTCCTTAAAGATCCCGTCATGCAAATAACCCCCTAACTAAATATATATTCATAAACTGCCATTAGAGAGCATTGCATCTATCCCTTCATTGTCCCTCTCAATGCCTGTAAAACCTAAGCAATGAGGTCCTAAAGCTGTATGCAATGACCTGTGAAATGTCCAATGAAGCTTAGCATATTCAAGCTGTCCACCTTATTCATGAGTGGGATTCACAGCCCACAACCCAGTGCATGACTGACAGCCTGTATAATGATGTGAGGCTTGTATAATGTGTGCTTCCTGGTGCTGTGACCACGCCCCCGCAGCGTGTGTGTACATGTGTGTTGTGTTTAGGAGAGATACAGCAACTCCAGGCAGCCATGTTACAGCAGAACGTCAGATTCATGTGTACTGATGTCTGTGTCTCTCACCTGTATATTAGGAGGAGCAGAATGTCACAGGTACAGGCACTCACCTAGCCATGCTTTACTATACATGACACACAGACATGAGCAGGGGAGGAGTAACAGGGGTAAACTCACTGCTTCTGACCATGGTGACCAGCCTCATTTTGTGCTCTTTTTTTGCTTCTGTTTGATTACGTCCGGCTGGGCTGGGCTCCTTGTGAGCTGCTCCAACGGTAGTAGTGCACGGACAAGTGAACCAGACCTGATGCACCTGTGTCCTTTAAGGGGTTAAAGAATTTTTAATATTTTTTTAAAATGGCAAAAAAGTGCCATTTTCGACTTTGGGCGCTATTTTCCATTAGAAGTTAAACGCAGTGAAAAAACACGTTATTAATTTTGATAGATCGGGACGCGTGATACCTAATGTGTGATTTTTAACTGTTTATTTATATTTATATCAGTTCTTTGGGAAAGGGGGGGAGCTATTTGAATTTTTATGTTTTTTTTTATTATAGTTTTTTTAAACCTTTTTTTATTTTTACAAATTTTCTGATTTTCTGAATCTCCTAGGTATTTAACCCTAGGTTTCTGATCGATCACCTATACTTCATACTACAGTATGGCAGTATATGGGGATTTTCCTTCTCATTCATTACAATGTGCTGACCAGCACATTGTAATGAAAGGTTAACATAAGAGACCTCAGGTCTTCAGAAGTCACAGGGGAGTGAAATCCTTGGCGCGACCCTCTAAACCAGCTCTGTAAACAAAAATATATAAATGTTCTGCCCATTGTTACATGGCGATATAAAAACAAACAAATTTCTCACAAAATGAGTTCTATATTCTGCAAAACAAGTTAACCATAAAAAAAGCCATATAAATGGGATATCGCTGTAATCGTGATGACCCATAGAATAAAGTTAACACATTATTTTTATGGTATGGTGAACGTCCGGCAGAAAAAATGCTAAAAACCATAAACAAGAAGTAATGATTTCTTTAACCACCACCAAGAAAGAGTTAATAAAATCTGATTATTAGCTATTGAGCACCCCCGTAAATGATGTACCTGAAAAGTGGATCTCATCCACAAAAAATAATACCCATATGTCCAAATTACAAAAAAATAAACATTTTATTGCCTGTAAAATGTGACATTGCAGATCTACTCTGAATGGGGCTCCTTCCATTCTATGCCCGGCCTTGTGCCCATACAGCAGTTTACCACCACATATGGGGCATCCTCATACTCAGGAGAAATTGGGTATCAGACTTTGTGGAGTTTTTCATCATTTAATACTTTGTGATGGATTTGGCCAAAATGAATACATTGTCCAAAAAAATGACAGCTTGTAAATTACATCTCCATTTTGTTTTAACCACTGTGAAGACTATGGAACTCTCTGCCGCAGGAGGTTGTTATGGCGGACTCTATGTACATGTTCAAAAGTGGCCTAGATGCCTTTCTGGAGACCAAAAATATTACTGGTTATAGGAAAAAAATATTTGTTTAATTCTTAAAAGTTTGGATGTGATTCATAACCTAGAAAAGCTAATTTGCATATTAGAAAAAACAACTGTAATTAAGGTACAGTGCCTCACTGGCAGCTAATTTTAGGTGATATAGGGAGGATTGTAACCCTTTATCAGCAGGCATTGTTAGTCAGGGTGGTCAAAATCTGGTGACAGGTTCTCTTTCACTGCGATGTGTGACTGCACCCTCAGGGCCCCTTTACATTAGCGTTGGTTCTCAGCTTCAGTTGCGCATCTGTTGGTATTGTCTTCATTTTTCTACCGCTCTCCATGATGCATCCGTTTAGTCTCCATGTCCATAAAATAACTGCAAACATCACACCTGGTTTTTCAGCCTCAACTGTGAAAAAAACTAAAAATACAGTGAAAATACAAGGCAATGTAAAAAAAACAACCATAGTAATCAATGGCTTTGTGAGGCATCTGTGGGAATCACTGAACCATGGGTGTGAAATAGCCCTAAGAACTACATCAAGGTTCTGACTAAATAATGAAACTGACTTTCTGCCTAAGCAAAAGACACTGGGGAACTTTAATCATAGGCTGGCTCTAAGTGTGCAAGCTTATGATGCTGCCCCTGTCCCTTAAGGAGGCTCCGCCCTCCTGATTCATCCCAGCAGTGCAGCACAATGATGCACTGCCAGGGCTCTTCTACGCCAGGTCTGAACCTGAACACCAGGTCTGAGCCTGAGGTGCAGGCTATATGCAGTGCACAGGCTGAACCACTGCAACTGGTGTAAAGGAAGGAGAAGTCATAATCCTCCGCCTTTGTGTCGGGACATGTGACTAAATTAAGGTAGCTGCTAGTAACCTTGCATACTATTTACAACATGTACCTTTCTAAATAGTGATAGAATAAAAAACGAGAACTATTAATGGGAGAACTCCCCGGTTGATCCTGCCAGTAGTATATGCTTGTTTTAAAGATTAAGCCATGCATGTCTAAGTACTGACTATTCTTTACGGTGAAACTGCAAATGGCTCATTAAATCAGTTAATGCCCTTCCAGGCATTTCTGGAATTTTTTTTTTGCATTATTGGCCAGAGCAATTTTTACATTCAGATTATTGTGGGTAGAGAGTTCATAACGCGAGATGGAGCGAGCAACTAAAATGCTCGGGTACCGTTACTCGAGACGAAACTTTTCCCGATGCTCGAGTGCTCGTCTCGAATAACGAAACCATGAAGTAATGGGAGACTCGAGCATTTTTCAAGGGGACCAAGGACTCTGCCACAGGGAAGCTTGGCCAAACACCTGGAACCGCAGAAGGATGGAAACACCACGAAAGGGCAGGAAACAGCAGGGGCGCATGCATGATGCTCTGAGGCGGCATAATCGCACCATTATGCCAATTTGGGCAACAGCAGAACATGACAGAGGTGACGACATGAAGCTAGCTAGCATCTATAAAACATCCAATAATTGGACCCTGACACTATAAGGGGACGGCATGCAGAGCCGCAGCGGCAGGCTAGAGGTATCATGGCGACATCCCTAATGGACTTCGCGCTTCAAAACAATGGGTGTGGCAGAGAGGGAACCAAAGAAGGTGAGCAAGAAGCGCTCAAATAATATCGGTTACATGAATAAAAGTTTGCCAGTATATTTTGTGGATTACACAGCGGTGGGGGGGGACGAAAGTTAAACATGGAAGCCATGAAAAACAACAAATTTCTGCCTGACCAATGCTCGTTTGATTAAGGGGACATGATGTAGGAGGCAGTGAAACTAGTAGGAGATTAAAGGTTTTGCTTGCTGCAGTTTGTTTTAAAACTAGTAGTGGATCTTGGCTGGAGGCTGGCGCTCCGCTGCCAGGGAGCTTTCGCCCATCCAAGCCCCTTGTCTCTAGGCACTCCCAAAACAGCACTCTAAGAAAATTTTGTAGAGATCAAGTGTAGTAGTGTTCTTATAGTTAGGATATGGCGGGTGAGGCGGATGTAAACAGATGGCAAGAAGAAGCGCTGAAATAATATCGCGTTAAATGATAAAAGTTGCAGATTTTGTGGATTACACGCCAGGGTGTTGTGGAGAAAAGTAACAACTTTGTTGTGGAAGCCATGAAAACAACCCAAAATCTGACTAACGACAGCTCGTTTATAAGGGGAACATTATGCTTCAGTTCATGCCAGTAGCTGACTGGATGCCCAGTCTCCTTTAGAAAATAGTTTAAATAAAACCCCTCATCCATAGCTATGTATAATGCTGCACCCCCCTACTCTCCTCTCTTATCTCAGTCTAGCGCCCAACCCGTGTTAGCGCGCACAGTGACTCTTAGATTAACCTCTACCCTATGCGGACCTCCACTCGCGTCTCCATAGATTCTCTAGAGCTGAACCAATTCTATGGAATGCTCTGCCCATGGACTATCAGACTCATACCTAACTCCAAACGTTTTGCAAACGTCTGCTCTTAAACACCATTTCTTTAGGCAAGCCGATAAACACTCATTAAACTGCATGAAGTTTAACTCTCTACTAAACCGTCTGTGTCGTCTCCATCTGTTACCAGCAACACCAGCACCAGAATTCTCTACAGTCCATTCACCCGGACTGGTATATAAGATGACGGTAATGAGTGGTTCAAGCGAACAGCAGATTCCATTTTATTATATTTTGTTCCTATTCCCTACGAAGAAAGTGGCTTGACCATTTAATTATCTTTACCTACGTTGATTACCCCATCCATCTTCATACAAACCGTAAGCTATGCGCGAGCAGGGAACCTCACTCCTGTTGTTCCATACAATGTTGGCTACTTGTACATTACATTTGATTATGTTTCCTATGATTTGTAAAGACGCTACGGAATATGATGGCGAATATAAATAAGACTATTAATATTATGGAGGGGGGTGAAACTAGTAGTAGAGTAAAGGTGCTGCAGTTTTAAAAACTATGTTAGTGTGGATTCTTGGGATGGAGCTGGCGCTCCGCAGGCCAGGCGGGTTTCGGCCATCCAAGCCCCTGTTCTCTAGGCTACTCCCCAAAACACACTTTAATGAACCTTTTGTATAAGATCAAGTGTGCGGCGTTCTAATAGTTTGGGATATGGCGGGTGAGGGGAATGTAAACCGAATGGCAAGAAGCGCTGAAATAATTTGGTAAATGATAAAAATTATTAGTTATATTTTGTGGGAAACAAGCGGGGTGGCGCCAAAGATAACACTGTTGATGTTGGAATCATGGAAAACACCCAAATTTCTGCCCTGACACACATCGTTTGATAAAGGGAGTGATGTATGGAGGAGAGTATTATGGATGGCACGACTTTTGTGAGGGTAGAATGGAGAACAACGTGTGGGGGCTCTAGGAGACAATTTTAATTTGAATAGTGTCATGTATGTTGGCAGTACCAAAAATTTTCAAACAGAGGCAGAGTTAGGTGGGCCCCCAGAAAAATAAATAGATGAGGCCTGTATGTGGCAGTCCCAAAAAGTTTTCAACCAGAGGAGCAGGTAGTGTGCCCTCCAGAAAAAGGGGGCGAAAATCGATTGATGACCTGTAACTGTGGCAGTCCCAAAAAAGTTTCAAACCAGGGAAGACGGTAGGTGGCCCTCCAGAAAAATAGAAGATTTGGTGCCTTGTTTTTTTTTTTTTATGGCAGTCCCAAAAAGTTTTCAAACAAGAGGAGCAGGTAGGTGGGCCTCCTCAAGAAACATTGACATCGATTGAGTGCCTGTAGTTGGCAGTCCCAAAAGTTTTTCACCAGAGGAGGCAGGAGGTGCCCTCCAGAAAAATGAATAGATTGAGTGCCTGTATGTGGCAGTCCCAAAAGTTTTCAAAACCAGAGGAGCAAGGTAGGTGGCCTCCGAGAAAAATGAATAGATGAGGCCTGTATGTGGCATACCAAAACTTGTTTTAACAACAGAGAACGGGTCGGTATGCCCTCCAGAAAATTGAATAGATGAGTGCATGTATGTGGCACTCCCAAAAATTGTTTTTTTTTAAAACAGAGGACCGGGTCGGTGGCCTCCAGAAAAATTAATGCATTCAAATAAAGTACTTAGCCTAGAGCCAGTGGGCCCTGTCAAAAATAGCCAGTCAGTTTCCTCTGCGTTTATGACAAGAGGAGGAGAAGAGGAGGGAAAATGAGGGGAGGGGTGGGGGAGTGGATCAATATTATCAGGTGAGCTTCCTTCCCTGGTTGGGAGATTGGAAATTATGAGAAATCAGGCTTTATTCATCTAATAAGCGTCAGCCTGTCACGCTGCAGTCGACAGTTGTGTGTACGCTTATCGGTATGATGCCCCAGCTGCACTGAAAACCGCTCGGACAAGACGATAGCGGAGGGCAGGCAAGAACCTCCAAGGTGTACAGCGCCAGTAGTCTGCCAAGTCAGCTTTGAAAACCAGTAGTTGTAGGGACGCTGTGTGTGATCATTTAGTGACGATGGATGGTCAAGCTCGTACTCACCACCATCTTCTGTAAAGATCCAGCCCTACGCTGCCGAGAAGGGGACAGGTGACAGTGTCTTGCTGGGTGACATAAGCTGGCAAAGCCTTGTTAAAGGTCCCTGCCAGTGCTGGAAAAGCTGCCTGGCTACGCCCTACTCTCCCGCGACTACTTGTCCGCAGAACTACGCACTCTGCCGCTAGCGCTGTCAGAAGGGAAATAGTTTAGCTGTGCACCAGGGCCTGCTGGTATTCATGCATTCTCACCTCCTTTCCTCTGCAGGATGAGAGTTGGCAAGATTTGCTTGTACCTGGGTCCAGGAGAGGTGAACACCCAGTAATCGGTGGCTGGAATAATTCTTTGTAACGCGAGGGTCACGGGATAGGCCAGCACTAGCATGAACTATGCCATATGGCAGAGTACCAACGCGTAAGAATCACTCCCATCAATGGCTGACTGTCCATTTCCTCCTCCTCCAACTCCTCCAATACCTCTTTTCTTGCCATACACGCTGAAAACAGTGAAGGACTCAAACAATGGTCCCCTCTTGCTGTCTCGCCAACATTCTCCTCCTCTTCCTCCTCATCCTCCTCCACCTCCACATCCTCCGATATGCGTTGAGAAACAGACTAAGGGTTGCTATTGGCTATCACAAGGGAATCTTCTTCCCCGTCTCTTGTGACGAGCCGCCAAAGCTTCCGCTTCATTGTGATCGAGCAGTTTTTCAACAGGCCAAAGCCGCGGATGGTCGAGGGCTTGATGATGGCGGCTCGCACTGACCATCTGTGTTGACTCCAAAAGTTACTCGCACGACAGCTATCAGACATCCAAGTCCACTCCTCTTGATTGACGTGAAGGAGCATGACTGACCTGACTACCAGTTCTGGTGGAAGTTGAATCTGGCCAGTCTACAATGCTCGGCGCTGCTGGGTAAACTTGGATAACATGGTCAGTGTTGAATTCCACCTCGTGTGACCCGTCGCACAACAGTCGGTGAGCAGGCAGTTGGAGGCGGCGCTGCGCTGCCTGAGAGTCCGCAGCATCTGTGGCTGGGACTTCCATGAAATGCGCACAGATGCAGGCGCACTTCGTGAAGCAAAATCTGACAGATTGGGGTGTGTCTTGAGGGGAGGAACGCGAAACTATCAGTAGTTTAACACATGGGCCCAGCATGGCAATGGTCAGTCCCGAGTGTGAGAGCGCCAACAGGTTACGGCGTTGTACACACACACAACCATGCCTGGTTCAGGTTCGCGTGCCAGCCACAGATAGGTCTGCGCCGTGATGCCTGTAATAGCTCTTGGGGGGTGTGACTTTTATCGCCTAGGCTGCAGCGTTTGAGAACACGCCTGCTGTCGCTTGGCAACGGCTGCTGCTGTGCCTGAGCTACCGACTGATTGGCGCCGTTGCCCACGGAGGTAGTTCGGAGGAGGGAGGAGGGGGGGAGGAAGGTGGAGGAGGAGGAGGAGGAGAGGCATAGTAAGGGCGCTGAAACCTGGACCGAGGTGAGGCCCCGCAATCCTCGGCGTTGGCAGTATGAGTATTGAACCAGCCAGGGTCGAGACTCGAGTCCCAGCCTCACCAAGTTAACCAATGTGCCGTTCACAGCGATACTAGTGGCCCTGCCCGGCAGCACTGTCCACGGTCGTGGTCAGTGTGGACCTGTTCAGAAACCGGAGTTTGAGTCAGGGCACGGGTGATGTTGTGTGACCGTGTGGTGCAGGGCTGGGACGGCACATCGGGAAAAGTGAGTGGCGGATGGGGGACCGAGCATACGAGGCGGGGCCGCCGCAACGAGGTTGCGAAAGGGGGGGGCCTCGGTCTTACTAGCTATACCGGCAGCATCTCCAGGCTGAAGCAATCTGGAGATGGCAACATTAAGGGGGGCGTGCGGGTGGGTTGACGATATTTGCGTTTCCAGCTCCAGCGTCTGGGGTATGGAGAGCTGAACGTGGTGGATGCTGTGGGGATCGTGGAGGCGACGATGGGGTGTTTGTGGCAGGGTCCTGGGCAGGGGGCTGATATCAGCTGACACAGGGGAGGAGCAGTGGTGTGCACGGCCGGAGGGTGAACGGGCTTGTTGCCACTGAGTGGGGTGTTAGCATTCATATGCCTGCGCATATGGTGGTAGTTAAGCTAGTAGTGGTGAGTGGAACCCTGCTGAGCCTGGTGTTGGCAAATGTTGCCACACACAGTCCGTCGGTCATCCGGGTTGTTTCCTTAAAGAACCTCAGACTTCTGAAGATCTAGCCCTCGCCCGCAGGCCCTCGCCACGGGAGCTTCACTGTTGAACACATTTGGCGCTGATGCACCAGCCCAGCTCTGGCCCTGCCTCTCCGACTGGGCCCACCACTGCCTCTTTCCAACCTGTTCTGCTATAGGACTTCTCCGTCTCAGAAGCACTGTGTTCACCGGCCTCTCAAACCCAGCTTGGGTCTGCACCTCACATCCTCCGATCCCTCAGTCTGCTCCCCCCTCGGACTTCCTGCCCTGACAAAAACTTCCCACTGTTGAAACCGTGTCTCCTCATAGTCGGACACCTCTTTACACACTTCCACTACGTCAAGAAGGTCATCATCACCCAACGAGGTACTGTGGGACGGGGGGGGGGGGGGGGGGGTAGGTGGAAAACCTGGGCATCGGAAAATTGCTCAGCAGCAACCGGACAAGTGGTTTGTGACTGTGGGAAGGGTCCAGAAAACAGTTCCTAGAGTATGCCGGTTCAAATGCAAATTTTCCAGGGAGGGGGGCAGACGGGGGGGAGGAGGAGGCTGAGGTGCAAGGAAATGGAGGAGTGGCGATTTCGGTGACAGTGGTGTGGATGCGTGGAAGACTGACTGGTGGACAAATTGCTCGAAGCATTATTGTCAGCAATCCACGACAATCACCTGTTCGCACTGTTCTGGCCTCAACAGTGCTCTACCACGAGTCCCGAGTACTTCACACTGAACTAGGGAGTGTTAGCTCTGCGGCGTTCCCCTGCCTCCCTCATAAGCGGTGGTGTCTCACCCGCCCAGGCCACGGCCTCTGACCCCTGCAGTGTTGGACGCCCACGTCCCCGCCCTCGTCCTCTACCCTAAGCCTCGGGTTAAAAATTTTTAAAATGAGAGATTAGCTTTAATTTTTTTTAACTTTTTTTTGTGTTTTTTTTTTTTGTGTTTTTGAGTTTTTAAAAACCAAACGATGCTATCTATTGCTATGGCTATTTTTAGCCAAGTATGAAAGCACAATACCATGCCAGAGAGATGACACTGAGTTATTAAACAAACTAAAAGTAAATAAAAAAGGACAAAATGGCAGACTGTGCCTAAATGAAATCCAACCCCTACTAAATTTCCACTTCGGTCTTGCAAGGATATGTGCGTCACTAAGCGCAAAACACAGCGGTCGCAAGTCTCATACAAATTGCTCACAATTGGCTAGTAGATGCACTGCAGCAAGTACAGCCACCAGCAGATCAACCAGAAATCAAATATATACGCTACTGTAGGCGTAAGCCGTTGGATTCTCCTATGCTTTTCTAGCCAAGTATGAAAGCCACACTACTATGCCAGATGAGATGACGTTGAGTTATTAACAAAATAAACGAAATAAAAAGGACAAATGGCGACTGTGCCTAATTGAAATCCAACCTCTATAATTTCCACTTCGGTCTTTGCAATGGATAGTGCGTCATAACGCAAAACACAGCGGTCGCAAGTCTCACTACAAAATGCTCACAATTGGCTAGTAGATGCACTGCAGCAAGTACAGCCCAGCAGATCAACCAGAAATCAAATATATAACGCTACTGTAGGCGTAAAGCCGTTGGATCTCCTATGGCTATTTTCTGCCAAGTATGAAAGCAACACTACTATGCCAGATAGATGACGCTGAGTTATTTAAACAAAATAAACGTAAAATAAAAAGGACAAATGGCAGGACTGTGCCTAATTGAAATCCAACCCTACTAAATTTCCCACTTCGGTCTTGCAATGGATATGTGCGTCACTAAGCGCAAAACCACAGCGGTCGCAAGTCTCACTACAAATTGCTCACAATTGGCTAGTAGATGCACTGCAGCAAGTACAGCCACCGCAGATCAACCAGAAATCAAATATATAACCGATAGTAGGCGTAAGCGTTTGGATTCTCCTATGGCTATTTTCTAGCCAAGTATGAAAGCACACTACTATGCCAGATGAGATGACGCTGAGTATTAAACAAAATAAACGTAAAATAAAAAGGACAAATGGCAGACTGTGCCTAATTGAAATCCAACCCCTACACAAATTTCCACTTTGGTGTTGAGGTGGATATGTGTGCCACTAAGAGCTAAACAAACGGGTTAGCAAGTCCCCCTGACTAATCCTCACAAAATGGTACAGATGCAAATAAAAAAAAAAAAAAGTATAGAACGTTATTGTAGCCCTAAGAAGGGCTGTTGGTTCTTGGAGAATCATCCTGCTAACAGTAAGCTAATAGAAACACACTAACAGCTTTCCATGACCAGCAGCAGCTCTCTCCCTAGCGGCATCCAGACACAGAATGATCTGAGCAGGCGGGCAGCGGCTGTCTATCCCAGGGTAACTGATCTGGCCAGCCAACCACTGCTATCGACGTGTAAGGGTACCACGTCATGCTGGGTGGAGTGCAGAGTTCTCCTGCTGTGATTGGCTATGTTTCTGGCCGCCCAAAAGCAAAACGGCGGGAGCTGCTGCCCATTTTCTCGAGCGGGCGAAGTATTCGTCCGAGCAAAAGAGCAGTTTCGAGTACGCTAATGCTCGACAGAGCAATCAAGCTGGACGAGCATGTTCGTCATCTCTATATTAATAGATAAGATTAGTTACATTATCCATTTACTTGTATCTATCTCTATCTCTATGAAGTTTTTCTAGGTGTCAGGGAACCAGAGATATTAACTAAATAAGTAGTGTTGGGAGTGATTTTTATGTAGAAAAATCACACCAGAAATTCTCACTTAAAATGTGAATATCTTCAGTTCTCTGGCATCTAGAAACACAATTTTAGATTCATATCAAATGAGACATTATAGAAGGGATCCAAAGTTATAGCTCTCTGAAGAGGGGACATATCACATATGTCCTTGGCCAAAGAGGTGCCACCATGTGAGGATGTACAAGATACAATCTTGTCAGGGAAAGGGAAAGACCCTATGCACCTATGCAAAAGTATGATGGGCTCATACTGTTGCAAAGGCTTATATATATATATATATATATATATATATATATATATTTATTATTTATTTATTTCTGGAATGGAATTTAAATTTGCAAATGTTTCAAATCCAAAGCTAACATAGTCAGGTTAGAGGCCACAACAACAGTGGAATCCATCTTGCACAAAACATCTCCACAATTTGATATAAGGTAAAGAATGGGCATGTAGGAGTACTGTACATGAAACACATTAGATGACATTTTAACCTTAAAGGAAACATACCATCAAAATCAAGCTTGATAAGCGAGGGCCACTTACTCATAGATCCAGGCATCATGACTGTGGTAATCTTCCTATATTTGTTAACCATGATCTCCTTCCCTCTAAAATCAACTTTTAAAGTTACGCTAATGAGCCTGAATTGTTCTGAGGGGTGTTACCAGATGCCATGGATATTGCTTTTCCTCCTAGCAGCGTCACTTATTTGGTGTGACTTTATTTGGAAAAAATGCCTTAGTTTTTAAGTAACATTTTCTTTCTGTCTATTTTTTAATGTTTGTTCTGTTTCTTAGCTACAAATTAGTCCTGGGATTGCATATAAAGTTCAGTGAAATAATATGTATGCTTGGAAAGATTTTCGTATGAATAAAAGAAATAAAATATGTAAAATAGTTATATATGTTGTCTCTCTTGTGCCTTATGCATTACATTAGTGACTGTTTATTTATCATTATGTAGCAAAGAAGATGAAGATGCTGAGATATTACAAGCAGAAACACCTGCGGCAACAGGTACCTTCTTAATCCAAAAATGATCACATAACTTACATTTATATGTTCTGTGCCCTTTTAACTTATACAATTCTTTAAAAATATCTTTATGTTCCAGAGAAATATATTCCCAGAATAATTTGTTCACATGATGAGTTTTCTGAAGACAACAATGATGAAGAAACAGCGGATAAAAGTAAAGAAAAGAACAAAGAGGATGAAAGTGATATGCAATTGTTTGTAAGTCTTTTTTGGAGGATATTGAATCTGTCAATGTTCTTGTTTTAATTCTAACAAATTGGGGTAATTTACTCTTCTTTCATATACATGTAGTTTTGAAAAGATAAAGATAGTATGCTTTTTACCACATTCCGTTCTTTGTTGAAAAGGTATTCCATTGTCATTTGATTTTGTACACTTGGATTCTTTTTACATCTTTACAAAGCATTGGCTTTATTGTGTGGGCTATAATATGCATGTTTAAATATATTCTTTCTATTTATCATGTTTAATAGGGAATGGATCTATTGTTCACTTTATATTTTTATTCACACAAGGGATAATTGTATTTCAGCTCATATTTTTGTTCAGTTCTTTGTTAATTATAGTTTATTTTTATTCTATTTTGCTGTTTTTCAGTACCAATGACTGAAATGTTAAAGTGAAACTAACATAAAATTAGTTAATTTCTATTATTTTATAGTGCATGCTACAAAAGACCTTTTTTATGTATTTTAGAAAGAGTTCTTTTAAAGGTTGAATGTAGTAGGAATACATGTCCTCCTACACTTACTGTCACACAGCAGAGAAGCCACTGCAGCCTGTGCAATGGGCATAAATGGTTTCTGTGTTCTACATTTAGAATGTGTTTTATTTTTAGAGCCATAAAATACTGCTTAAGACACACCACAGAAGTAATGATTTCTAAAGAAAAAATGTGTCAAAATCACATATCATAGGTTGAAACTCATCTTTGAATAGTGTATGGTACTCACTGCTCTAAAATGATAACATAAATCAGCATAGGTCAATGACACACACGTAGGTTTGCCACAGCAGAATTACTGGTGGCTAACCCACTGCAACATATTGTAACATTCATGCATATACTATGATAATTGCCCGCTTCAAACAGCTGGCACTGATTGCTGGTGTTAATCTGTTAAATGCCAAAAGCATTTTGAAAAAGCATTGAAAAAAAAATGCTTGTGAAAAAATGAGACACTGAACAAACTCTGACTGAAAACTGATTAAAACTCTGATGAAAAATGTTAGTTTTTCACTGACCAAACCCTAATTGCTCTCTGATCAGATTCTGACATATCTGCAACGCGAGTGTGAAAGATGCCTAAGGCTAAGTTCACACTACCGTCAGCATATCTGTTCCTTATGTCCATTTTTAAAAAAACTGGTGATAAATAATGGTAGATAAACTGACAGTAGTAACTGATGACAATGTGTCCATTTATTTTACTGATACTCATAAAAAATGGACACTTGTCTTTCAGTAAATCTCAGTTAGTATCTGTTTTTTTTTGAAGAATCTGTTTTTTTAATTACACTTTTTCACTTTCAATACATTGATCTATAGCTTCTATATCTATCTATATATCTATCTAAAATAAGAAAGTCCAAGGCAGCACAACCTGTGTATCTGGGTGCAAAATCTGTAAATATGTGGCAAAGGATCTAATGATAGTTATAGGAAAGGCAGACTAATTGGAGTGCTGCTGCCTTTCCTATAACTACATATCTATCTATCCATCCCTCAAACAAATCTATCTATGCCTCATAATAGTTGCCATCTATAGATGTCTAATTGTACCTACCTATCCATCTCTATCTTTCTGTCTAACTAGCTTTTCTATCTATCTTCTATCTATCTAGGTAGCTAGCTTTTCTTTCCATCTCCCTAACTATCGACCTATCTATCTACCTACTTATCCACCTACCTTCCGACTTATCGATCTCTCATTTCTAACTACCAATTGATCTCTTATTTCTATTTGCCTACCTACCTTTCTTTCTATACCTCACCTTGATCTATCCATCATCTATTTTTATATCTGTATAGCTAATATTAACTGTTTATTAACTATTAACTATTTCTGTGTGTATTTGTCTATTTCTTCATCTATAAAAAAGCGTAAAAACTGACACTTACAATCTGTGCTATTGACTTCAATGTAAAAAAAATAATGTCATCCGTTGTGGTCAATTTGGCACCATCAGTTTTGAATCAGTTTTTTTTTTAATGGAAAAAAAATATTTTTTAGATCACTATAGAACTGATGACAACGGATGACATAAAAATTTACATTGATTTCAATGGGATTCAACACTGATCCGTTCTCTTTCAGTTTTTTACTTTTCTAGCCAGATACTAGAAATGGAAAGCACAACCGTAGTGTGAACTGAGCCTAAATTTGTCAGGCCAGATTATCTTCAGCCACTCCTCTCCAAGCCCTACTAAACCCACTTAAAAAATGGCAAATGGGGGTGAAAAAATCTAAATAAAAAATCAATTATTTTAATGAGCTGTGTCTGAAATCACTACTTAGTTCATGTTATTTTATGTTGGGTAAGGCAAGAGTGTAAAATCATGCAGCAGAAGTCTGTACAATTATTTATTAAATTACTACACATTAATTTACTAAATGTTATAATTTTGACTATAAGACTTTATAAAGTCAAGTGAGATTTAGTTAACTTCCCTTAATATATCCTATAGTCAGATATGCTATATTCATGTTTTACCTCTGTTTCACCTATTTAAAAAAATGTTTAAACTCCAATGATAATCATATATACTATGTGACATTACTTTGCCAAAGGAAGTTATCAATACATATTCTGTAGCATATATGGTTTAAATGAGGTAATAAAGCAAATTTTGACCATCTCATTTGATTTCCTAGAGGTATATTCTTTAGATATTTGTAATTTAGATCTGTACTTCCAACACTTTAATGACTTAAACAATGAAGCAATATAAGACCTTGAAATACAGCCATCTAGGATGGTTGAAACCCACAGGCATTAGCTCACTAGACAGCTGAGCAGTTGACAAGTAGCATGAACCTTATGTTAGAAAAAGAAGAAATTGTAAGATTTGCATATAATTACTGAGATCATGCAAATGTCAGTTATGAATATAAAAAAACACAGGCATTTCACTGTTAAATCCTGACAGTTGGCATCACTGAAAAGCTCAAATGCATTTGAGTACTAGTTGGCAGAAGGTCATTAAAACAGAATTTGCAGATACATTAACACTCTCACTTTTCTTTGAGTGATAGTTTGCTATTTATAGTTGGCTGAGAGTTTCCAGAAAACATACTAGCATGATAAGTTGTAGTGGGCTTCCACATAAAAATTGCATGGAGAAGTATGGGGACATTGAGCCTTTTTTAATTGATTTGAAAGAAGCTATCAATATACAGTACGTATGCATAAAGTTGAGATCGAAATGATGGTTCTGACATTTGAGACAAAAAAGACCGAAATGATTGGAGATTTTCCATTGGAATGACAAAATTAACTGCCTCCATATGAATACCAACAAAAGCTATTGAAAAAATAGAGAAAAAAATAGTAGTTTGCAAAACTTCTTAAAATTAAGGCAACACATTGGAAAAAGCAGGAATTTAGAATCATCTCTGACTCATGAATACCTGTTAAGAATTCAATACATTAAAAAACCAAAACAAGCAAAATAGTACAGAAAGTGAGTGTCATTAGGCTATAACAAGATCATTTCGCAAGTGCAGATATTCTTGATAAATATACAATAAAAAATATACAGAAAAGGAACTAATACAGTTAATTTGTTAAAGTAATATTATTTATTACTCTTGTTTTCCTTTATAAATTAAGAAACATAAAAGATTCCAAATGTCACATTATATTCTCTATAATCTGTGTTGTTAAGAAAATTATCATAGATGTATGTATAATGCATAATAAACCATTTTTATTTAGAATTCTCATTTGTGATATTACGTGTACTGATGTCTACAGATTTTTTACATTAGAGCTAAAGGCCGAGATATGTTAATAGTAAGTTGGCTGCTTTGATTGTAACTCATTTAACTCAAAAATGTCTACAAATCTAAGAATTTTTTAAATAAATTCATGAATGTATAGCTAAACATATTGGTTGATTCAGTTTAACACACCTCTTTTTGGCAAAAACCTGCATAGCCACAAGATAGTAAGTTATCTGAGCAAAAAACAAACTAATAGCCTCTGAATCACTCTCTGACTGAGCTGATTTCTTTTTTATTTTATGAGCAGGAGATGATTACTTCAACACAAAATATTAGCATGTAAAGCAAAATTGGAAACAAAACACAATTATCTCATTGAAAATTTTAACCAGTTATGTATTCTTATACCTCACATTTAAAATAGTGTACTTTATTCTTCAATTATTGTTTTACATGCATATAGTTGTATAACTGAAGATAAATCTACATTGCTTTTCTGCAATAAGACCAAGAAATGAAAATGTTGAACAAATGAAGTATTTAAACATTTTTATTCCCAGTTTTCATGTACTGTAGAAGCAACACAAGTAGCCAAAATAATATCTGGCTGGAAATGAAAAATAGAGTAGCTTAATAGCGTTATTTAGTCTCAGAAAGTCTCCTGTGAAATCTAGTTTTAATTATTGTTAAAACAAAATTATCTAATATTGTTTTATTATACAATTAAGTATTATAGTACATAATACCAACCTTAGTTCATACAAGGGGTAAATGGTTTAAAAATACTGTGCATTAAAAGAGAGGTCACAGCAAAAGGCTATGAGAATTATCTCTGTGCACCTTGTAGAATGTATTTATAGATAATTTTGTATTTTTTTATAATCGCATACTGTAGATGGTATGTAAAAAGAATGATAAACATACTATGAATCACAATTGTGTATTTTAATTAATAATTTTAATTCTTTACAACAAAAGAAATGTTAAGACATTACAGATTTGTTCTAGAACTATCTGAGGTAAGATTGTTTCATATATAGTACAATTAGATTCAGAAATATTTAGACACAGACACAAATACTTTTTTTTACCTGTTTATAAAGCATATTCAAGTTATAGAATGGACATCAATGTAGAATCCAGACTTTTCGCTACTTGAGCGTCCATTAAAAATGGATGAAGGGTTTAGGAGTTTAAGTCCCCTGACCTGTGCCACCTTGTTTTTTGAAGGGACCAAAAGTGATTGACCAATTGACTCAAAGGCTGTTTTATGGGCAGGTGTGGGCAATTCCTTCATTATGTCATTCTCAATGAAGCAGATAAAAAGTCTAAAGTTCATTTTAGGTGTGATGCTTGCATTTGGAAGATTTTGTTGTAAAAAAAAAACATGCATGGAAAGCATGCGCTGTCTATGTAGATAAACAAGTCATCCATCATCTTTAAAACATGGCAGAGGTAGTGTAATAGGCATGGGCATTCATGGCTGACAGTTGTATAGAGTCACTAGGGGAAGATTTATCATATGCCAGTGCTCCTGCACTGGTGTATGATTGCGTCTATGCCCCACTCCTTGTCACGCCATGGCCGCCGAGCAAAACTGCGCCAGGTTTTTCAAAAGAACGCAGGCAGGGGGCAGGAACTTGATATGGAAGTGGTATAGTTGCTATTGTAATCGCAAATCTTGCACTGTGCAAGAATTTGCCATTATTTCACTGCTTCTACACCAAAAAGAAGTGATAAATCTCTCCCACTAGTATTTATTGAAGATGTGACCCATAACAGAAGCAGCAAGATGAATTCTGAGGTATTCAGAGACATGCAAATTCGACCAAACTGATGGGTCATCATTTTATAATACAGATGGACAATGACCCAAAACATAAAGCCAAAGCAACCCAGAAATTTATTAAAGCAAAGAACTGTAATATTCTTCACAAGGTCAGTCATACAGCATTTGGTGATGAGTTCAAGACTTCAGACAGTCAATTATTTCATTTGTCAAATTACTTTTAAGCACCTGAAATTAAGGGATGAATTAAACCTGGAAGTCTGAACTTTTACTGCATCTGAATTGTACATTAACAAAAATAGAAAATGTTGTCTGTGTCCACCAAAATTAGAATAATATTTGTTTTCTAAGGCCACATATTTTTGGACCTAACACTATCTAAAAGAGACTAGGTCAATAGCTTAAAAAGTATATCATTAGCTATAAATTGAATGGATTACTGTTTTCCACTTGCACAGTTATCAGTAGAATTGATACGCGTTAAGTTTTTTTCACCGGTAAGCCTAAAACTTTCTACAAAGTTTCTTGAAAGCATGCAGGTCATCAGTCCATAAAACCAGCATATTACAGAAAGTTAATACAAATAGATTTTTGATGACTTGATGTAATATGCTGGTTTTATGCCTGAAGCAATACTTATGAACTAAAACAAAGAACCTTATTATAGGGGAATCTATTGTATATTTTAGGCATTTGATTCATTTTATTTTTGTTTTTATGGTTTTCCTTTTTATTTAGAAATGTGAAAAAACATTTACTCATTAGTAGTGATATTATTATCTTACAAAATTCTGGTAAGATCGGGCTGTCGCTATGACAGCTTAGTTTACAGAATCATCCTGTCTTTGCATTTACACCTTTTTCTTACCTATAAGTATGATGCCCAATACTATATGTACCATTATAATACACAAAAAATATAGGTGTTTTTGTTCATGTATGAGTCAAATATAATTTTATGAAAGACATCATTAAAAAAAAAGTATTTACCTTAATATATGCATGTGGCTTATAGTAACACATATTTTAATATTGCTTACATCTATATTCCATTAAGCCAAGTGCATTCAATTCCCTCAGCTATCCAGCCCAGGCAAATGCTGCCCTTACTTCTATGAGCTGCAAAACTTCTCCTACACGCACCAAGGGCAACATTCAGAGTGCCTGGGATATAATGACAGGTATGATTCTGGGTATTACCTATTACCTACAGGAATTTATTGATAAACATTAACTTGCTTGTTATGTATAGTTCACTGAAGAACAGTGAATGTGAACATAACTATCACATAATCATTGCATCCTGCTAGAAAAAAATGAATCTAACTGCTTGATTCTTACCCTATTTTGTAAAGCACTGGAGCATGGTTGTACCTCTTTACAAATTTACATTGCACAGTGTACAGTATCTACAACATGATTGTGCTTGTTTTTTATATCAATATTTAGAAGAAATACCAATGATGAAATATTTTATACTTTTTTATTTTTGTTTTTTATATATTTTAGTTAAGCCAGCGTCTCATGAATGCAAGAATCACTTCTTCTGAAGAAAAATACAGCACAGGACATTCTAACGAAATTATTTCACCAAATGATCAACAGCTGAAAGAAGGAATTAAATATTTACCAAATACTTATTCTGAAGTATCAGAATATACACAACAATTAGAAGAATGTGATTATAGTAGGGAATATAGACCTATCAATGAGGTCATCCCATCTGGGGACACCAAGGACTTTAGCTCTTTGCTAAGTAGTGCTGATCATTCAGAACATCAAGGAGCAGTCACAAAAACACATCAATGTTTGGAAGAGAGTGAAAAAGCTGATATATATTTACAGGACTCTGGATTAAGTGAACAAGACAAAATCTCACCAGTGATTATAGATGAAGCATCACATGGGGAATCATGTCAATGGTCATCAACTGAAGAGGAATGTGAAGACCCCATAAGTGACAGCTGCCTAAAATTTTCTGAAACTCCATGTACTGTACCGCCTGACACCACGCAGTTAACAGAAATAATAGAATTTTTGGATGATAATGCCAATCCAAATTACAGCCAAAGCACAAGTACTTTGCCACACTTTTCAACATATGATACAAAGGGAATAAAAGATGAGCAAAGTAAGAAAAGTGAAACTGAAACAATTGAGAATGACACACTACTGCTAACAACAAAAGAACATACAGAGCCAGAACATCCCATGTTATTTTTACAGCATGAAGACTTTCAGGATCTTTTATATAAATGTAAATCTTCTGGTAGCAGTGTCCTTGAAAAGGAAAATACTGAACCAAATGAAAAGGTCTGTAACATTATATCTTCAGGGAAAACTTGTCTGTTTAGTGAGGGACAAGTTGAGGACAAAGGAGAAGAAAAGGAAACTGAAAATACAAATATTATTCCTTCTTTGTGCAAAAATACAAAACATAGATATGATGTCACTGACGTATCAGCAGACAAACAATATATTACTACTGCTAAGGAAGACGAATTCTCTGATTCTGACATTGTACCTGCTTTGTCCAAACAATATGATCTTACAGTTCAGGGTATTCACTTAGATCAGATACATAAGAAAATACAGGTTATTGATGATAAAGATGTGGTATCGAAAACAGATGATAAAAGGAGTGCACATAGAATTTATTGTTCAGAAAAAGAATCATCAGTGGTCGACTGCTCAAAAGCTCACACTACAGCTGAAACTGTTGTCCAGGGCACATTTCATGAACGGAATGCAATGCTGGGAAGTCTTCCAAGTGAGCAGACACCGGAATACAAGGTCATCATTGCTAAGATAACAGAAGAAAAAGGTCAAAGTCAAAAAAGTGTTCAAGATAGACAGGGTAACAAGAGTTCCTATGTGGATATTGGTAAGAATGAGAATGTTAGATTGCAACAAGAGATTGATGAGACTTCAGCGAAGAACATTGAGCTCCCTATTGAAAATATTCAATCTGTTAACAAAGAGGTTGCAGATTTTACAGAGAAGTTAAACACCAGTAAAATTCCACATTTATCTACAGAAGGGGGTTGTGTATACAACTACAAAAGCCGATATGGAGTAGAACATTATGAAGGCAGCTCAGAAGAATTAATTAGAGAAAGCAATGCAGAAAATGATGCTAAAATTATCCAGTCAAGTAATAGCTTTACACAACTAGGGCAGGATCGGCTTTTAACATCAAAGGATGATATGGCATCTGAAAAAGAAACTAATGATGTCACAGATCTTTCACATCTGCATAAACCAGAGGATAAAAAATGTGGTAATGTACAGCCAAATAAAGAGGAATATGCAAGCCCATCTATTCTAATCAGTGAACCAGATGATGAAGGGGAAGCTCAATGCTCAGATGAAGAACATAGTATGTTTGAGGATTTACAGCATTATTATCACCATGATAACACAACATGTCCTGACCAGCAGACTGAGACTGGTACAATGCCAACAGAGTCCATAGGTATTGGCCATGTAAAATCCAAGGTCTTATGCTTTATAATGTTTGTGGTGTTTGCTGGCCTCATGTATCATTTTGATTTTCTGGTGTGTTTTGCCCTCTACCTTTTCTCATTATACTGGTTATACTGGGAGGGTGGCAAAAATAAAAATTCTGTTAGAAAGGAGTGACAATGTTTTTCAAAAGTTTAACAAAGAGACATCAAGTGACAAGTGGACCTTATTAGAGTTACATACTTATTGAAATCTTCGATTGTTATTTGAGATAGGACCATATGAGAGCAATACCTGGAATTGTTAAGAACTTGTATCTGAAAATATCTGGGACATTTACTCAATGTTTTTGTTTATATGTAAAGTGAATATGAAAAACATTTCATATTTTAAATTGCAAAAATAACAAAATACAGTTATTTCTAATACACAGAACATAAATGGTATTGGTCAAAGGAACCAGCTAAAACTTTTATAGTTTGTGTTACAAAAAAAACCAGCATCTATACTATGGTCCTGGACCCAGTGATATCTTGTTAATTAAAGAAATCCAAAATTCAAAATGAAATTCCACTTAAATGAGTTCTGTGAACACCACCTTTATTTCCTTCTCACATACTGTAATTTCCTTTAGTCAGATCCATTTGTAGCAATAATGTCTAACAATTTCCTAAAATCAAGTTGAAATAACCTGAAGAACATAGTCAACAAAACGCTTTTTTTGCTGAATAAGAAAAACTTTTACAATAAGTGTTTTGTTACATATTTAATAATGGTATATTTTCTTCTGTGAGAGAATGATTTATGTCAAACTGCTGTTTCTTCTTTTAATATAAGTCATGAGGTTAAATGTTTTGGTTCAGTTAAAGAGGCTGTCTAGTTTACCAACACCTAAAACTACATTATTGTTTATTTTACTTTTAAGCAAAGGTTTGCAATTTTGCAATCCTGGTGCTTTTTATACAATATGATATGCAACTACCAAGAGACAAGGAGCCACATGCAGGAATCAAGAGAAAACTGTATTGTTGGGCAAAAAATTGAAGACGCCATAAAATAATGGAGCTGATGTATCAATCTTAGAGTTAAATGAGTGTTTTGGCTGTTTTCACACCTATTTAATTTTATTTGTCTGATTTATTATTGCTTTCAGCAAGTTATTGGTATTTTCACGCCATTTAAATATTTTATTTTGTGTGTTTTGTGGGTAGGGTTTGTGTTGCAATCTGCTTAGAGTTTGATTTACGATTTGCAACACTTTGAAAAGTTACACAAAAAGTTCCAAAAGCACATAAAAAAACACTTGGCTTTAACCCCTTCTAAATATGTGATGTACTATTATGGCGCAGTGTTGGGTAGGTGGTATGAAGAGTGCCCACATCACAGATTATCAGTAAAATTGCCATATACTTCAATACTGTTGTACTAGTGATTAGAGTGATTAGACTCCATAGGGTTGAAGTACACTAGGGTGCTTAAAAATAGTAAAAATTTAAATGGAAAAAGTTAATTCCAATAAAATTTGGAATAAAAATGAAAAAAAAGGTTGTACAGTCTTCAAAATGGTGACAACTTGTCCAACAAAAAATTACACCTCACTGAGGTATGGTCTTCAAATATGGTGAAACAGATTTTTCTTTTGTACAAAATATTGTACTGACGCAAAGAATAAAAGGGGAGCATTGGGTGAAAATAGTAAAAAATGGAGCCTGCACAAAGATTTTGCAAATAAGGTTTTTTTTTCGCCAGTTTCACCAAATTTGGAATTCTTTTACAGGTTTACATGACATGGAATATTAAACACTGACACAACCTTTGGAAAGTGAAGAACCAAAAATTGACACACAAAAAATGCAAGACATCCACAGTTAGTAAATAAGACTCTCCGCCCCACTTGTTCAGTGTGGTCAGTTTTAAAATGTGCATTACTCTTAAGCATCATGCATACAACAGGGGAATGTTTGCAGTCCAATTTTAAAATGTGCATTACTCTTAGGCCTCATGCACACAACAGGGGAATGTTTGCAGTCCAATTTGATCAGATGAAGATAAGAGCGTTTGGGGGAGGATCCGAACAGCTGCTACATTGGCAGGAATAGGACCGGCTCCACAATTGGCCGTTTGGCTTGGTCATGTTGCAGGGAAAATCAGCAGCTTCAGTGCATCATTGTGCGGCTAGCTCACAACCACCATATACGGTCATGAGCATGAAGCCTTAAACTGATGAGACAAAATTCAACAGCCATGACGAATTTTGACATATTGGACAGAGGAAAAGCAGAACAACCGAAAGCAAACACTTTAGAAAAGTGGCTTAGAATAAACACCATTCTAAAACATTATTCAATGTCTATAGTTAAAGGTATCTTTACTGTATGGTACTAAAATACTCCCTTCATCCATCTGCAGGCCCATCACATTCACAGAAATAAATCAATGACATTTGGAAGATTCATGCTACAAAATATGACCATGTTCACCTGCTGTTTGTCTTAGTGTTATAAAGGAACAGTGTATTGAAAAAGTAGTAATATCCCTTAAACGTTTCCTAAATTTTACAACCACAAACTAAAATGTATTAATATTTTGAGGGTCATTTATATTTATTTTTCAGTTTTTTCTGTCTTTTTTTGAGACATTTTTGGCGCATTGCAATTTTTGCGCCTTTTTGGGGACATTTTGAAAGGTCTGCCGGACATTTGTTTTTTATCAGTAAGACACATTTATCTTCTATTCCAGATGTGCTAAATGGCGCAAATGACATTTATCATTTCAAGTTGTCTTATATTTGCAACATATTTTGGCACAAAAAACTCCAGACAAAACCATACTTAAGGAAAACTTAGAAAATGTAAAGAAATGACTTGCGACATTTGTAACAAATGTCTCAAAAAGAGATCTGAATAAATAAACCCATTTAACACAAAGAAACAATGAGATTGATAAACTACCAAAGTTGCAAAAAGACAGGCAAAAAGTAGCCAAAAAACTGAGATAAGATATATTACCCCCTTTGTGTTGTTCTATCACATAAAATATCAAGTATTTGTGAATGTGCTTTTGCAAATTTTTGCAAATTAAAAAAACTGATAAGTGTGTCATGCAAATCTATTCAGCCTCCACCTTTTGCTGCCGTGCTACCTGCAAATTTGTTGGGATACCAGTTTTGCATATCTGGATGCTGGAATTTTAGCTCATATAGTGAAGTCATATTGGTCAGAGAATTCAATGAAATCAAGCCACACATTCTGGGATTTGGGTCTGGACTGGTCCATTTGAATATGCTTTGAATTAAACCATTCCAATTTAGCTTTGGCTGTATGTTTAGGGTTGATGTCCTGCCGGAAGATGAACCTATGCCCGACTTTGAAATCTTTTGCAGTCTTTAAACGGCTTCTTACAGGATTGCCTTGTATTCAGCACCATCCATCTTCATATTTAGCAACATCCATCTTCATATTTACTCCGACCAACTTCCCATTGCCAAAATAAAATAGGTGAAGTGCAGTATTGACTTTCACCCACACATAGGCTTTGGAATTGTGGTCTAAAAGTTATATTTTGGTCTCATCTGACCAGAGCATCTTCCTCCGTATGTTTTCTATGTCCCCTATATAATCTACAAACTGCAGACAGGACGTCTCATGACTTTCTTTCAAAAATAGCTTTCTTAATGCCGCTCTTCATCATGTAAATCATTTAATTATTTTAGGTGGACCAGCAGGGATCAGGAGAAATACATTTTTACAAGTGCACCAGAAAACAGTACCTTAGAAAAAACTAATTATAATGATCTTACAATCACAAGGATGGCTATCATTTTTCATATTCCTTAAAAGTAAATGTGCTAGATTACTTTGATGAATGATTGAAAGTAAACAGGTTAGACAGTTTCACATATTTTAATGTTTAGATGATTATTTAGGTGCTACAAGTTAATGAACTGGCGCATGTTCTACATATTTCTTTGATATTGTTTAATTTATTAGTGTTGCTTTGTCATGAAAACATTTCTGTCTATGTTACATTTCAATAAAAAATCAAATAGAAATTGTGTAGTGTTATGCCTACAACTGAAATGACCAGTGATATACATTATAATTTAGGATATAGACAGTATTATACTTTTAATGCAAAAAAAGAACTGTATAAAATGTCACTCTTAAAGGGAACCTGTCACCAACTTTTACCACATTAAAATACTAGCCCACTCAGAAAGGGTATGAAATGTCCTTTCTCGAATTCAATTTTTATTTCAAATCTCAGTGGTTTATTTTAAGTTATATACCTGGAAACATGATTTTGGTGTCATATTAAAAATAAGAATCCAATCTTTCAGATTGCACATGGTTGTAGTTCTTGAAGCTACAGAACCATAGATACAAATTGGATTTTCATGTCTTTAACTGCCTGCGTCTCCTGTTCCGTAGATCGCAGAACCACAAGCCTACTATTTAATATGACAACCAAAGTATAATTCTAGGTACTACAGGACCAAGATAATAGTGTCTGAAGTGATGCTGCCCCAATAACCTCTAAACAGTACTCATCTCAGGCAGTTCATACCCTACTTTTAGGTGCTAGTAGTTTAATGCGGTAAAATCTGGTGACAGGTTCCATTGAAGTAGTTGTTACCATTTATCTGGACGACAATGAAGGTCGACAATGGCAGGCACTTAAAATTTAGATCCAGGAACCATTCATATACTGTACATCTTTTCGTTTTAATTGTGAGTTCTCTTGTAAATCAGTTTTAGACAAATTTTTGTACAAATGTTATCCTGCGTGTTGACCATCTGCATGTGATTAAACATTTGTTGCAAGTTAGGGGACAGGGAATTATGCTAATGCACCCACTACCACTAAACTTTTCACTAGAATTGTGAATAGCGAAACTTAATAAAGTTAAAAAATGGAGTAACAAAGCTTGTAATTTTCTGCTCTAATCATTCTCTATGACACTACTGGAGATAATGGAGTACAGCACTCAGTAAAGTGAAGTCAGTAAATATAGGAGCATGTTTCTTCCAGAACTACATTAAATACGAAGAATGGGACCACCATTCTAGTATTCAGTTTCAACTATCTACCAACCAGACTACCAACCATCAGCAAGTTATATCCTATCCTGTGGATTGGGATACATATAAATTTGGGATAACCCATTCATTAAAGGGTTCGAATGGTAAATGTACACAGCAAATATTGTAGCAGCCCATCCAATGTCTATCATGGTCTATACACAAAGTCCAAAATAGAGATCAATTTGTACTTCATATACAGTAAATTCTTTTAGGAGGCATCACATTTCCCCAATAAGCAACATATGGCAAATGTTAGGTAAAGTGAATTTGTAATATTAATATACAGTACTAACAGTATATTGATATATTGATATTCTATTGCAGAAATTGAGTAATATACACTATGGCTAGTTATAAGAGTAAGCGCAGATAAATAAAATGGATATATAGATTACATCAAATCCCTTTAAGACAGCAGGAAATTACATATAATTAAAATTAAAAATCAAATAGTAAAATGAAAAAAAGAATGTCATGATACTTAGAATGTATTATTAGAATGTTAATATTAGAATGTATTATTTGACATGAATTTTTGCTAGCTGGAAGTATGAGATCAGCAGCATACTGTTCCACATCAATATTAGACATCACATGTTGGTCCCTTCCATGAATATGATACTAGCAACTGTTGCCATGACCTTTGTATTTGGATGATGCAGACGGTTGGACAGCTGGGGCCGCTCATCAAAGTTTGACCTCCTGCTCTACACAAGAGGCAAGCTATTTTTAAGTATGCACATAGCCCCTGATTATCAACAAAGCTCTACTGCTGAATCATCTTTCACCAAGTGTCTTGAGAAGGTCAGGATGCACATTTAACCTTACAGACAATAAAGGCACCTTGTGCCCCTGAATAATTCCAGCCTAATAATGTACACAACAAGTAAAATTGAACACAACTATTATTTAACTCTTAAAATTGGGTATTCATGTTGTGTAAAATACAATAATAAACCAGTTGTTAAAATCTCCATATTCACACTGGGGACTTTCATTGTTATAGAATATGTGTTATGTTATATAATATGTTATAGTTATGTGATATGTCACATATCAGGGATTCCTTATGATCTTTCATGATCTGTAAAGTGTAGCATCTTCTTGTAGTCAATATACGACTAATCCCTGGCATAGATTTCAACTCTTAACCAGCAATTGTTTAGCTTGAATGGTTGCAGTCTATAGTGAGTGCTCAGGGAATGGCTAGGAACATCCTCTGCTGACTCATCCCGCCGACGTCTGTGCCCCCCTTCATGTTCACTTGGCATGGATGTAGCGTAAAGGGGAAGATAATCATATTGCTTGGTGGCTCGCAAGACATAATGATTATTTCAGGACTTATACACCAGTTTTCTCGCCTACAAACCCTGACAAATTTCCCCCAATACCTTCACGTCTACTGAAAGGGACTCCTACCACATTTTTTTTTGTCATCAAGACTCTAAAGCCAAAGTCAAGAGGATTTAGCAATTTTCACATAGTAGTGATGCTAGCATTTGGAAACTTTATATACATACAGAACTAAGAGGGAATAAAAGCATCATTCCAGTGGCATAACAACAGCCCTGCGTTGCCAAGGGGCCCAGGATGGACAGCGGAGCAAATATTTATTAATGCCATTCTCCCGGCCCATCACAGCCCAGCAGTAACAGGGGCCCACTGCCTGCTCACACAGCAACCCCTCCCATCCACCCGCCTGCAAAGCACATTTGCCTGCTCAGCATATTTGTCCGCTTGGCCAGCCCGTTGCCCACCCCCACAACACACCTGCCTATCTGCAAGCTAAGCCATGGGAACTGCCACCTGCTGAGCTGTGAGCACAGCCTCCCACCGAGCGGCAGGCAATGCTGCCCACTGAACTGTGGGCACGGCCTCCCACTGAGCCCCTCGCCTGCATGGAAAGACCCCTGAAGATCCATCCGCTCACCTGCCTGCACAGCACACCAACCTGCAGAGCCTCTCACCTGCATGGTACAGCAGCCAGCAGAGCTACCCGCCAGCCCACCAAAAATGGATGTATCTTTAAATAGTATGTATATATCTTTCCTTTAGTAGCAAAATGGCCGCAAGCACAATGTGTTATATGGGGCAAAGAACTCTGGCAAGAAGAAAGGAACATGGCGGTACTGTTCCTCACTGTATGGTGGTAGTGTTCCGTACTGTATGATGGTAATGTCCCTCACTGTATGGCAGTAGTGATCCTCACTATATGGTGGTAGTGTCCCTCACTGTATGGCAGTAGTGTTTCTCCCTGTATAGCGGTAGTGTTCCTCACTACATGGCGGTAGTGTTCCTCACTGTATGGCGGTAGTGTTCCTAACTATATGGCGGTAGTGTTCCTCACTGTATGGCTGTATTCCTCACTGTGTGGCAGTAGTGTCCCTCACTTTGTGACGGTAGTGTTCCTCACTGTATGGGAGTAGTATTCCACACTGTATGGGGGTAGTGTCCCTCACTGTATGGCGGTAGTGTTCCTCACTGTATGGCAGTAGTGTTCCTCACTGTATGGCTGTAGTGTTCCTCACTGTGTGGCAATAGTGTTCCTCACTGTATGGGGGTAGTGTTCCTCACTGTGTGGTGGTAGTGTTCCTCACTGTATGGGGGTAGTGTTCCTCACTGTATGGGGGTTGTATTCCTCACTGTATGTAGGAAGTGTCCCTCACTGTGTGGCGGTAGTGTTCCTCACTGTATGGCGGTAGTGTTCCTCACTGTGTGGTGGTAGTGTTCCTCACTGTATGGGGGTAGTGTTCCTCACTATATGGCAGTAGTGTTCCTCACTGTATGGCTGTAGTGTTCCTCACTGTGTGGCGATAGTGTTCCTCACTGTATGGGGGTAGTGTTCCTCACTGTATGGCGGCAGTGTTCCTCACTGTATGGTGGTAGTGTTCCTCACTGTATGGGGGTAGTGTTCCTCACTATATGGCAGTAGTGTTCCTCACTGTATGGCTTTAGTGTTCCTCACTGTGTGGCGATAGTGTTCCTCACTGTATGGGGGTAGTGTTCCTCACTGTATGGCGGTAGTGTTCTTCACTGTATTGGGTAGTGTTCCCAACTGTATGGTGGTAGTGTTCCTCACTGTATGGGGGTGGTGTTCCTCACTGTATGGCTGTAGTGTTCCTCACTGTATGGCGGTAGTGTTCCTCACTATATGGCGGTAGTGTTCCTCATTGTATGGGGGTAGTGTTCCTCACTGTATGGGGGTAGTGTTCCCAACTGTATGGCAGTAGTGTTCCTCACTGTATGGCTGTAGTGTTCCTCACTGTATGGTGGTAGTGTTCCTCACTATATGGCGGTAGTGTTCACTGTGTGGCGGTAGTGTCCTTTACTGTACGGCGGTAGTGTCCCTCACTGTGTGGGGGTAGTGTCCCTCACTGTGTGGCAGTAGTGTCCCTCACTGTGTAGCGGTAGTGTCCTTTACTGTGTGGTGGTAGTGTTCCTCACTGTGTGCTGGTAGTGTCCCTCACTGTGTGACGGTAGTGTCCCTCACTGTGTGGCGGTAGTGTCCTTTACTGTGTGGCAGTAGTTTTCCTCACTGTGTGGCCATAGTGTCCCTCACTGTGTGGGGGTTATGTTACTCACTGTATGGCTGTATTCTGCGCTGTATGGAGGTAGTGTTCCTCACTGTATGGAGGTAGTGTTCCTCACTGTGTGGCGTTAGTGTTCCTCACTGTGTGGCGGTAAAAACTCGAAAAACCTATTGACTCGAGTAGTAGTATACAGCTACCCAGCCCCAATGTAGTATACAGCCAGCCCCAAGTAGTATATAGCCAGCCCCATGTAGTATACAGCCAACCCCCATGTACTATACAGCCAGCCTCCATATAAAATACAGCCAACCCCCATATAGTATACAGCCAGCCACCAAGTAGTATACAGCCAGCCCCCTGCCAAGCGCATAAAAAATAAAAAACTTAATACTCACCCTCTGGTGTCCAGATCGTTGGCGCAGGTCCCGATCTTCATCGCGAGGCTCCCGATCTTCGGCGCGGTTCCCGACGGCTCCTCTTTTCTTCTTTCTTCTCTAGCCCGCAGAGTCACGTCCATGCGATCTGCCGGCAGGCACACACTATAATGCAGCGGTGTCGCCGGGGATGACGTCATCAGTGGCAGCACTGCCGCATTATAGTGTGTGCCCACCGGCAGATCGCATGGACGTGACTCTGCCAGCTAGAGGAGAAAGAAGAGAGAAGAGGAGCCGCCGGGAACCGCACCGAAGATCAGGAGCCTCGCGGTTAAGATCGGGACCCGCACCAACAATTTTGGTGCTGAAAAACTCGGCTTATACACGAGTACATACGGTAATATATAAATAATGTATATGCTGTATGTGTGTTTTTGCTGTATGAGGGTATATATTGTATGTGTGTACATATGCAGTATATACTGTATATATGTGTTTATTTGCTATACAGTGTTTATACTGTATGAGTTTGTATATGCTGTATGTATACATGAGTACATAAATGTGTGCGAATGAATGTATACATGTATGTTTGTGTCTAAGAGTATATAAAAGTGTGTGAATGAGTGTGGAACTTTATGGGGCACATTTACCAAAAACAGTTTGCCTGTGTATAGTGCAGGGGGTGCCTGATTCAGGATTTCCGGCGCCCGTTTTTCTTGAATCTGGTGTTCCCTGCACTCTTCCGGCTGAGTGCACCACCTTTATAATGGGGCGTGCAACACAATTCTGTAAGATTTTGCATGTTAAATTTGCCATACTGTCCGACTGAACTCCGGAACGCCCCCTAATGTGTGTCATATAAAGACTGGTGCAGTTGCGCCACAAAACGGTTACATGCGACACTTCTTAAATACCTGTGCAAGCAGTTTGCACCTGAATGTGTAAAGTCCGACAGAAAACTAGTGCACGGCCCTTAGTAAATGTGCCCCATGTTTGTTTAGACAAGTATATAAATGTGTGTATATATGAGTATGTGTACAAATATGTATATGTATAATTTCTGATAAGCTGTTCAAACTCACTTGGCCAATACATTTTATAGTATCAGCATCATGTTTTTGTAACTTATGAAAATATGAAGAAGTATGCACGCCTACACTCTTTAAAGTTGAGTCTGGACCGTCCGCTGATCCGCACACAGACTGTGATGTCACCAGCTGTCTTCTGATCAGCGGGAGGGGCCAGGCTCAACTTCAGAGTGTGGGGGTGTGCATATTCAATTAGTCTGAAGCCAAGAAACGTGACGATGAAGTGGACCTCCTGCTCATTAGAATATTTTTATAACTTCTTTTTAGACACATGCTACAGTTTCTGAAGTTACAAAAACCTGTTCCTCATACTATAAAATGCATAAGTCAAGTAAGCGTGGGCAATGTTCTTTAATGGGGAAAAAAGGCCCCATGCATAAATATGCTATGGGGCCCAGCCTCTCCGAGTTAAACCACTGCTTCATTCTTACTGTTTTAAAGCACAAAGTCATTGAAACTGTTTTGGGAAAGAAAGAGAGTATTATTTTATAGGGTAAAACAGCAGCCAGTATTCTATTCTAAGAAGAACAAAAGGTATATTATTACCTTTAAAATGGTACAAAAGTGTTCATTTTTACTGTGCAGTAGGCACAGTGGGGAATATTATTGCTATTTTGTTGCAGCATTGGGGCAATAATACTTTCAAAGCTGCAATATTAATCTTTTGGGGGGTAATTTTGCATTTTAGGGGGTGCTAGAATAAGCATTAATAATGCCTATTTTCAGGCAGAAAAGTTGGTCCTTTTAGGATCGAGGCACTGTCTGGTTGGCAATATAATTTTGTGAGCCCATGCATTAAACAATATCACAATATCTTCAGTTGTATATTTACAATTTACAAAATGCAACACAAGTACTTGATGGATAAAAATACATAAAGAGAGAAAAAGAAGAAAGATGGAGATCAGGCCTCAACATTTCAACCCCTCCCAATGGCAATAGGGCTGGTTACTGTTGTATCAATTTTCACAATATCTTAAAATAAATAATGCATGTTTATAGTATTTTAATATTTTTATTCCTGACCTACTGGGATAAGTACAAGACCCTATCACCCATATAGTATGTAACCTACTAAAGTTTGTGCACAGCCTCTATCTTGGATCAGATCATTGTACCCCCTCCAATAATATAATCAGGGTGTGACAGAAATTGCTCTCGAGGTTGGAATTATAGCTTAATTCAATATAGCATTTTACATATGATATATTTTTCTCCAGCCCATCTATATAAAATTAAGCTTAAAGAGGATGGTAGATGTTTGAGATGTGGAAGGGATGAGGCAGTTTTTTGCCATGTTATTTGGTTCTGTCCAATAATTGGAAAGTTTTGGTAGGAAATTTGCGCCTATATGTCAAGCCTAATCAGTATGGTATTTGTTCCCACATTAAGAGCAGTTATTTTGGGGGATATGGAGGGAATCGGTTTGGACCAGCCAATTCAACAATTGTTGAACAGAGTTGTGCATGTGGGACAGGTGTGTGTTGCTAGAAATTGGGGGAACGCAGATGTTGTTTCCATACTTGGTTGGATAAATATGGTCAACAAGATCAAGCATTATGAAAGGATTTGGTTTACAACAAAGCAGGGTGGGGGCAGTAGGAGAAAATGGGAAAGTACTCTAACTCAGGAAGGCGGTAAATCGAGGAAAAGTGTTGTCCTATTTTAATTTTTTTTCTTCCCTCCGTCGGTACAGGGGTGGGGGGTTAAGTTTATAAACTGAATTTTTCGTATTGATATTGAAGCAGTTAGGTGAAGAGTAAAAAGGATATAACACCTATGAGATGCTCGTTTATAGCTGTGTGATATGCCTATATTTTGTCAGTATTGCTGTTAAGATATATTTTATCCTTAAAAAGAAAATCATGTTGTGAGGATAATATATTTAATATAATAATATAATATATATAACACTACATACTATATTACACTGTAAGTGACTGTGGTTTTTTTAAGGGGGCAGTGTGAAGATGTGATAAACTATGGCTGGAAGAAATAATAAAGTTCTTTTTGTGATTGAGAAAAAAAAGAAGGGTGTGGTAATCCATTACCATACCATTTCTTTAGATACTGCCATAGTATTGGAATATATGTTAATAGTGAACATACCCCCTACGGTACAACCTTAATAAAGGATTGCTGCATCCCAAAATGATAAGTCCATCGAAATATAAAAATCCCACCATGATGACACCACTTAGACAATTGTTTCTGCTTTCTTCAGATATAAGGATACCACATCAGCCAGACATTGATGTCCATAAAACGGCCGCTGATGGAGGGTCATGTGATCCTAACTTTCCATGAACAATCCAAAGTCATATTCATAAGTACTATCATAAGGTCCTGCCAGGGTGATTGGTCAATAACATACCGTATATACTCGAGTATAAGCCGACCCGAGTATAAGCTGAGACCCCTAATTTTACCACCAAAAACTGGGAAAACCTATTTGACAGAGATAAGAAGAGGGGGGAAAAGGGATTGAGTCACAGACCCCCCCCAGTATCTAGCCAGCCAGCCCCCTATAGTATAAAGCTGCCCCCAGTAGTATACAGCCATCCCAGCCTGCCCCAGTAGTATACAGCCTGCCCCCAGATAGATACAGCACTGCCAGCTTGCCCCAGTAGTATACAGCACTGTCCAGCTTGCCCCCAGTAGTATACAGCATGCCCAACTTGCCCCAGTAGTATACAGCACTGCCAGCTTGCCCCCAGTAGTATATAGCCAGCCCAGCTTGCCCCCAGTAGTATACGCACTGCCAGCTTGCCCCAGTAGTATACAGCACTGCCCAGCTTGCCCCCAGTAGTAACAGCACTGCCCAGCTTGACCCCAGTAGTATACAGCACGCTCAGCTTGCCCAGTAGTATACAGCACTGCCCAGCTTGCCCCAGTAGTCTACAGCACAGCCCAGTGGAACCCCCATAGTATACAGCACTGCCCAGCTTGCCCCCAGTAGTATACAGCACTGCCCAGCCTACCCCCAGTAGTATACAGCAAAGACACAGCCTGCCCCAGTAGTATACAGCACTGCCCAGTTGCCCAGTAGTATACAGCCCTGCCCAGCCTGCCCCAGTATATACAGCCAAGCATTAAAAAAAATAAATAAACTTAGATATCACCCTCCAGTGGCCCCGATCTGCAGCGCTGCTCCCCCGATGTCCGCGTGGGTCCTCTTCTGGCTTCCGCGCCCGTCTTCTGTACATCGCGCTGGGCACCGCCATTGCTGTTTCCGTGATGTACAGGAGGCAGAAGAGGCGCCGGGAAGCCAGAAGAGGACATCGGGGGAGCAGCGCTGCAGAAGAGGACATCGGGGGAGCCAGAAGAGGACATCGGGGGAGCAGTGCTGCAGATCGGGGCCACCGGAGGGTGAGTATATACGTTTATTATTTTTTAACTATTTTTTAACTCGTTGTGTATAAGCCGAGGGGACGTTTTTCAGCACATTTTTCGTGCTGAAAAACTTGGCTTATACACGAGTATTTACGGTAAGTCTTCAATTTATATATCAAGATTGCAGTGCAGAACTTTTAATAGATCTATATCAGTAAATTACCTAATATCCTGCCCCCCCCCTCAATTACAATTGCCCCCCATATTACAATAAACATGAGGAAAAGAGGCCAGCACCTTTAAGTGTTAGCACCTGTTGTGGATGCTAATTGTATAAAGAGGGCTCAGCTGCAATGCATTGAGAGGTTAATATATCATCCTTAGCCAGGCTGCTTGCACAGACTGACATTATCTGCACATGTCTAGTTTTGTTACACAAGATGCAAACAATGGGTCCATCACCCAGATTTGTGACTCATATGTGTCCTGTATTTGTACTGTTTCTGAGTTGTACAGATACAAATGCATTCTGTATGTCAACAGTATGTAACAAGTATTTTTGGTCTGCAAAAACCACAGAAGGCTGGATATTGATATCATTAGCTTGTTCCAGTCAGAGGTCATGTGATGGTTCCCAGGCAACCCAACACAACAACACAAATACAGATTGTATACAGTGGTGATACATTGGACAACTGCAAGTACTGCCAGGTAGAGGACAGGCCATATTTCTCAGATATAGACTTATAGAAAATACAGGCCTGAGCATGACTACATAGCATAACATGAAGATACTGGTCCGTGTGCATGAGCTAAATTAGATTTATCATAAATAGGAGTCGAAGTTTGGAGTAAATAGTATAATAGAGTTGAGGATCAAGACATTGGGGCAGATTTACTTACCCGGTCCATTCGCGATCCAGCGGCGCGTTCTCTGCAGAGGATTCGGGTCCGGCCGGGATTCACTAAGGCAGTTCCCCCCCATGTCCACTAGGCTGCTGCGCTGTCAAGCGACACTTTTTTTTAAAAAATGCAGCGGTTTTTCAGAATCCGACGGGTTTTTTTGCGGCCACGCCCCCCAATTTCCGTCACGTGGCTGCCGGCCACAATCCGATTGCGTGCGCCAAAATCTCGGGGCAATTCAGGGAAAATCTGCACAAATCGGAAATATTCGGAAAACCATGAATCGGGCCCTTAGTAAATGACCCCCATTACTTAGGCATGGGATCACTTGGCAGTGAGGTTTCATAATGTATGGGAGTGGAAGCACATGTTGTCATAGTATATTAGTGCCGTATATACTTGTGTATAAGCCGAGCTTTTCAGCACAAAAAATGTGCTGAAAAACGTCCCCTCGGCTTATACACGAGTCAATACGTGTAAAAAAATAGTTAAAAATGGACTAAAAAAAATAAACTATTTACTCACCCTCCGGTGGCCCCGATGCGCAGCGCTGCTCCCCCGATGTCATCGCGGCTCCTCTTCTGGCTTCCCGGCTCCTCTTCTTGCTTCCACGCCGTCTTCTGTCTTCTTTAACATCGCGTTGGGCGGCAAAAGTACTTTCCACACTTGTGAAATAGGGTTTTTCTGGATCTCGTGATCTTTAGGCCCTAAGGAGAAATATGGGTTGAATTGGGTAGAATTACAGCATATCCTTTTTATTTTAAAACATCTCAGTGTATATACAGGCAGTCCCCGGGTCACATACAAGATAGGTTCTCTAGGTTTGTTCTTAAGTTGAATTTGTATGTCAGTTAGAACTGTATATTTTAAAATTGTAACTCCAGTCAAATTTTTTTTTGGTCTCTGTGGCAATTGGATTTTAAAAATGTTTTGTTATAACCAGGATTACGGTAATAATAAAGCTTAATTAGTCACATTTGGTAACTGTTACAGCTGATCATTGTAGCCTAGGGCTAAAGTACAGTAAATTACCAACATCCAGGGGTCTGTTGTAACTAGGGGTTGTCTGTCAGGTCAGGTGTTCTTGACGAGGACCTGTCACCAATAAAACAAACGCTGCAGTGTTGGAATGATAGCATTATCGGAAACCTCTGATAACGCTATCTCACACTGCGGCAGAATACAATGTAAAAGCCGGACCGCTTTCAAAGCTGTCCAGTGTATTCATGAGGGGGTGGTCCGAGGTGCTGCCTCTTCCCCGGTCCACCCTGCTCGCTCCATAGGCCGGCGGTGCCTCCCGCGCGTCATGCAGCAGTCACTGCCCCTAAATCCGTCCACAATCACACCCCCTCATGAATACACCGGACAGCTTTAAGAGCGGTCTGGCATTTACATTGTACTCTGCCGCAGTGTTAGATAGCGTAACTGGAGATTTCCGATAACGTTATCATTCTAACACTGCAGCGTTTATTTAACACTAGGAGCTGCCTACTTTAGTAAGCAGCTCCTAGTGCCTAAATTATGGGTGACAGGTCCTCTTTAAGTAGGGGACCGCCTGTATTAGCTTGTTGTGTTAAATTTCAGCCTCTGACATGCAAACATTGTTTTCTGTCTCTAAGGACCCTTTCACACTTGCGTTGCAGATCACATCAGAGTCTGATCAGGGTGCGATCAGGGTTTTGTCAGTGAAAAACTGACATTTTTCATCAGAGTTTAATCAGTTTTCAGTCAGAGTTCGTTCTGTGGCTCAGTTTTTCATGTGCATTTTCAATGTAATTTCAATGCGTTTTACACACGCAGATAACGCGCATGAAAAGGACTCATTGCACTTGCGTTGGACTTGCATGTGTCTCAGAGTGCAATGCGTTTTTTGATGCATTTCGATAGATTTGTATGGTGAGTTTTTCACGCGCGTGACTTGCAAAAGTAGAGCATGCCGAGATTTAAATGCACGCTAAAAAAACGCGCGTGTGTGTGCGTGAAAAAAAATGCAAGTCTGAAAAAGCACATTGATTACAATGGGTCAGAGTGCAATGCAAGCTCTGCGCCTCAAAAGCATGAACAGAACATTCACGTGAAAAAAGCAAGTGTAATAATAAATAGGCAACACTTGGTTGAGGCTTTTAGACTAAATGATATCATATCAGATCTACAAACATATCTAACCCAAATAAAATAACCACTATCATCTTTATCTCAGGTATTTTATTCAGCAGTGTAAATTACATACTTTTTACGGAATGACCTTTCTCTGTGCTCTCATATTTCCCTTCATAGCCCTACATGCTCACATATAAGCAGGTTCTTGTGAACTTACATCAAACTGTATTTACTTCTCGGGAGCCCTTTAAATATGAAAAGGTCACATATGTTGGTGACAATTCTGTATACCTTGCTAAAAATATACATTGTGATTGACATTCCATGACAGCGCCTGTCAGCTTTATGACTTTCTGAGATGTTTCCCTCAGTGTGAAATGTCATGTATATTTGTAAATAGTGCCCTTGCACTGGTAAATGTGTCTTTAGAATTATCCTCAATCAAAATGTTTTCTTTACCTTGCAATTTATTTATCCTTACAAGCATTTTCAATGTTCTTTTCCCTAAAATAGTGCAGCTATAGGTTCCAAATAACCAAGCTGTCAGGAAGATGCCACTGTAAATGTATATCAGGACTAGTGTTCAAAACAAAATATAGCAGAACTGTGATATGAACCTCATTCAGGTCAAGCAGTGCAGCTGGCTTCAAATGGATATTTAAAGGAAATCTACCACTTTGGAAAAAGTAAAAAACACTAAGAAATACTCACCTACGCTCCTCTTCATCTTGATCCTGATCCTGATACTGTCCTCCACTTCTAGTGTGATGTCACCTCCCTCTCCCAGCATGGGAGACAGTGGTGGCGAGGGGCATGCATAATTGGCAGCCCGGAGCGCCGGACATGCTTCCCACGCGCTTCGGCAGACTAATTATAGCTATCAAGATGAGGAGGATCAGAGGTGAGTATTTATAGGTGTTTTTCACTTTTCTAAAGTGGTAGATTTCCTTTAAAGAGGTATTCTCATTTGGGCATTCACCTGCTATATGGATACTGTACATTGCTTTAATTGGATATTTAAAAATGTACATGTGTGAAGATAATTTCCCATAAATGTAGCCATGTTGTCCCTAAGAAACAAGATTGCTAGTCTGCCGTTATTCACTCTATCTGTTGTTGAATATATTTGTTGAGAGAATAACACACAATTTTCTAAATGTCAAGACCATTGTGTAGTCCTATGTAAATACACATGCTCACCTGAGTAAAACACCAGTATTTTAAGCTTATTTCATAAACTGTAAATATTTTAAAGTACAAAATAAAAATGTACATCAGATAATTGTAAAAGAGCACTGATCAAAATGAAAGAAGATTTTGAGATACCTGCAAGTTGTTGGTGTTGATCTGCCACCTGGTGCTAATTTCCTTAAAAGGGGTATTCCGGGAATATGAATGTCTGAAACCCATGGTGCTATAAATAAATGAATATATAGCATTTTCTGCTAAGGGGAGCAAAATGTTAAATAACAACTAATAGCATATTAGCTTATATTTTACCGACTCGTTTACATGTGAATTATGCTGCTTCCTGGAATACCCCTTTAATAATCTGTAATAACCCTTTTTAACTAGCAGCCTACCTTTCCAGTTTTCAATGACTATGCAAAAATGGTGTGCCATTTTGAAGTGACTGAAATCAGGTTGTCCAGATGAAGGCCAAAGGGGTGACCAAATCAGACATAGCCAGGGAAGTTGGTAATTTCAAGTCTGCATTTTCCTCTATATTGCATCTTTACATTATCAAAAAATAATTTAAAGGGTACCTGTCACCACTGTTTGAAAAAAAATAGTTTTAGATAGGTTTCCATACAGTCCTTATGGCCTAAGGGGACCCTTTTTTTTTAGATAACACGATCAATGGTCACAAATGGAGAAAATAAACTTTGATTCTTTGCCGGTAACCAGGCAGAGAATCCAGCGAGTTACTCACGCTCAAGTCCAGCAGCCTCCTCTCAACACGTCATCAATTCCACTCCTCATTCTATTCCTCTTTCCCCTATGTCACTTGGCTGTCTTGCCAAGTTCTCCAGAATGCGCATAAGCCGCTTGAAGCTCATTGAGTCTGTGGAGGACACAAACCACTCAGACGCTCATTGCGCTTGCGCAAGAACTCTGACTGAGGGCCCAGGCTTCTCAGGGGCCCGGGATGGACAGCGGAGAATTTATCAGTCAGTGCCGTTATTGCTTACCTACAGTATTACAAACTTACCTATGTCCTACAGGTCTTCGCTATAGTCCTCAGTTTAGCCTGTGTCCTCTGGCTGTGCTCCTTATGTTTGTAAGACAGAGTATTTATGCATGAAATGGATTCTAATTGCTTGGGGGCTTTTTCATGCCGAGTTATCATTCAGTATTAGGCACTTTGATCAATCTGGAGAAGTTTAAGATAAAAGAAGTCTAGTCTTCAGCTATTAGTCTTAAAAGTGCAACTATAAACATCTGTTCCGCATATATTAACATGGATGCCTCCTGTTAGCTGTACACATGTGACACATTACACTTCCATTTGTTTCAGTAACATTGCAAATAAACTGTTAATTGCTCCTCATAATAACTATTATGGGTAAACAATCTGTACAATATTTTCCAGACATATATTAAGCTGTAATTATCTGTGAAGTGTAAGAAAAAAATTTAGGTAATAATTTAAGCATATGGAGAGCACATAACACATACCATCCCCTAAGAGTCTATTACAATTGACAAAGTAAGTACCAATAGCTTTATAATCAGACTAATCTCTATAATTAATACTAGGAAATATCTGTCTCCAAAACAACTAGTGGATACAAAAAGAGTTTTTTAAGTGTTCACTTACATATGTTTGTCCCTTTTGTAACTGCATCTGAAGCCAAAAGTTCACTATTCGTTGGACCAAAAATGTTTTATAGGTATCACTCACAGTTCATTTCAGCTATCTATTTTGTGTTGAAAAATAGGCTGTCTGGATTTAACCCATTCATTGCAATGTGCAATTTGCAGATTGTAATGGATAAGGAGGAAAATCCCCATATACTGCCATACTGTATGGAATGTAGGATCAATCAGTCAACCTTAGACTAAAGTACCCTATGGGGTCTGAAACCTAAAAATTCAAAGCACCCCCTTTCCCTAGAAGTCATATAAATAAACAGTAAAAATCATAAACACACTAGGTATCACCGCATCCAAAAATTTCCGATATTTCGAAATATGATAATGGTTTTTCACGCCCTTTAACCCTGCAAAATAGCCCAAAGTCAAAAATGCCATTTTGAAAAACATAGAAAATTCAATAAAAAGTGATCAAAAGGCTGTACAGTCCTAAAATGGTAGCACTGAAAACATCATCAAAAGTCTGAAAAAATTGACACCACCCACAACCCTGAAGTATAAAAAAGTTATTAGTGCCAGAAGGTGGCAAAATAATATTTTTATACAGGAGGTTTTAATTCTTGTAAATGTATGAAAACATTATAAAACCTATACAAATTTGGTATCCCTGTGATCATACCGATGCAAAGAATAAAGTAGACATGTCATTTGGGGTGCAGAGTAAAAGCTGTAAAATCCAAGCCCACAAGAAAGTGGCGCAAATGCATTTTTTCCCCAATTTCAATGCATTTGGGATTTTTCCCGCTTCCTATTACATGGCACAGAATATTAAATACCATCACTATGAAGTGCAATTTGTTACACAGAAAACAAGCCCTCACATAGCTCTGTACATGGAAAAATAAAAATTTATAGATCTCCCCCTTATATTGTGCCCCATTATCTCCCCCTCATATTGTGGTTCCTCTCATCTTCCCCCACATATTGTAGCTCTTCTCCCCTCATATTGTGGCCCCTCTCATCTCCCCCTCATACTGTTGCCTTCCTCATCTCCCCTTCATATTGGGGCCCTTATTATCTCCCCTCCATATAGGGGCCCTTATTATGTCCCCTTCATATAGGGGCCTAAACATCTCCCCCTCATTTTGTGGCCCTATCAATTCCTCCTCATTTTGTGGCCTTTCAACTGTCCCTCATATTGTGGCCCGATTCATCTCCCCTAATATTGTGACCCCCTCATCTCCCCCTCATATTGTGCCACAACATATCCCCTCATATTGAGCACCATCTAATTTCCATCTTATATTGTGGCTCGATCATCTCCCTCTCATATAGTGCCCCTATCAATTCCTCCTCATTTTGTGGCCTTTCAACTGTCCCTCATATTGTGGCCCTCCTAATCTCCTCCTTTTACTAAGCACAACCGCTACCCATATGCATACACACATTCGTTTTTCTTCTTGTTTGTGACCCCCTCTCCTTTTTGCAGTGTAAAAATAATAAACACTATTGGTCCCCCACTTCTTTCTTCTAAGTGTTTATTTTAATGTGTATATCTGTATGCATGATGTCTGTTTACAAGAATACATACTCTCCTGGCCCCAAAGGTTAGCGTGGCCTATCCCCGGTGTTTAGAAACAAATATGTATGCAGTTCTACGCTAATCTGAACTATAGGATACAAGTAACAGACAAATATAAGTCTGTCCAAAAATTCCTATAGTACAAAGTCACAATGGCATTTGGAAAGAGCAACAAATGATAGTATACAAATAAAAATGGATATCACCAGGTTTGGCTGGGGCAGGAGCTGAATGTCCGATGAAGTCCTTGCTGTTTTCATAGGGGCTAAGGTGGAGGACTTTGCTAAAAAGAGGTGGAACAGGTCAAAAACAATCATATGGAACATAAGGCACTCTTTGTGATGCTTTAACTTCATCAGGCCTCTCCAATCTGGGAACACATGCAGTACTTCACACTGTCTTGAAAAGGCCAATAGTTTGACATTTCTAGCTGCCCCTCACCGTCATTCTAGCTGCCTCATCTCCCACAGGCAGTGCTGGTTAGGTCAACTCAGCACTGCCCATACCATTGTATATCTCAGCGACAATAACATCATTTTATTACTATTATATGTTTTTATTATTTCTTTATATTTAATTTTTATGGTAGGTTATTATTTGAAGTACGTTCCCTAGCCCACTTTGGTCACGGCAACTGCTCTGTTATTGCTGCCATTTTTAGGCTTTCTACCCCTTACTAGTCCCATTTTAAAATCTGGATCCCTATTGACTTCAACACAGTTTGTGTTCAGGTAAAAATTGGACCCAAAATCTGAGACCCAAACCTAATTTAATGGTAAATTTGGACAGACTAGTCAAACCTGAATTTTCAGCCAACTCGCTTCTCACTTGTTGGGAATATTCTGTAGTTCTTTTCCCAGTTACACTGTGAAATTGTGAAATGTGAAATTTGCATTTTCATGGATGCAATGTGTAGAAGTGTTGCAAGGAAAGAAAAATATATGGGAAAAAATCATGCAGCAATAATCTACAGCCAGCAGAAGTTGCTATGCAGTTATGTACTGGCTGGAGCACAGACATCACCTTTGATTAAGAGATGTTACAAACCTTTTTGCTTCAAATCATTTTGGATGCAAAAAAACTAATTATTGTGGCTTATGTAGAAAAATAACACTATATATGGAGCATGTAGGCAATGGAGTGACACAGGTAATGTGCACCTGTATTCCCACCATTCCTGGAGGAATAAAGCATCTCCCGTTGCAGTTTTTTTTCCTGCAGAGTAGATCTCCCGACACTGTACAGTAAACCGCAAAGCAGCTAAACAGGACACACTGCAAAAAGAAGTATTGCAGACTCTTTAATTTTATGGTTGTTATGGGTTCCATCAGACATATCTGATAAATATGCCATATAATTAAAATGACCCTTCAAGTACCCTTATAAATATTGTTGATTAAGCAGGATATGAAATGAAATATTTATAAAGTCGATGTTTGCTATCCAAACAATTATAATAGATACACAAATGACCTATTCAAAATAATATGATTTTTTTTAGAAAGCATCTGCATGTAAACAATAGAATTTTTTTTAATAAATTGATGGTATTAATCATAATTGCTTATGTAATTGTCAATATGATGTACAATAAATATAATTCATCACACAAAAGGGACATAAGTTCTTAGAATTGGCACTATGTGTTATCTAATTAGTGAAATGTACTTGTCTATTTTTTTCACATTTCACATGAAATGTCACACATCAACATCTGCATATAAGTGCTAATTATATCATTAACATTTCTGAATGTGTGACATTGATACAATCTACTTTATAGTTGACTGAGCTCATCAACTCCACCTTTTTTTTTTGTTATTTTTCAGTTTGATTAGAGTAAATGGAACAGTAGGATGTGATGCTCATGTTTTATTATAGATTTGCTAGCAGATTTGTGCCACTTTTACAATAAAAATAACAGTATTCTTATAAGTTTAAAAAATTAGAATGTAGAAATGCAGAAATGTCTTTAATGGCTCTGGAATACACCTCTACAGTTAAGGCTTAACCCTATAAATTGGAGATTTTTTGCTTACTTTGAATACTTACAAACAACTTGAATGGCCCTGAAGTCTGGAATAGTCCATTACTAACTATGCCACTATGCAATGAAAAATAAGTGATCACACTGAAGGATTCCAGTAATGACCAATGCCTCTCTCTGTTATTTCATCAGTTATTTGCATCAGTTATCATGAGCCTAAACCAGACATGGAGAGTACACAGAGATAAGCTATTAATGGACCGTAGGTTTTACATATTTTTAATTTATAGAGATAGATACAAAAGGTTGAAATGTTTTATAATTTATAGAGACAAATTTATAGGCAAAAGGCCTACAAGCCTTAGCTGTGGATAGAATGAGGAACCTACCATATATACTCATGTATACGCTGAGTTTTTCAGCACAAAAACCTCACCTCGGCTTATACATGAGTCAATTAAAAAAATTAAAAACTCAATACTCACCCTCCGGTGTCCGGATCGTTGGTGCAGGTCCAGATGTTCGGCGCGAGGCTCCCGATCTTTGGCGCGGTTCCCGGCGGCTCCTCTTCTCTCTTCTTTCTTGGCAGGGGGCTGGATGTATACTAAATGGGGGCTGGCTGTATACTACATGGGGGCTGGCTGTATACTACTTGGGGCAGGCTGGCTGTATACTACTTGGGCTGGCTGGCTGTATACTACTTGGGGCTGGCTGTATACTACTTGGGGCTGGCTGGCTGTATTCTATTTGGGGCTGGCTGGCTGTGTACTACTTAGGGCTGGCTGGCTGTATACTACATGGGGCTGGCTGGCTGTATACTACTTGGGGCTGGCTGTATACTACAGGGGGTTGGCTGGCTCTATGCCACATGGGGGCTGGCTAGCTGTATCCATAGGTTTTCCCAGTTTTTGCTGGTAAAATTAGGGGTTATAATCGGCTTATACTTGGGTCGGCTTATACTCAAGTATAAACGGTACATTGGTTCGAAATGTGTCAACCTTTTCTCTCTACCATGGTATTTTTTTGCTTTTAACACCTTGCCGACCGAGGATGAACTATATTGTCCTCGTGTGGCAAAGGGTGTATGGAGAGAGTTCACGAGCTGAGCATCTAACTTACCATTATATGAGCGCTGCCATCTTGGATGGCCGATCGTCGCCCCCTGGAACGTCATCGGAGGGTGGCGGTCGGTTGCTATGACAGCCTAGAGTCTCATTGAGACTCATAGGCTTGCCAGGTGCAATGATTTATAATAGCCAGCAGTGGGCAGGCTATTAAAAATCATTGTAAAATAGCTATATACTGCAATACAGTAGTATTGCAGTATATAGTATTAGCAATCGGACCCTGCAGGGTTAAATTACCCTGGAGGATCTAAAATAATGGTAAAAAAAATTTAAATTGTAAAAAAAAGTAAAAGTTTAAATCACCCCCCCTTTCACTAGAACTGATATAAATATAAATAAACAGTAAAAATCATAAACACTTTAGGTATCATCGCGTCCCAAAATGTCCAATCTATCAAAATATATTAGCAAATTTTTTTTAACCCGGCGTTTAACCCCGTAACTGAAATTGGTGCCCAAAGTCGAAAATGCCACTTTTTTGCCATTTCGAAAAATATAAAAAATTCTATAAAAAGTGATCAAAAGCCCATACAGTCCTCAAAATGCTAGCATTAAAAATGTCATCAAAAGTTACAAAAAATGACACCACCCACAGCTCCGTGCACTGAAGTATGAAAAAGTGCCAGAACATGGCAAAATGAAGATTTTTTTGTTTTGTACAGAAGGTTTTAATTTTTTTAAATGTATGAAATCATTATAAAACCTGTACAAATTTGGTATCCTCGTGATTATACCGAACCAAAAAATAAAATAGACGTGATTTGGGGCGCTCAGTTAAAGCTGTAAAATACAAGCCCACAAGAAAACGGCGCAAATGCGTTTTTTCATCATTTTCACTGCATTCTGAATTTTTTTCCCGTTTCCCAGTACACGGCATGGAATGATAAATAACATCACTATGAAGTGCAATTTGTTACACCGAAAACAAGCCCAAACTATACATGGAAAATGAAAAAGTTACAGATTTTTGAAGGTGGGGAGTAAAAAATGAAAATGTAAAAACTAAAAAGGGCCATTTCCCTAAGGGGTTAAATGAAAAAATAAATTGAAGTTTTATATATATTTTACCATGTCTTCTTGCCTGGTTGCTGTTTGTTGTGGACTGTGTACTGTTTGTACACTGTTTGTTGTGGACTCCTCCTACTGGTTACAGACCAGTTTTCCTTGCACCCGCACCCAAGGTTGGGTACAGGTAGCAGGTGAGCTGAAACCTCACCAAGGAATCATATTCCTGTGACACAGGACTCTACATGGTCCATGGCCACAGGCCGATCAAGCGGTATGTGAAACAGCCCTTAACGATTGAGAATAACAGTGGGCAGGGGCAGACTGGGAATTTAAAGTGGCCCTGGAAAAAACTGTAAAAGTGGCCCCTTTCTGTGGACAGGGTCAAAACAAGCAGAAGTGACCATGTGATGTGGGTGGAGTTACCAAACTCCTTACAAAATGTTAATAGATGGTCTTAATCAACATGTACAGCGCTGAGAAAGAGACTCATACTGCCTCCCTTGTACAAGAATAAAGCTTCTTTTTTAAATGAAGCTTAATTACTGACTTATATATACAAATATCAGTACTACAATACCTTCTCCAATAAACAAGAATATAACTACTATAACACTGCCCCCTATGTATAATAATATAACTGATATAGTACTGGCCCCTATGTATAAGAATATAACTACTATAATAATGCCCCCAATGTACAAGAATATAACTGCTATAATACTGCCACTATGTACAAGAATATAACTACTATAATATTGTCCCCTATGTACAAGAATATAACAACTATAATACTGTCCCCTATGTACAAGAATATAACTACTATAATACTGCCCCCTATGTACAAGAATATACCTACTATGATTGTGCTCCTATGTACAAGAGTATAACCACTATAAAACTGCCCCCTATATACAGGAATATAACTACTATTACTACTACTAGTACGCCATATAACACCACCAGCCATTTTTTATAATCACTGCCCTAGTACAGTTTTACCCTTTATAGACTAGATTAGAATATACTTCCTTTTTATTTTATTTTTCTAATAAAATTAAAAATATTAACAATGCAAATGTATTCAATATGAAGCAAAAGAATGCAATTGTTCCAGGGAAAAAAATAGCACATTTAAAAAGAGCAAATTACTGTATTTTATGCACTAACCTTGCTTTCTTTATATCATTGTTCTGTACTTATAGTCACATTATCAAGAATTGTTTGTTCGCTTTGTTGTTTTTCATCATACCAAATCAAGCTGTTAAAAAAACACATTGTGGACACATTTCAACATTTCTATTTATACTGTCTTAAAAAGTAATAAGTTTAGCATTAAAACAAGGGGTGAAGGGTTAATTCATTAGAAGACATTCGTTTGCATTCTGCACGGCGTGCCTACAGACCACAACTTGTATATGGCTTTTCATAGATCTTACAATAGCTTGAGAGGTCTTTTAATCTCTTTCTGTTTATAACTGTATTGTTTGACCTTTTTTTGCAGCAAGGTCTCCTGTATATAAAATGCCAGGGAGCAGATTAAATATGTGGGACAAAGAAATGGTTTAATTAAAAGGAGTCTTTAGAGAATAAGAATAGCCAACTGGCTCAGGCAAATATTTAACAATGGATCAGTATTTATGGGAGTGGAAGAACAAATGTAAGTTAATGGAGGGGTAAACATTGCATTATTAGTGTGCGCCTATTTTATATTTCATATAATATAACCGTATGGTCGAACAAACATTTTTTAATGTATGGGCCGGTACATTTATTTCTAAAGATCAATATAATTCAATCACTTATTTCTAGTAATGAATACATACAGTGGAATGCAAATGTATTTATAACCCTTAAACTTTTCCACACCCCTAAAGGTTACAGCCATAAATGTAAATTTATCTTAATGATATTTCATGTGAGCCAAAAACAGTACCAAGTACAGGTTAGTATAAGAAATAAATACATGCTTTAGCAAATTTTTCCACTTGTACATGTATTCAGCCCCTGTTATCTGATAACCTGAAATAAATTCAAGTGTGCTCATTTACCTTTAGAAGTCTCAGCATTAGTGATTCATTTTTAGTATAACTACAACTGTTTTGTGAAGGCCCAGGGATTTGTTAGAAAACATTAGTGAACAAACAACATAATGAAAACCAAAAAAAACACCACACTGCTCGGGGATAAAGTTTTAGCAAAATATATTGTAGGTCTTAAGGAGCACTGCTTTATCATTCATGCGTAAATTAAAGGAGTATGACGCAACGGTTAATCTACCAAGAAGTGGACATTCACCTAAACTGATATCCTACTCAAGGAAAAGAATCAGACAAGAGGCCCATAGTCTCTCTGGAGGAGATGCATTGGGAATCCACGACTCATGTAGTTGAATCTGCCGACAGGACAACTATGGGTCATATACTCCACAAATCTGAGTAGTAGTGAGGCAAGAAGAGTAGAGCATTTGGTCAGATAAGCCAAAAAAAATAAAGCCGGTCTTTAGGGAGGGGGTCTTCTCAAAGGGGTGGTCTTCGGAAGAGGTTTCACTGTATTTGCCATCAAGCAGAAAAACATATCTAAACCTAAACATACAGTCAAAGCAGCAATAGAATATTTTATTCCACTTCAATAGCATTGACAACCTGTATCTTTACTTGAAAATTGTTGTGCACAAGTGCTCTTCAACCAATCTGACTGAACTAAAGCTATTTTGCAAAGTAGAACGTACAAAAATTCCAGCCTCTAGACTGCAAAGATTGTAGAGACAGTCCCCAATAGACTTCCAGTTATCATTGCAGCTAAAGGTAGTCCTACAACATATTTGGGGAGGGGGTGCTAAATACATATACACATCCCTCTTTTAACTTTTTTTAATTTAGAAAAACACTTTCAATTTCTATACACTCTCAAATACTTGATATTTTGTCGATTGTGCTATGGCATAAAATATTGCTTAACAACCAGGCTCTTTTTCTTTTTTGAGTTTCCATGTAAGGAGCTGTGTGAGGGTCTAATTTTTGATTAACAGATTGCACTTCATAGTGACGGTATTTAAAATTCCATGCCGCGTACTGGAAATTGGGGGGAAAAAATCCAAATGTTGAGAAATTCATGAAAAATGCATTTGCACCATTTTCTTGTGGGCTTAGATTTTATGGGTTTAACTGTGCTCTCCAAATGATATGTCTCATTATTCCTTGGATTGGTATGGTCACGGAGATATCAAATTTATATAGGTTTTATAAAGTTTTCATCCATTTCCAAAAATGAAAACCTCCTGTACAAAAAAAAATCTTCATTTTGCCATCTTCTGGCGCTAATAACTTTTTCATCCTTCAGTGTACGGAACTGTGTTTGGTGTCATTTTTTGCAAGATGAGATGATATTTTCAATGCTACCATTTTGAGGACTGCATGGCCTTTTAACCACTTTTTATAAAATTTTTTACATGTTGCAAAGTGGTGAAAAAGTGGCATTTTCCGTTATGGGGTTAAATGCCGGGAATAATCGTTATTATATCTTGATAGATTGGACAGGGGTGTGATTGGTATTTTAATTTTTTGTTGAACTTTTTTTTATTTTCAATTTTTCAGAGCCCCTACTTTAACCCTAGGTTGCCTGATTGATCGTACCATATACTTCCATACTACAGTATATCATGTATTTTAATGTGCCTAAGGCACAATGTAAAGAATGCTCAGATGCTATACAGCCTTGGGCCTTACAAAGACCTGAGGCTGTCATAGCAACAGATCATCACTCCCTGTTATGTCATCGATACCTGTGACGCTATGCACCGCCGACGGTAGATTGTAGGTTTTAATGGTGTATGGAGAGGGCTCAGCCCGTCAGGGCCCCAACGTCACACGTCATTAAGGGTTTAGTAAAATACACTTAGGTTTGTGGCTGTAACTTTTAAAAATAAGCATATGCATAAGCATAAGGGTTCTGAAAACTTTAGCAACCTACCTATAAGTATTTATGTTTACTAAAGTGATTGAAATTTATAGTATTTTAAACAACTTAAGGATCAATGATTTATAAGCTCTTTAATTGCAATAGGCACTTAATAGGCATTTTCCCTTCGTAATTTCCCTGTGCCATACAGCTTTCACCCAAGGCATAGATTTACTGGGACACTCCTTTCCCCACCCATCAAATAAATATATGCAACTCAATTTGAACCCCCTCCCACAACCACTAAAATAAAACAGAAAACTTTGCATATGCTAAGAGGGTGGGGTACTTACCACATACACATTTTATTGCCACACTAATAAAAAAATGGCAAAAAATGATGGGGGTATATTATAAGGCTTATTATAAGAGAAGGCTACAAAAAAAGAGTCATTATTAATGGTTGTCACGGCCGCACCCGCAATCCTCAGTACGGATCACGGGTACACCCGCGCTCTTCCCTGCGGCATGACTCACCGCTCCAATGCTCCTGCTTCCCGACTAGGCCACGCACCTGCTGCCCGATTAGGCCGTTCGCGTCCTCACTCACTAGATCGTGCGTGCCAGCTCTCCTGGCCTTAAAGGTCAAATGTTGTCCTGATTGGCGCTGGCTAATCCGGCCCGCCCTTATAATCCAGCACCTCCCTTCCTGCCTCGCCAGATCTTCTCCTAGGATCTTCCAGGGTTTCCAGACCTAGCTTCCTAAAGCTGCTCCTAAGGCAGAGAAAGCCCATTAGCGTTCCCAGACGCTTTCCTGTTCCCAGCGTTTCCAGATGCCTTCGTGTTTCCTGTGTGTCTCCAGCGTTTCCAGACGCTCCTGTCCTCCAGCATTTCTAGACACCTCTATGTTTCTTGTGCGTCTCCAGCGTTCCCAGATGCTCCTGGTGGCTCCCCTGTTCCCAGCATTCCCAGACGTCTCCAAGCCACCAGCTCTCTTCCGTGGACCTGTCCGATAATGTCCGCTTGGGTCGTATGCTAGCTGCCTGCTTGCGTGCTGTGAGTTCCAGCTCATCCTTCCAAGCCTTAATCCTGCTGTCATCCCAGGTGTGTCCTACACCCCCTGCTTCCCTGGCTGCCACTGCGGGCCTATTCGCACCCATGGAACGACCTGGTGTCACCCCGCCGCAGCAAAAACCATCCCGCTTTGCAGAGGGCTTTGGTGAAGACCAGGTGCTACTTAGACTCCGGTCCCGGGTGTCGGCTAGTACCATCATTGTCTCCCGCGGTGGTCAGGAGGGTCCACTGGTCCACAAACTCCTTCCGGACTCCTTCCAGACTCTTCCCACAGAGACTCTAGTTCTGTTGGGGGCTATAAAAGGTAGGCATTTCAAATAGGTGCTCCAGTAAGGTGGGGGAATTCAGTTTGTGGGCAACAAAACAAAACATTATAAGTGATGGTCTTAAAGGAACATCTTATGTATATGATACTGTTTTCTGACACAGAGTTTAGGAACTTGTCAAAAATAGTTTTTATTCTAAATCTGCTGCATAAAGAGGCCATTTAATTCTAAGGGTCCACCCATACAGGTCTCTTGGGGTCAGTCACTAAGGGGCTGTAGGCTAGGCTGGCCTAAGTCCTGCACGAGTCTCCATTGTGGGAAAGAACAGTTTCTTGGCTGTTCTAAGACAGGTGGGAACCTGCTTGAACAGTCCAGATCAGAATGAGATCCAATCCGAACTGTTAAACCTGTAAGATCCACAGTTAATGATAATACAGGCATCTACATGCTGTGTGAGAGAGGGGCTCTCTTTCTCCTGTTATCAGCACCCTGCAATGCTATTGTGGGGTGTTGATAGAAGTTATGTCAACTGGAGACCTTGCTGTGACCTTCAGGTCTGCCATGTAGTTAAGCCTATTGGGCCCCCCATTCATGTGATATCAGTGATTATACAGAAGTATTGCAGAATATTATACAAGGGATCCAACAATTGCCGGTGTCAGTTCCATGGTGAAACTGAAAATAAGAGAAGCAAATATATCAAGAAAGTTTTAAAAAATCCCAAAGTAAAACAAATATATATAGATATATACTGTATGTATTTTCATGACTATAAAAATTGTAGAGGCACTTAAGGAATCAAAACTATGAATTAACACTATAAATTGCCTCATAAATGGGGTTGGGACCATCAGTTGTGTTGTGCAGAAGTCAGGTGAATACACAGCTGATAATCCTACTGAATAGACTGTAAGAAGTTGTATAATGGGTAGAAACAGCTAAGTAAAGAAAAATTAGTGGTCATCATTACTTTAGGAAATTAAGGTCAGTCAGCAAAATTGGGAAAACTTTGAAAGTGCAGTTGCAAAAACCATCAAGCGCTACAAAGAAACTGGTTCACATGAAGACTGCTACAGGAAAGGAAGACCATGAGTCACCTCTGCTACAGCGTATAAGTTCATCCGAGTCACCAGCCTCAGAAATCTCAGGTTATCAGCAGCTCAGATTGGAGACCAGGTCAATGACACACAGATGTCTAGTATCAGACATATCTCTAGAACAACTGTTATGAGGAGACAGCAGCTTTCATGGTAAAATAGCTGCTAGGAAACCACTGCTAAGGACAGGCAAGCACAAGACATGTTTGGGATAAAGAACACAAGATATGGACATTAGACCAGTGGAAATATGTGCTTTGGTCTCATTAGTCCAAATTTCAGATCTTTGGTTCCAACCAACGTGTCTTTGTGTGATGCAGCAAAGGTGAACAAATGGACTCTACATGCCTGGTTCCCACCGTGAAGCATGGAGGAGGAGGTGTGATGGTATAGGGATGCTTTGCTGGTAAAACTTTTAGGCTATATTCACACTGCCGTTGCCCGCCCGTACCGTACCGTAGCGGGCAACGGCAGTGTACGGGGAGAGTAGGAGGAGGTGAGCGCAGCTCACCCCCGCCCCTCTCCATAGCAACCTATGGCGCACGGCGCCGTATTACGGCGCCGATTACCGCTCCCGTAGGGTGCCGTGCGCCCATAGAAGTGTATGGGGGACGTATATCGGCCGTATATACGTCGGCCGTATATACGTCCCCCATACGTTAGTGTGAATGTAGCCTTAGGGATTTATTCAAAATTTTAAGTATACTGAACCAGCAGGGTTACCACAGCATCTTGCAATGGCATGCTATTCCATCTGGTTTGTGTTTAGTTGGACCATAATTTATTTTTCAATAGGAAAATGACCCTAAACACACCTCCAGGCTATGTAAGGGCTATTTGACCAAGAAGGAGAGTGATGGGTTGCTACACCAGATAAATTGGCCTCCACAGTCACTAGAACTGAACCCAGTCGAGATGGTTTGGGGTGAGCTGGACTGTAGAGTAAAGGCAAAAAGGCCAACAACTGCTAGGCATCTCTGGGAAATCCTTCAAGACTGTTGGAAGACCATTTCAGGTAGCTACCTCTTGAAGCTCATGAAGAGAATGCCAAGAGCAAAGCAGTAATCAAAGCACAAGGTGGCTACTTTGAAGAACCTAGAAAATAAGACATATTTTCAGTTGTTTCACACTTTTTGCTAAGTATATAATTCCACATGTGTTAATTCAAAGTTTTGATCCCTTCAGTGTGTATCTACAATTTTTATAGTCATGAAAATACAGAAAACTCTTTGAATGAGAAGGTGTGTCCAAACATTTGGTCTGTACTGTATATGTGTATATATATATATATATATACATACACATATATTTGTATACTGATAGTGATACAGCACAGATTCTTCTCCTCCAGCCTCCCCATTGCTCTGCTCCTATATCTGCTTGTATTCACACTAATTTCCCCTGGTACAGTAGCTGTGCGGTTTCTCCTGGTGGGGTGCTGTAGTGATTGGGATGAGAGATGTGATTGGAGTATCAGAGATAATCTAATGCCTCTACAGCAACAATGGGGCTTATTTACTAAGGGTTGCAGATCGCACTTTCGTCAGACTGTTCACAGTTTTCGGGATTTGATTAACTTTGAAAGGTATTTAACAGGGGGATGGGATTGTGTCGCACGCGATTCGATTGTGATGCAGCTACGCTGGCTTTCATGAAACAGAAATTGGTGGGGCGACTGATTCAGACTGAGCGCGGGATTTAACTTTCAAATTGTGTCGCAAGACAATTCACTTACCTGCACCAGGAAGAAGAAGGTGAATTCAGGCAGACCTGAGTTGGGAAAGCGACACATGCAGGATATCGGGCGCACGATCTTAGTGAATCACGGCACAGTGCATTATCTGCGGGCAAAGCACTTTCGGGGAACTTTGCCAGACAGTTAAGTAAATGTGCCAACTTGTCTGTCACAATCATTCTTAAGGAAAGAATTTACTACATTGCCCATAGCAACCAATCAGAGTTCACAGCTCAAAATAATGACCTGAAAATTAGAGACTGAGCTTTAATTGGTTATTTTCCATGCTAACTGCCACAACAGCCATACAAGCACATGTCAGCTGTATAATAGACAACACCAGACAGTGTATATTTACTATTGCCTTATTCTTCTTGACAAACAGCGTAAAGAAAATCTAAAAAAAAAAAAAAATGGTGCACGTTTTGGCATTTTTTGTACATCAGCCTCCAAAAAAGTTAAATGAAAATCAAAGAAAAAGCTATATATATATATATGAAAGAACAACTCATTGTGCAACAAATAAGCCCATATAGCTTCACCGGTGGAAAAGTAAAAATGTTATATGACTTGGAACTGGATTTTTGTAAAAAGGGATTATATTTTGCAAAGCATTAAAAACAAAAAAAAATATTCCAGCATGAGGGAAGATAATTCAAAAGGAGAACAACACCTTTTAATTTCAAAGTAAGTAAAACGCAATACAGACTGGCGTGTCCCCCCACCTCTTTATATTCTAAGAAACCATCCGACTTTGGTTCTCACTCGAAATCTGAATAAATTGCAATCTAGAAGTAAAAAAAAACTCAATATAGTGCAGACTAGTAGGAATAAGAGTATTTCAGTCTTTTTTTTCCGTATATTCACAAAATATGTAAAAGAAAAAAAACACATCTATCTTAAACACAGTCCAGAAACCATCAACTGCCTGGTCCAGGGTTTCACCCGCTCACAGCTTTTACTGGGGCTACATTAAGCCTCATGAGTATGATGTTCCTAGTGGGAATAGCGATTCCAGTCTTAACTACATAAAGTAATAGCTCTCAACAACTATCATCATTATTACACGTCAAAAAGGTATATTTATTTCAGATGGACAATGGCCCTTCTTCTATAGGAAGAACAATCAGTTATATAAAAATGCACACTTCTTACACCAGTATAATGAAATTGAGAAGAATTGTGCACCTCATTTATCCCCATTAAAAGAGCAGAGTATTGCATGTGGTTTAGGGGCTTTACCAGACATAATGCAACCACGTACATTTCCGTATATTGGCCCCAGATCTATGTATAGATTTCCAGCCAAACGGGAATCCTGCCAGTGGAACTGTCTAGGAGGTTTATATTCAGTCAAAGGTTTATAATGAAATAACTTCACCTATAACAAAGTGTAAGTTGCTCCCCCACCACCTATATTATACTGTTATATTACTGTATTGCATCTATCCGCCATTCTCTTCACATTTAGCATATGATGAAAATTATTGTTAAAAGAGTTGACAGTTCGTATCCAAACAATTTTATACATATTTATCTTAATGAAAAATGGATGAATAATAAACAAGGGGAAATTTAGATAAGGGGAAGCCAATTAATAACTGTTTGCTAATAAAATAATTGGAAATGCTTGATATTGATGAGATGTCTGTTTACTTGACTGGCTCTAAGGACAGATAAACTAGTTGTTGAATTAGTCATGGCTGTCCACAATTTGTCAGATTTTGCCTATTCTTAATAATGAAAGGTGTTTGTTGTTCTACGTTTGTACATTTGGATGGATATAATATGTTTTCTTTCTTCAAATGAAAGCACAGTGTGGTGGATGTCTCTGGGAAAACACACACTTTTAATGGTATAACAGTGACATCTAGTGGACAAAGTAAAGTACAGCATAACTTTACCACCCAGCCAATAATATTCTGTAGTGGGTCCTTTCAATTCCCTAAATAATTTATAAGGAAACATAAAATAATTTCAATATAGAAAAAAAAGCACATGAAAGTTAAATATAGATATTTTTAGGCCGATATTGCACTAGGCCTTCAGGTGCTACTCAACTTTTAGGAAGTGGCTGGATATGTTCATTCAGCAATGCTATGGCCACATTCTAGAACAGGGGGTCCCTGTACAGGGGGAAGTACCGCATAGCATCCTGTATCCTCATGAGTTTATATAGCGCCCCGCTATATAAACTCATGAGGAAGTCACTTGATAGCAGGGGGCACCACATATACATTTATGAGGGAGCACTGTGTAGGCGCTGTACCTTGAGGGCAAAGTTTTAAAAAGTCAATTGAAAAGTCAGCCAAAAGTAGAATTGTTTTTTGTTAATTTTTTTTTCATGTAAACTGTATACTCTAGTATAAGCCAAGGTCCCTAATTTTGCCACAAATAACTCGGAAAATGTATTGACTCGAGTATAAGCCTGGGGTTGGAAATGCAATGGTCACAGCCTCCCCATCCCCACTACTGATGAAATGCCCCATGCAACCCACCCCCACTGATGAAACTCCCCATGCAGTCAACCCCTCCCCCCTAATGATGAAATGCCCCATGCAGCCAGACAATACAACACCCCACCACCACCACCAACTAATGAAATGCTCCCTGTAGCCCCATAAAAAAATAAACTTACATACTTACCTTCCGGCCCTCCCTGATACTCCACTTAGCTCCTCTTCTTTCTTCTCTTTGCGTGAAGCAACTGCACACAATGACATCAGCAGCGACACCACCTCAGATGGGTATGGGGATTGCAGTATGGAGGATCAGAGTGAGGGGGCAGCTAGTTGGGTAACATGTACAGTTCACATGTAAAGTTGGCAGATGAGGGGGGATATCAGCACAGGGATATAGATGCTGTAGAGCAAGACAGTTTAGATATGGAATTGCGAAGAGTCATATTGCATGAGGAAAGGGGGCTGGGATAAGATGAGGGAATAAGAACCAAAGGAACAGGGATAGGGAAAACTCTATAAAGAGTATGTACACTAATACTAGTAGGCTCACAAACAAGATGGAGAAACTGGAACTATTAATGTCGGAGGGCAAATATGATATAGTGGATATTAGTGAAACATGGCTGGACAATACCTATGACTAGGCTATTAATATAGATGGTTATAGTCTTTTAAATGAATTGGTTGAATAAATAAAAAGGGGGGGGCTTATTTATACTTGAAACCTTGCCTCAAGCCCATCATGAGAGTTGACATCGGTAAGGAAAATGAAAATGTGGACGTTTACGTTACCAGTGGAGTGCCACAGGGGTCAGTATAGGGCCTTCTTTTTAATATTTTTATTAATGACCTTAATGGGTTTACACGGTCAAGTTTTAATATTTGTAGATGATACTAAGCTGTGTAAAGTAATCAATACCTAGGCCTTTGACCAGGACAAGAGGCATCCTTTATATGCCTAGAGGAGAAGTCTGTCAGAGACAGGAAGTCTTTACTGTAAGAGCAGTGAGATTATGGATCTCTCTGCCGCAGGAGGTTGTTATGGCGGACTCTATGTACATGTTCAAGAGAGGCCTGGATGCCTTTCTGGGGAGCAAAAATATCACATTTGTTTAATTCTTAAAGGTTCAACTTGATGGACCTCCATCTTTTTCCAGCCATGTATATATACTATGATACTATGATGCAGAAATATACACACCCATATTATCACACACACAAATATTCATATACACGCATACATACACACACACATACATGATGACCCATACAGACAAATGCAAACACATATACATGTAGATACATGCACACAAGGACACATGCACACACAGGCAGGGATATACACACACACGCCGATACATACAGGCAGACAAATGAATGCACAGATGCACCAGACATGTACTTTGCAGACTTACATGTATTTAATTAATGTTATATACTTTAAATTTATTTACACACATAGAAATATTCCCCACATATACTTACCATCAGTGAAAAATTGTTAGGCTTGTGGTCTTCTTAGGCACAATTCATCCTGCAGGAATCTATGTGGAGGCAGAGGGGGACATGGAGCACTGTTGCAGTGAACACTTTACACTGCAGCTTTCTCTTCCTTTGTTGCTGGAGCCTGGAACACACCCCTGCTCTGCCTTGCCCCTTCTCTTTTCTCCCTAACCCGAGGCACAAGTGAAAAGAGTGGAGAGGAAAGGAGGCTATGCATGAGCTGCTGTGCTTATGCCCCAGCTAAACTGGCTTTATTGAATGAGCATTAACACATTACAGCCCCCTGTACAGTGGGGTCCTGCCTGGAGGCAGGAACTGATGTGTGAGGCCATTGGGCAGCCTTGGAGCACTCATCGGACCTCGGCTCAGGCTGCCGTAGGAAGATCGGATCCCCCACACCAGCAGCATGAAGGGGTCTGATTTGTGGGGGGAGCAGGCACACATTCCTTACATGCCGCAGTAATTCTGGACCATGGTATGTGACAGGTTAACACCAATGCCCGAAGCTTGATGAAACAGTACTGCACAGGTCAGCAAGTCACCTTGGTCCATGCAGTACTATTGCATGATTTAGGGTTTACAAGGTTAGTAGGAAGATTACTGAAGGTAGGTTTTTAAAAGTAAAATTATGCTAATGAGCCAAAAGGGCTCTGGGGGACGTTTCCAGAGCCCCCCATGCTGTGGATTCACAGGCTATAACCACATCTATACCCACAATTTACTGCACATTACTATGTAGCGCCAAAAAATGCATTGCATTCCAGGGCTGGCATAAACCATATAAATCAGTAGTAGCTCCGACCTTTTACTTCTGATCTGTCCTGGTCTTCACCTTGGTGGCTCCACACAGACAATTCTTCTCCATCAGTTACAGAACTTTGACAGCTTTACTGGTCGTGACTTATTGCTACAGAATTCAGCTCCGCGCAGCGCATCCCAAAACTGTGCACCTAAAAACACGACTCTTCTATGCTTGTATTGTCCAGTTTCTGTCTTTTTGTTTCCCCATTAGTACAAAAAGGGAACATCAACCAGTTGCCGCTTGCTTTTTAGAATATGTGGGACAATTAGATAAGGACAGCTGGGAAGGGGATTTCGCCTTACGGCTCACTGTCTTTTTCTGTTCTTCCTGTCCATTCCAAGCCATTACCTCACTGCATTCCACTGATCTGTTAAGGTGATATTTTCATCAAGATCATAAAGATTTATTTATTATTGAATATTTTAATCCCTATATGGGGATCTAGACTTTGCTGTGGCAGTATAAACATATTTGCTACCTCTCAAAGTAGTCCTGTTACTGGGGTGAGCGCATCCAAATGGATGATGAATTCCAGAACAAGGCACAAATAGATCAGTATGTCTGAGGTTCCAGCAGTATGTCACGGGTGCCCCCCTGATCCTTTTCATACAACAAAAAAGAAACACCGTGTGGAGTTTCTTTAAGACGGTGGTCTAGGACGGGAGATTCTCCAACTCTCCCCTATTAACGCATTCAATGAACAGTGTCCAAAATAATGACCACACAAGTACCGTATATGCTCGAGTATAAGCCAACCCGAGTATAAGCCGAGACCCCTAATTTTACCACCGAAAACTGGGAAAACCTATTGACTCGAGTATAAGCCGAGGGTGTAGTATACAGCCAGCCCCCATGTAGTATACAGCCAGGCCCCAGTAGTATACAGCTTGCCCCCAGTAGTATACAGCTTGCCCCCAGTAGTATACAGCTTGTCCCCCAGTAGTATGCACCTCCCCCAGTAGTATACACGCTTGTCCCCTTGCAGTATACAGCTGCCCCTAGTATAAGCTTGCCCCAGTAGTATACAGCCTGCCCCCAGTAGTAACAGCTTGCCCCCATAGTATACAGCCTGCCCCCAGTATACGAGCACAGCCCACAGTAGTTCATACAGCTCTGTCCCCCAGTATATACAGCCTGCGCCCTATCAGTAACAGCTGCCTCAGTAGTTAAAATAAAAAACAGTTCAGGCCCCATAACATTAAGGATAACTTATACTCACCTCCCCTGTCCCGATGTTCGTCGTGGCTCCCGCGGCTTCCGATCCCCATCGCGGCTCCCGGCGGCTTCTTCAGTCTTCTCTGGCCGGGATCGCGCTGGCCGTCGCACACTGTGATTGCCGCGCTGTCCCGCTGATGACGTCTCCGCGGCGACATGCGTCGCATCACAGTGTCGCGGCCCAGCGCGATCTCCCGGCCAGTGAAGAGTGAAGAAGCCGCCGGAGCCGCGACAGGGATCGGGAGCTGCGGGAGCCGCGATGAACATCGGGACACGGAGGTGAGTATTAATGTATTTATTTTTATCATGACTCGTGTATAAGCCGAGCGATTTTTTTCAGCACATTTTTTTGTGCTGAAACTCGGCTTATACACGAGTATATACGGTAACTTTGCAAAACGTGTTACATTTACTCAGGATTCCCTCTAACCATTCTTCATTAGAGCATTCTTTTGTTCCATAATACATATAGCAACTTGATAATTGCACATTTATTAGCATTTGCTTGCAGTATTGTTATAACCTCGGACCATACGAGCCAGCTGCCACCGTAATATTTCATTAGAATGCTTTCAGTCAGATGGTAATGAATGGATGGTAATAGGAGAGGTTTTTAGGAATGACAAGGAACAGGTAAAGAAACGCCTCCTACAGAGAGAGGTATATTGGATTTGCAGATTGGAGAGCCCAAAAGGGTTAAATGAAGAATGTAACTTTAATGTTTATCTGTGATGAGACATATTAATCGCACTGAAATTGATATTTTAATATAGTTAGGCTGTTTATAAAGGTGATACTTATGATGTTTTTAATTCTATATATGTAGTGAGATATATGCACAACAGTTTCCGGTAGTGGTTACTACAACTTGCGGTAATAAATGAGGCCATGTCATGAGGGCCATGTCTGAGGAAGGGGGCGTGTCCCTCGAAACGTCACAGCCAACATGGAGCTCGCTAGATCGTGGCATGGAGTCTAGGTGAGGTAGTGTCTCAAGTCAACGTGAGTCTAGCCCATTATGCTATAATTTGATGTACCGTCTATACCGGACTGAAAGCATTCTAATGAAATATTACGGTGGTAGCTGGCTCATATGGTCCGAGGTTATAACATACTGCAAGCAAATACTAATAAAGAATTGTGCAATTATCAAGTTGCTATATGTATTATGGAACAAATGAATGTTCTAATGAAGAATATATAGAGGTGAATCCTTGAAGTAAATGTAACACGTTTTGCAAAGTTACTTGTGTGGTCATTATTTTGGACACTTCCCCCTTGATCCTTGCCACATCCGTGCCCCTCTCTGCGGCGCCCCCACCGTTTTGTACCCAGGCCTGGACTCACCACTCCATGCTACTGCTCCGGATCCGTCTTGGCCACAAGATTTAAAGGGCCAGAGTCCTCGTGATTGGCGCTGGCTAATCCAGCTCTGCCTTATAATCCGGCACCTCCCTTCCTGCCTCGCCGGATCTTCAGCCTTATTCCTGTGAAGTGAAAGCCCTCCAGTGTTCCTGTGTTACCAGTGTTCCTCTGTTCCTCTGTGTTCCCGTCATCCGTCCCTGCCTTCCTGTTCTGTGTGCCAATCAGTTCCTGCCTACCTGTTCCTGCCAGCTCCTGTGTTCTTGCCATGAGTTCCAGCATTTCCTCCAAAGCCGTTCTGCTGCTGTCACCCCAGGCTTGGACTGTATCCAGCAGTACTACGTTGGCTGCCACCACAGACCTAGTTGCACATGTGGAATGACCTTGTGGTGAAGACAATGTGCCTTTTAGACTCCGGTCTTGGGTGGCGGCTAGTACCATCATCTCCCGCGTCCAGAGAGTCCACAGACTATTCCTCCTAAACTCTGTAACGAGTCTCCTGACTAAGTATTCCTGCACCATGACAGTAAGATCCGGCCATGGACCCCGCCAAGGAGTCACCTAAGGAACAGATTGATCTCCGCAGTGTTGTTTCCCGGCAGTCTCAGCAAATTGCTGCTCAGGATGAACTACTAGGCAAAGTTGCCGCCGCCCTTCAACAACTGCTTGATTCCCAGCTACAGGCTTCTGCATCTACTCCTGCTTCTCCTCCACCCACCCCTGCATTTCCTCCGGCAGCAGAGCCAAGACTTTCTATGCCCGATAAATTTGATGGTGACCCCAAACTCTGCAGGGGTTTTATCACCCAGTGCTCGCTGCCCTTTGAACTTATGCCAACTCAGCTTGTCACCGAATGCTCCAAGGTGGCATTCATCCTCAGGATCCTCTCCGGAAAGAACCTGGCCTGGGCTACTCCTCTGTGGGACAAAGACAATCCAGCCACGGCTACCCATGCTCCATTTCTGGCGGAATTCCGCTCTGTGTTTGAAGAACCCGCTGGAGCCTCCTCAGCAGAAATGGCGCTGCTGAATCTGTTCCAAGGAGACTCATCTGTGAGCAAGTATTCTGTCAAGTTCTGCACCCTAGCCTCCGAGCTGTCCTGGAATGATGCAACCTTGTTAATTACCTGCAAGCAAAGACTGTCCCCCCAGGTAAAAGACGCACTGGCTGCCCATGATCTGCCAACTACTCTGAGTGGTCTCATTACTCTGGACACCCGGCTAGACGTGCGATTCACAGAACGTGATGGAGAATTGCGTCACGAGCAACCTCAAGTTCGGCTTCTATGTTGGCTACACTCGGCTCCGGTTTTCTAAAAGCCGCCCCAGCCTCCAGCCCCACAATCAGAAGAGGAGCCTATGCAAGTCAACAGAGTTTATCTCATCGTTGAGGAACATTCCAGAAGTCATCGGGAGAGACTTTGCCTGTACTGCGCTAGCCCCGAACACTCCATTGGGACTTGTCCTGTCTGTTCTCCCATGTCCAGCATACCCCAACACCTTGGGCTTCTGGGAGGTACTTCCCTTGGTGTAAATGCTGTGTCTCCAAGTCTGTCGGTTAATGTGCACCTCTGGTCTCCCGGTATCACATTCCGGTGGTTCCTCTCAAGGATCCGCTATCCCTGTCTTCCGTGAATGGACACAGATCCTGTTCGAGCCATTTGTGGCACAGCTGCACTTTTCTTCATGCAACACAAAATTCTGCACTGAAGAGGGCATTCCGGTGCACAGTCGGATCGTGTACCACATTTATCATGCAAAGTCTGAAAGAAATGTGTTCCCCACCCTATGGTTAAGGTGCACCAAAAGAAGTGTTGCACTCTGTCGGTGAATTGCAGGGGGCGCAAGATTCATGACGAACGTGCGCCAGAAATCCTGAATCTGGAGACCTTTGCTCACAAAACTGCATATAGTGCAGTTTGTACTGTTCTTCGTAAATGTGTACTGTTCTTCCTGCGGATTTAAGGAAAAAACTAAATAAATTCAACCAGAACAAACAAGGCACTATTATACACTGCTCAAAAAAATAAAGAGAAAACTTAACACAATGGGGAGAATTTAAAAATGGCCCACATGTACTAAAAACAGGATTTCTAGTACACCTTTGTTCATTAATCTGGCGCTCCCTGCACTGCTCCGACAGAGAGCACCATTTTTTGGTGCACCTTCAACATGGGGCGTGCAACACACTTTTGTATGTTAAATGTGGCGCAAAGTCTGACTGGGTACTGGAACACCCATTTCAATGCAGAATTTTATGCTGCATCAGGTATAGTGCAAAGTGTTGTGTGCACCACAATTGTGTGGTGTGTGCCAGAAATGTGTCTCGGTCACTTCTTAAATACACCACAATTGTGCACCACAATTTTTGGCACACACAGACTTTTTTCCGCTAGTCACGTCCCTTTTCAACAGCCAGACAATTGGTAAAAGTTCCCCCTTAGTCAAACAACTTGGAAAAGCGCCTTGATAAATGTGGCACAAGGCATTTTAGACAATTTTTTTTGGCACAAATCTGCGGTAATAAATTCCCCCCAATATCTCCAAGTCAATCACACTTCTGTCCATTTATGAATGAACACTTATTCTGAATCAATTTGCAGCCACCTTTCTATTTAGAAGGTCAAAGGAGAAGACTATCAGGCCCATCTGAGTGCTGTGCCTTTTTCAAATTCATAATTAGAACACATAAGTGTATGGCACAGTGAAGAATAAGAAATACCAACAGTGCTAAAATCAATCAGTGTCTCAATATTAAAGAATCATCTGTTTTTTTCAAAACCTTTAACCCCTTCCCGACATGCGCCGTTATAGTACGCCGCACGTCGGGTGCGGGTGCATGGAGAGGGCTCACAGGCTGAGCTCTCTCCATAGCCGGCACGTCTTTGCTGCATATTGTAGCAAACTTCTTACTGGTAACACCCTGCTAGGACGGATCGTAAATATCATCCCCTCAATCGCCGCCAGCAAAGCTTCCTGCGGCTTCAAAGAATAACCATCTTGGGGAGGATCATCTCTCCCCGTGACGTCATCAGGGACAGCGATCGGTTGCCACGACAGCCTCTGGTCTTCCGAAGACCCAAGGCAGTTTCATTTTAACCCATTCATTACAATGTGCGATTTGCGTGATTTTAATGAATAAGGAGGAAAATCCCCATATACTGCCATACCATAGTATTGCAGTATATGTTAGGATCGATCAGACAACCTAGTGTTAAAGTACCCTAGGGGGTCTGAAAAATATTACAAATAAAAAAACCTAAAAATTCAAATCACCTCCCCATTTCCCTAGAACTGATATAAATATAAATAAACAGTAAATATCATAAACACATTAGTTATCGCCCCATCTGAAAATGCCCGATCTATCAAAATATAATACCCCTTTTTTTACTGTGTTTAACGGAAAATAACACCCAAAGTCAAAAGTCCAAAGCACTTTTTTCCATTATGAAAAATGTAAAAAAAACTCAATAAAAAGTGATCAAAAGGTTGTACAGTCCTAAAAATGGTAGCATTGAAAACGTTATCAAAAGTCACAAAAAATTACAGTACCCTCAGCTCCGTACACCAAAGTATGAAAAAATTATTAGCGCCAGAAGATGGGAAAATCCCCCCAAAAATTTGTACAAGAGGTTTTAATTTCTGTAAATGTATGAAAACATTATGAAACCTATACAAATGTGTTATCCCCATGATCGCAACAACCAAAATAATAAAGTCAATATGTCATTTGGGGCTCACAGTGAAATCCGTAAAATCCAAGCCCACGAGAAAACGGCGCGCATGCTTTTTTTTCACCATTTTCACTGCATTTGAAATTGTTTCCCACTTCCCAGTACATGGCACGGAATATTAAATACTGTCACTATGAAGTGCAATTTGTTATGCAGAAAACAAGCCCTCACACAGCTTTTTACGTATAAAAATAAAAAAGTTATAGATTTTTGACAGTGGGAAATGAAAAATGAAAAAAAAAGCTTATACTTTTTGTATACTGTAAAAGATGTGCTTATTTAATTTACTGGTCTATTGCTCTGTTGATATCTGGTATAAAAATACAATAGGAAGCTGTGCTTGAGTTATTGTAACAAACACCAATGGTGCCTGAAGGTGTCAGGTTAAATGTTAAGGTTAAAAAGTTACCACATCTGTTTATCTACTGATGTAACCTAAAACAGTTTAGTATTCACGTCTGGTGTTAGAGGCTTCTTCTGTCACTATATCATCAAAACCCATGTACACAATTGTCGTGCATGCAGGATATAGTTTCTGGCAAAATGGCACTTGAAGAGAAGCCTAGTGGACCTTATTATAATCAACGGAATGTTTTTTGTGACCATTCATTGTGAGGCCAGGAGAGGGCAGCAAAACACTTGGTATTGTAACATATCTGAACACAAGCTTCTAACTTAGGAAGAGATGTACAGCAAAAAAACTGAAGGTACCTACAATCTAGTTTGTGGAAATAAATTGTTGCTAGCTGTAAATTAATTTACTTTCATTGATACCTGTACCCATTCTTTATACATTCATTTTTGAAATTCCAATCAGGAGGGGAGTTACAAGGGATTTTTTTTTCCATTCGGAAGAACATGCATTTCCACATTTTACAAAGACATTGGACCACATTTATCAAAACTAGTCTGTACTATGTGCAGTTTGCCTGTGGAGTGTGTAGAGTGCGTCGGATTAATCAAAACTGGTGTGTGGTCTTCATTAATATGTGGAGTTCTTTATTTATTTAAAAAAAACTTATTTAACTTTTTTTATTGTCCCACTAGGGAAATTACACTGCAGATAACTTGATCCCTTATACAATACATTTCGTAATATACGCAATGTATTGTATCGTGTCAGTGTTTTACCAACAGTTTGCCTATTAGGCCCAGTCGGAGACTGGTCCTAATAGGCCACCATACATGGCAGATACAGATGTCTTTATATGACCTCCAGCTTCCGTGGTAAAAAGACCACCCCCCCCCCCCCATCCCCCCGCCATTCAGCGGCTGGTTTGCAGGGGGCAGTGATGAAGTTACAGAGTAAACTGTGTTCCCTCTGTCTCTCTCCTAAGCTGCAGCAATTGTGCTTGATCGCGACAGTTAAGCGGTTAACCTGCCCGGCAAGTCTCCTCCTGCACCACGATCCGAAGGATGAAATAGATTGTCCCAATGCGGCAACAGGCACTTATTTGGATGACCTATTTCATTCTATGTCTTCAAGCAGTTAAAGAGGACCTTTACTCACCTCACACATATGGTGATTAGCACACTATGCTGTAGGGGCTGCTACACAGATTCAGGGGTACTTTGAATTTTCTTTTTAGACCCCACAAATGTGGAGATATCAGTCCTGGCATCTGACCATTATAATCAATGTTTGGTCAAAGAGGAAGTGCAGGGCTGTAGCTGGAGGTGTGTTTTATGCTAATCTTCTCTCATACTGTCCAATCAGTGGCAGGCAATGTTGGAGAAGTTACAATGAACAGTAGTGAGCTGTGATTAATGTTCATCTTATAGAGGTTTTCTTCACACACATTCTAATAATATTCTGTTGACATTGCTTTTACACTGTTTACCCCATTTTTCAAATCTGCCCCGTATCTATAAGTAGTTATAGCTTTTGTATAGCTTTTGATATCTGGGGGATTTTGAGATAGTTTTCTCATGACACAATGGGGCAGATTTACTTACCCGGTCCATTTGCGATCCAGCGGCGCGTTCTCTGCGGTGGATTCGGGTCCGTCCGGGATTCACTAAGGCAGTTCCTCCGCCGTCCACCAGGTGTCGCTGCTGCTCTGAAGACCATCGCACTGTACTGAAGTTCCCCTGAGCCATCGTGGGTGATGGTAAGCGTGTCGAGCGACACTTTTTTTTTTTTTTTTTAATGCGGCGGTTTTTCCGAATCCGTATATACACACGGTTATTTAGGTGGTTATTTGACATACGCCAGTCACTGCCCCGGTGCAGCCGCATGCATGAAGAGCCTTCAGCCTCTTGATGTATCCGCCAGAATGCTGGGCAGTGTCTATCTCTATGCCAGGCACGGCCTGGCATAGAAATAAACGCAGCAAGCAAATTTTCACATATAAAAGTTCGACAGCAGCAGAAAGTGCACAGGCACAGGGACAGGAACGCCCCGCGCCGGCCCACTCCCCGCCACCTGGACGCGCCCCTCCACAACCCACTGGCGTGAAGGTGGTGGATTGGCGCATTTAGGTGTAAAGGTCCTGATAAATACCACCCATACTGTGTATACATACAGCATATATACACATACAGTATATACAGCATGTACACATATACTGCGTATACATACAGCATAAATATACATACAGTATATACAGCAAGTACACATATACTGCATATACATACAGCATAAATACACATACAGTATATACAGCATGTACACATATACTGCATATAAATACAGCATAAATATACATACAGTATATACAGTATTTACACATATATTGCGTATACATACAGCATAAATATACAGCATCTACACATATACTGCATATACATACAGCATAAATACACATACAGTCAGGGCCGGATTATAGGCGGGGCTCCCGGGGCTCGAGCCCCGGGGCCCCCACCATTTTGCCCCCGCAGGGGGCCCCCACCAGATCGCGTCCCCCGGTCCCTGACTCCTCAGTCGCCGCCTCCCTTAGTTGTCCGCCGCCACCCCCCCTTCTGCCCGAACAGACAGCCATCCTCCGCATCCTCCACTCCTCCCCGCTGAAACATTCATCCGCTCCCCGCGCCAAAGCCCCCCCGCCGGAACATCGAGCCGGCCTACGCTCCACGCGCAAACCCCCCGCCGGAACATCCAGCCATACTCCGCTCAGAACGCAACGATGGTTTATGGCAAATGTTTAATTTTAAAGAAATCCAAAAAAGGACAAAATCACAAAAAATGTTGACCACACATCTAATACTAATCCCTGGTGGACCCCAGGCAGAAATGTTTTGTACTCTCCATAAAGAGAGGGCCGGATTGATCTCTGTCTATGATATTTCACGGATCGGTCTTCCGTGTCTGGGATTTGTCTTGGATTGGTCCTCTCCATCTATGATGTGTCCAGTTTTGGTCTCCTTTGTCTTGGATGAGTGTAGGATTGATTTCCTCTGTTTGGGATATGTCAAAAATTGGTCTCTTCTGCCTGGGATGAGTCCAGGATTGGTTCCATGAGTCTAGGATGTGTCTAGGACTGGTCTCATCAGTCTACAATGTGTCCAGGATGGATCAGTCTCCTCTCTCTCGGAGGTGTCTGATTGGTCTCCCCTATCTGGGATGTTTCTAGGATTGGTTTCACCTGTCTATGATGTGTCTATGACTGGTCTTCCCTGTCTGGGATGTGGCAAGGATTAGTTTCATTTGTCTATGATTGATCTCCTCTGTGTGGAAAGTGTCCAGGATTGGTCCCTTTTCTCTGGGATGTGTCGAGGATTGATTACCTCTGTCTGTAACGTGTCCAGAAATGGTCTACTCTGTCGGGGATGTGTCCAGAACTAGTTATCTCTGTCTGAGATGTGTCCAGGACTAGTTACCTCTGTCCGGGATGTGTCCAGGACTAGTTACCTCTGTCTGGGATGTGTCCAGGACTAGTTACCTCTGTCTGGGATGTGTCCAGGACTAGTTACCTCTGTCGGGGATGTGTCCAGGACTAGTTACCTCTGTCGGGGATGTGTCCAGGACTAGTTACCTCTGTCGGGGATGTGTCCAGGACTAGTTACCTCTGTCTGGGATGTGTCCAGGACTAGTTACCTCTGTCTGGGATGTATCCTGGACTAGTTACCTCTGTCTGGGATGTGTCCAGGACTAGTTACCTCTGTCTGGGATGTGTCCAGGACTAGTTACCTCTGTCTGGGATGTGTCCAGGACTAGTTACCTCTGTCTGGGATGTGTTCAGGACTAGTTACCTCTGTCGGGGATGTGTCCAGTAGACTGAATGAATCTGATCTCCTTGGATCTAGATACAGAAGACTTATACAAACTTCTTATTATCATAGCTTCCGGGTCACTTCAGTCCGTTTCGGAGCCATTCTGTTCATGTAATTGTCATACCGGAGAGCAGAACTGCATATTTTTAGATTTTATTGCATATTTAGCATTTTTACTTCAAGGCCCTACACACAGAAGCTTCCAACTCGGAGCTTTGCATCACATCCCGTTCCCATTATTTCCCTGTCGGCCGGATTCCTGTGAAACGATTTGCTCAATAAGGCAAAGACATAACAATAGAGATTTTCATTTACCGCCATTGCCAGGATTTATGGGAGTGCTGACCCGCAGAAACTTCTAACTTATCTGCTGAGCTCAGCGCTTCTCATCCTTCTGCTTCTATTGGACTATAATAACTTTTTTTCTGCTTGTATTTGTGACATTGGGGACAAATATTTAGTAAATTGGTGGATCCTTATTGGAAAATAGATGTGAAAAAGTTAGATAAATACTAGATAGAGGCACAAGTGCTCCAGTGTGTAATCTAACCCCACCCCCTGAGCACCTGCTGGTTTTATCAGGAGATTTTGGCCTGCTATAGTATAGTATAGCCTGCGCCTATGGGCTCTGGCTATAGACTGTGCACAATCTGCATCCACCATTCAAACCCCTCGTCACTCACTCGGCGTGGAAGTGGCATAATTTTGAACAATAATTGCTGTGTGCCAAGAATTAGGCATATTTCGAGGCTTGTACACCAGACAAACTGTAATAAATATGGCCCCTATATATGAGATAGATCGATCGATAGATCGAGATAGCCAGACCCATACATGGACCAATCACAGTTAACAAAAACAAAAATCATGGCGTCTATAAAGAAGGCTCGGGAAGAATATAGCAGTGGGTGGAGGACAACCATAGGATCTACAGAGAGACTACAGACTGACCCCACCTGGAGAAGCTACCGGACCCCAGAGACTGCCAGATCCTAAACCTCTAAGGGCTGAGCACCCACAACCTGGCCATGGAGACAGACCAACAGTGCCAGGACCAGGAGGCCAATGAGGATGAGGTCCACTTCCTACTACACTGCTACAGACACTCAACAGTGAAGGACACTCACTTCAGGAGACTCTCAGATCTCCCCCCACAATCATATATATTGTTAATGCTTTGGTCCTCCCAATAAAGCTTCTTTGATTTGATATATATGAGATGATTGATAGGAAATGAAAAAATATGAGCAGCTTTCAAACACTCCGGTGTAAACTCCTTTACCAGAACAGTCATACAGCACAACATTTCACGCTCTCTATGAAGACATGATCAAGTAGTGTTACAAGTGTACAGCCAGTTTATATAGTGAGTGATTATATATAATTACACTCCTAATATTTCTCAGGATTTATAGAAGTACTAGCTGTAGATCCCGGCATTGCCCGGGATAGGAAATATCTGCTCTTAGCTATAACAAAATAGAATGGGTTAACAAATAATACTTTATGTGTATCTATCTCTTTCTGCCCCTCTGTGTCTCTGTCACTGATTGTCTGTCTCTGAGCTTTTCTGCCTCCGACTTTCTGTGTCTTTCCCAGTCTTTTCCAGTGACTGTCAACAACCATCTGTCTCTGACCTTCTCTGTCTTTGACTGTCTCTGACCGTCTCTTTAAGTAACTGTCTCAGACCATCTCTGTCTGACCGCCTCTTTCAGTGACTGTCTCTAACTGTCACTTTGTCTATAGGGAGATTTATCAGAAGTGTCTGAGAGCAGAACTGCTCTAGTTCCCCATGGCAGCCAATCAGAGCTCAGGTTTCATTTTCCCACAACTGTATATAAAATTACAGCTGATCTCTGATTGGTTTCCATGGGCAACTGAGTTTTACCTTAGACACTTCTGACAAATCTCCCCCTATCTCTGTATCCCTCTCCATCTTACTTCACACATAAGTGTCTTATACTCATTGCCTATAGTATCCAATCACAGCTCAGAGCTCATATTAATGACCTGTGGCAGAACAGCAACCAATCACGGCTCAGCTTCCAACTGCCACAGCACCAGCAGCAGATAATTGCTCCTGTATATGGAGGGTAATAAGTGGATTTTGGAAAGCACGGGGTGGAAATTTCAGCTTAGAACTGAGTCTATGACATTCCCTAAGTCACAGTGAGTGGCTGTACAAAATTTGGTGATTGCAAACTCGATGGTTCAGATTCCTTTAGTGGACACACACACATACATACATACATATAGATACATATACATACACACACATAGACTCAGCTTTATACATTAGATAGAAGCTGGTAACATCAAACAAAACTAAGAGATTCAGGGGTCGTTGTCCTTTGATATTGTTCAAAAAATTAGTGGTGTCCTTTATGTCTGGTCTGGTGTTAATGGCAAATTCCCTTAATATTTCATCCAGAAAAACTGCTGTGGGACTCTGTGGGAATCTTGACCTGAAACGATTGGCCGACCCAGGGGTCTTCTAGATTTTTATGTATTTTCAGTAGGCAGTAGAGGTTTTTTGGGGAATTCTAGTAACGAAAAAGTATGCAAATCCTTATCAATTAAATGGATAGCAGAAGTATTGTCTACTAAAATTCTTAGTCTTTTTTGGAACGCTAACTTCACCTCCATATCCACTTTTTTATATACCGAACTGTCATAAGCCCCTTAACAACCTTGTTTTTGCATTTCCGTTTTTCACTAGGGAAACAGGGAAGGGAAAACTGTCCCTTACTCTTTGGCTAAGCTAATCCTGTGGGTGATGATCAGCTTCCCCAGACTAGCTCCGGACCTGACATCTTCTCTATCTTTGAACAGACCTTTCTAGATAATTGGGAAAAGGACTAAAGGAAACTGGGGTCTTGTGTACCAAATTTGGGCCTCCCTAACAAAAACAACAATTGCTGCAAGTAAAACTCTGCGGACCAGCAATCCCAGCATGCACACAAAACCGAGACTGAATACAGAAAGGAGGGCAATAGGGAGGACAGGAATAACAGGTAACAACCAGAGGAGATCCACAAAACACTCACTAGAAAATAAACACCGACAAACAGGGCCGGATTATAGGCGGGGTTCATGGGGCTCGAGCCCCGGGGCCCCCAACATCTTCCCCTCCTAGGGGCCCCCACCAGATTGCACCTCAAGCGCCTCCCGCCGTAATATTGGGGGTGAGGGGGCTGTATGTAGCTGTGTTACTGGGGATGAAGCGGCTGTATGTAGCTGTGTTACTGGGGGCGAGGCGGCTGTATGTAGCTGTGTTACTGGGGATGAGGGGGTTGTATGTAGCTGTGTTACTGGGGCGAGGCAGCTGTATGTAGCTGTGATACTGGGGATGAGGTGGCTGTATGTAGCGGTGTTACTGGAAATGAGGCGGCTGTATGTAGCTGTGTTACTGGGGATGAGGCGGCTGTATGTAGCCGTGTTACTGGGGGTGAGGCGGCTGTGTGTAGCTGTGTTACTGGGGAAGAGGCGGCTGTGTGTGGCTGGGCGAGGTGGCTGTATGTAGCTGTGTTACTGGGGGCGAGGCGGCTGTATGTAACTGTGTACTGGGGGCGAGGCGGCTGTATGTAGCTGTGTTACTGGGGGCGAGGCGGCTGTATGTAGTTGTGTTACTCCGGGCGAGGCGGCTGTATGTAGCGGTGTTACTGGGGGCGAGGCGGCTGTATGTAGCGGTGTTACTGGGAATGAGGCTGCTGTATGTAGCGGTGTTACTGGGAATGAGGCGGCTGTATGTAGCTTTGTTACTGGGGGCGAGGCGGCTGTATGTAGCTGTGTTACTGGGGGCGAGGCGGCTGTATGTAGCTTTGTTACTGGGGGCGAGGCGGCTGTATGTAGCTGTGTTACTGGGAATGAGGCGGCTGTATGTAGCTGTGTTACTGGGGGAGAGGCGGCTGTATGTAGCTGTGTTACTGGGGGCGAGGCGGCTGTATGTAGCTGTGTTACTGGGGTGAGGCGGCTGTATGTAGCTGTGTTACTGCTGGGATAGGGGAAAGGAAGCAGGAGGATGTGTATGTATGCTGCACTCAGTGGGGGCCTCTACCAGATTTTGCGTCCAGGGGCCCCCACCAACCTTGATCCGGCCCTGCAGACAAAGGGGAACAGTCATGAAAGTGGTGAGTGAATACAAGAGAACAGACAGGAAAGTGGTGAGTGACTACAAGAGAACAGACAGGAAAGTGGTGAGTGACTACAAGAGCACAGACAGGAAAGTGGTGAGTGACTACAAGAGAACAGACAAACTTCACAGAATCTCTCACCACAGACAAAGTAACAAGACACTAGGAAGTATGGATGTTCCTACAAATCGTATCCAGGGATAAGCTGCAGATACAACAATACCTGGCAAATACTGAATGACAAAACCAGCATGAAATGGGGCCCGACTATTCCTGATAGGACAATACAAATTACCAAAGCTGAGACCTAAAAACACCAGCAGGTAATGCAGAAACACCAGCAACACGAAGACAGGTATAAAACAATCAGACTACATAGCACAGGGGTAGGGAACCAACTAGAAAGGCCAAAGGACGCCAGTTCCAATCCTGACAGTGTGGGACACTTTTTGGTAGTTCCAGAGTATGGGAGAAGTCCTGCATTTGGTTATGAGAAGATCGGATGGTAATAGAGTGAATCTGAAGGTCCTGTGAGGAGCGGAGATTACGAATGGGACGGTATTGGCTGATGAGTTCAGAGATATATGGAGGGGACAGGTTGTCGTGGCTCTGTTAGTTATGATTAGGCATTGGGTAACCAGTGGAGTGGCAGAGGACAAGCGAGGAGCCGGATGGATTAGCCAGGCAGCAGAGTTTAGGATGGAGCCTCCTGATTATTCAGCATTATTCCTTCTTTCTCACATGATGAATATTCTACTCTTCTCTATTCCTTGTGTTTCTCCTGACATCACGTAAATATCTGGGATTGCTTTGTACCAGTGTAATGTGCGGCCGTATAATGTTATTAGTGACAGGATCCATAGATCTCAGCAGCAGCTTGTAGTACAGGTAATGGAGCGCAGAGAACATCCAGTTATATCGATTTATCTACATGATATCATATCCAAAATGCATCCAGGAGAGAAATGCGAACAGGACTCTGCGTTCCCGTCTGCTGATACACAAATCTACTAATCCTTGAATTACAGATTTTGTCTATTTTCAGAGCCGTATTAGACTTGTTTTCTGTGACGCAAGTTGTTCTTCTCATCATTTAATATTCCACACAATGCGCCTGGAAGGGGCGAGGCGGCTGTATGTAGCTGTGTTACTGGGGTGAGGCGGCTGTATGTAGCTGTGTTACTGGGGGTGAGGGGGCTGTATGTAGCTGTGTTACTGGGGGCGAGGGGGCTGTATGTGTAGCTGTGTAACTGGGGATGAGGCGGCTGTATGTAGCTGTGTTACAGGGGATGAAGCGGCTGTATGTAGCTGTGTTACTGGGGGTGAGGCGGCTGTATGTAGCTGTGTTACTGGGGACGAGGCGGCTGTATGTAGCTGTGTTACTGGTGATGAGGCAGCTGTATGTAGCTGTGTTACTGGGGACGAGGCGGCTGTATGTAGCTGCTCACACAGCTTTTTACGTATAAAAATAAAAAGTTATAGATTTTTGACAGTGGGAAATGAAAATGAAAAAAAAGTTATACTTTTTGTATACTGTAAAAGATGTGCTTATTTAATTTACTGGTCTATTGCTCTGTTGATATCTGGTATAAAAATACAAAGGAAGCTGTGCTTGAGTTATTGTAACAAACACCAATGGTGCCTGAAGGTTCAGGTTAAATGTTAAGGTTAAAAGTTACCACATCTGTTTATCTACTGATGTAACCTAAAACAGTTAGTATTCACGTCTGGTGTTAGAGGCTTCTTCTGTCACTATATCATCAAAACCCATGTACACATTGTCGTGCATGCAGGATATAGTTTCTGGCAAAAGGGACTTGAAGAGAAGCAGTGACCTTATTATAATCAACGGAATGTTTTTTGTGGACCATTCATTGTGAGGCCAGGAGAGGGCAGCAAAACACTTGGTATTGTAACAATCTGAACACAAGCTTCTAACTTAGGAAGAGATGTAACAGCAAAAAAACATGAAGGTACCTACAATCTAGTTTGTGGAAATAAATTGTTGCTAGCTGTAAATTAATTTAGTTTCATTGATACCTGTACCCATTCTTATACATTCATTTTGAATTCCAATAGGAGGGGAGTTACAAGGATTTTTTTTTCCATTCGGAAGAACATGCATTTCCACATTTTACAAAGACATTGGACCACATTTATCAAAACTAGTCTGTACTATGTGCAGTTTGCCTGTGGAGTGTGTAGAGTGCGTCGGATTAATCAAAACTGGTGTGTGGTCTTCATTAATATGTGGAGTTCTTTATTTATTTAAAAAAACTTATTTAACTTTTTTTATTGTCCCACTAGGGAAATTACACTGCAGATAACTTGATCCCTTATACAATACATTTCAGTAATTCTATACAGCAATGTATTGTATCGTGTCAGTGTTTTACCGACAGTTTGCCTATTAGGCCCAGTCGGAGACTGGTCCTAATAGGCCACCATACATGGCAGATACAGATGTCTTTATATGACCTCCAGCTTCCGTGGTAAAACAGACCACCCCCCCCCCCCATCCCCCCGCCATTCAGCGCTGTTTTGCAGGGGGCAGTGAAGTTACAGAGTAAACTGTGTTCCCTCTGTCTCTTCCTAAGCGTGCAGATTGTGCTTGATCGCGACAGTTAAGCGGTTAACCTCCCGGCAAGTCTCCTCCTGCACCACGATCCGAAGGATGAAATAGATTGTCCCAATGCGGCAACAGGCACTTATTTGGATGACCTATTTCATCTATGTCTTCAAGCAGTTAAAGAGGACCTTTACTCACCTCACACATGTGGTGATTAGCACCACTATGGCTGTAGGGGTGCTACACAGATTCAGGGTACTTTGAATTTTCTTTTTAGACCCCACAAATGTGGAGATATCAGTCCTGGCATCTGACCATTATAATCAATGTTTGGTCAAAGAGGAAGTGCAGGGCTGTAGCTGGAGGTGTGTTTTTGCTAATCTTCTCTCATACTGTCCAATCAGTGGAGGCAATGTTGGAGAAGTTACAATGAACAGTAGTGAGCTGTGATTAATGTTCATCTATTAGAGGTTTTTCCACACACATTCTAATAATATTCTGTTGACATTGCTTTTACAACGTTTACCCCATTTTTCAAATCTGCCCCGTATCTATAAGTAGTTATAGCTTTTGTATAGCTTTTGTATCTGGGGGATTTTGAGTAGTCTCGTGACACAATGGGGCAGATTTACTTACCGGTCCATTTGCGATCCAGCGGCGCGTTCTCTGCGGTGGATTCGGGTCCGTCGGATTCACTAAGGCAGTTCCTCCGCCGCCACCAGGTGTCGCTGCTGCTCTGAAGACCATCGCACTGTACTGAAGTTCCCCTGAGCCATCGTGGGTGATGGTAAGCGTGTCGAGCGACACTTTTTTTTTTTTTTTTTAATGCGGCGGTTTTTCCGAATCCGTATATACACACGGTTATTTAGGTGGTTATTTGACATACGCCAGTACTGCCCCGGTGCAGCCGCATGCATGAAGAGCCTTCAGCCTCTTGATGTATCCCCAGAATGCTGGGCAGTGTCATCTCTATGCCAGGCACGGCCTGGCATAGAAAATAAACGCAGCAAGCAATTTCACATTAAAAGTTCGCAGCAGCAGAAAGTGCACAGGCACAGGGACAGGAACGCCCCGCCGCCGCCCACTCCCGCCACGGACGCGCCCCTCCACAACCACTGGCGTGAAGGTGGTGGATTGGCGCATTTAGGTGTAAAGGTCCTGATAATACCACCCATACTGTGGATACTATAAGCATATATCACATACAGTATATACAGCATGTACAACATATACTGCGTATAACATACGCATAAATATACATACAGTATATACAGCAAGTACACATATACTGCATTACATACAGCATAAATACACATACAGTATATACAGCATGTACACATATACGCATATAAATACAGCATAAATATACATACAGTATATACAGTATTTACACATATATGTTTACATACAGCATAAATATACAGCATCTAAACATATTGCATATACAACAGCATAAATACACATACAGTCAGGGCCGGATTATAGGCGGGGCTCGGGGCTCGAGCCCGGGGGCCCCCACCATTTTGCCCCCGCAGGGGGCCCCCACCAGATCGCGTCCCCCGGTCCCTGACTCCTCCGTAGCGCCGCCCCCTAGTTGTCCGCCGCCACCCCCCCCTTCGCCCGAACAGACAGCCATCCTCCGATCCTCCACTCCTCCCCGCTGAAACATTCACGCTCCCGCGCCCCCACCCCACCCGCCGCCGGAATATCGAGCGTCCTCCGCTCCACGCGCCGGAACATCCATCCAGCCATCCCTCGCTCAGAAGGCCCCCCCCCCGCTGGAACATCGAGCCGTCCTCCGCTCCACGCGCCCCCCCCCCCGCCGGAACATCCAGCCATCCTGTATGTAGCTGTGTTACTGGGGATGAGGCGGCTGTATGTAGCTGTGTTACTGGGGATGAGGTGGCTGTATGTAGCTGTGTTACTGGGGGCGAGGTGGCTGTATGTAGCTGTGTTACTGGGGGTTGAGGCGGCTGTATGTGCTGTTTACGGGGATGAGGCGCTGTATGTAGCTGTGTTACTGGGGATGGGGCTGTATGAGCGTGTTACTGGGGATGAGGTGGCTGATGTAGCTGTGTTACTGGGGGCGAGGGGGCTGTATGTAGCTGTGTTACTGGGGCGAGGCGGCTGTATGTAGCTTGTTACTGGGGTGAGGCGGCTGTATTAGCTGTGTTACGGGGGTGAAGTGGCTGTATGTAGCTGTGTACTGGGGGCAAGGCGCTGTATGTAACGTGTTTACTGGGGATGAGGCGGCTGTATGTAGCTGTGTTACTGGGGATGAGGCGGCTGTAGAAGCTGTGTACTGGGGATGAGGCGGCTGTATGTAGCTGTGTTACTGGGGGTGAGGCGGCTGTATGTAGCTGTGTTACTGGGGGTGAGGCGGCTGTATGTAGCTGTGTTACTGGGAGAGGCGGGTATGAGCTGTGTATGGGGATGAGGTGGCTGTATGTAGCTGTGTTACTGGGGGTGAAGTGGCTGTACGTAGTGTGTACTGGGCGAGGCGGCTGTATGTAGCTGTGTTACTGGGGGTGAGGCGGTGTATGTAGCTGTGTACTGGGGATGAGGCGGCTGTATGTAGCTGTGTTACTGGAGGCGAGGCGGCTGTATGTAGCGGTATTACTGGGGGTGAGGCGGCTGTATGTAGCAGTATTACTGGGGATGAGGCGGCTGTATGTAGCTGTGTTACTGGGGGAAAGGCGGCTGTATGTAGAGGTGCTACTGGGGATGAGGAGCAGTGTATGTAGCGGTGTTACTGGGGGGGGGGCGGCTGTATGTAGCTGTGGTTACTGGGGGTGAGGCGGCTGTATGTAGCTGTGTTACTGGGACGAGGCGGCTGTATGTAGCAGTGTTACTGCGGGATAGTGGATAGTGAGCAGGAGGACGTGTATGCACGCTGCACTGAGGTGGGGCCTCCACCAGATTTTGCGCCAGGGGCCCCCACCAACAATCCGGCCCTGCATACAGTATAACATCATCTACAACATATACTGCAATACATACAGCATAAATATACGAGGATTGTGTAATGTGTATAAATACAGATATAATAACAGATTATAACAGCATATACGCTGTACAGCGTATAAATACAGCATATAAACACATCGTAATACAGCATCTACGCATATATTCGTATACATACAGCACATATAACATACGTATAAACAGCATTAACAATGTGCTGCGTATAAATACAGCATATACACATACAGAATACAGTATATACAGCATATACGCATGTACAGCGTATAAATACAGCATATATACACATACAGTATTTACACAGCATATACGCATATACTGCGTTTACATAAAGCATATATATGCATTCATACAGAAAATATACACATGTATACATACATACCATATACACTCATACAGAATATACATAAATACTAATACAGCAGATACACACATACAGCATATGCATATGTTTACATACATATATACACACATACACATACATATATACATACATGTATACACACACATACATACACACATATATACATATATATATATATATATATATATATATATATATATATGCACAGATAAAATTATCAACTTACTTTATCGTCCTGGCGGTGCTTTCCGGAGGGTTGGCCTGTCCCGTTTTGTTCAGTAGTGATGTCCTGGGGTGAGAGGGGGCGATGGGTGAGCAGGGAGATGTGCCGGCGGGCGGCTGATGGAGTCAGGCTGAAGGGCGCGCCAACAGGCAGGAAGGGGGAAGCGCCGGCAGGAGAGCACGGGATAGTGGAGGCGGGCACGGGATCGTGGAGGCAGGCACGGGATTGTGGAGGCGGGTGGTTGGGTAGGAGGATGTGGAGGCAGGTGGGCGGCGGGTGGACGGACAGACATACCAGAGGATGTGTTGCCGGCTGTCAGGGGGGCGGGAAAGTGGGCGGCCGACACAAGTGGGCGGCTCTATGTTTAGCACAGCAGGCGTTACTGCTGTGCTGTTCACAGGCAGGGGAGGGGAGAACACAAAATTTTGGGTTCACGTCCATCCCGGGCCCCTGGCAGCACGGGCCCCGTAGCAACTGCTACGGCTTCTACGACTGTTTTTACGCCAGTGCTAGTATGTAAGCACCATTCAATGGCCAACAATGATAAGCTAATGGCCAGTTGTAGTCAGGGCTGTCTCTAGACAAAATGGGGCCCTGGGCAAAACTAAAAGTGGGGCCCCAAAATAAAACTATTTTATGACCAGTCACAGTCAGTAAGAGGCTCCCTTTAGTATGGTAAAACAAACTGTAATATGGGAGAATTTTATTGGAGATAGATAGATGATAGGGAGATTGATGGGCAGAACGGTAGCTCAGTGGTTAGCACTACAGCCCTGCAGCCTGGTCAACATCTGCAAAGAGTTTGTATGTTCTCTCGGGTTTCCTCCGGGTCCTCCAATTTCCTCCCATACTCCACAAACTTACTGGTAGGTTGAATAGATTATGAGCCCCAAGGGGACAGGGATTGATCTGGCAAGCACAGTGCAGCGCTCCGTAATCTGTGTGCGCTATATAAATAAAGGAATCATTAATTATAATTATTATAATAGAAGATAAATATGAAAGATGATAGAAATTTCTAGATGCAGAACTATAAAGTAGATGGATATGGGAGATAAATACAGTAGAAGAGAAATAGAAGATTGATTGAAAAATAGAGAAAAAGCCAGACATACAAATGGTCAGATTATCTGAGATAAACAACTAGACAGATAGACAGATAAATAGACAGGAGATAGATGATTAACATCTTCACCCAGGAATTCAACCAAGGGGTATGAACCCTTTCACTGCCAGGCATTTCTGTATATTTTGTCCCGTTATTGACCAGAGCAATTTTTACAATTTTGACGTTTACAAATAAAATCAAAATTACAGCAAAAAATTTTTAGTAAACTGCAGCAAACCACATATTTTCTGAAAGCAGACACTTGCCCCATTTTCAAAATTACATTAAAGAGTTTATGCAATTCATGCAATTTTGATTTAAACTGAAACATTTTATAAAAAATACTTAAAATTTTACTTTCATGGCAAAATATGTGCTCCATACAGAAAATATTTACATTCACATCTACTAAATGTAATAGATGGACATGTTTAGAGTTCACAAATGCCTCATATTGATATGTTCACATGAATAAATCATCATAATATCACTAAAACTGAAATAACTAAATATCTGCTTTTAGAAATTTTAAGACAGTCACAACCTGCAAAATATATCAATAAAACAGATTATAAGTAAAGGCACCCGTAAAACCTATATATTTTTGAAAGCAGACAACCAGGCAAAGCATTTGGCAATTAACATTTGACCACCCTCATGTAACTTTGAGACAAACACAAATTATTAAACAAAAAGTGAATTGAAAATGCCTTGATAACGTACATTTTTACATAAAACTCAAATTGAAGTGGAGGTTTACACACAAATAGGGATTTAAAAATAATAACACAAAGACAACATCAAGAATTTACACTCCCAAAAATGCTAAAACAGAAACCATGCCATATTTGGTAGCTATCCACAAACGTGTTTAAAAATATATAACACACAAAATAAAAAGCTCCTATTCTGTCAAAATCAAATTTTTCCAGAAATCACCATATAAATAAGAAAACTTTTAAATTCATACACACTAACACCTTCATGCAACTTTGCAGCAAATGACAATAAAATGTAAAAATTTCATGAAAATTTAAAATTTCCTCTAAAATATGTACAAATCAAGAATACTTATATAAAGAAAACATACTTTCCTAAAACAGCCAGATGTGAGAAGATCATGCATACCCCACATGGGTATATTCACCAAAATATGCAGCACAGAGAACGTTAAATCCACAGAGGACACCAAACTATTTTTGCAGAAAATTGCACTGAGCTTCACACAGATCTATCATTGTTTGCTCCCTTACACAATGGTAACCAAAATAATAACTATACAAGCAGTCCCCGGGTTACATACAAGATAGGGTCTGTAGGTTTGTTCTTAAGTTGAATTTGTATGTAAGTCAGAACTGTATATTTTATCATTGTAGCCCCAGCCATTGTTTTGGTCTCTGCAACAATTGGATTTTAAAAATGTTGGGTTGTCATAAGAATCAATATTAACCCTAAGCTTCATTACAGACACCTGTGATAACTGTTACAGCTGATCATTGTAGCCTAGGACTAAAGTACAATAAATTACCAATATCCAGAGGTCCGTTTGTAACTAGGGGTCGTATGTAACTCGAGTGTTCTTAAGTAGGGGACCGCCTGTATATCCATAAACCAAGCTAATGAGATAGCAAAAGTCACGTTTAGATGTGCGCCATTGTATTAGAGTGTAATGAGAGTGAGAATGTCATAACATAGGTGTAAATAATGGAGTGAAATAAAAACTTTATTCCAGAACATATGTGTGTTTTTGGTGTTACATATAACTTTATGAACATGTTCTGGGTTGCAGTGTTAATATGTAGCGATATTAGGCCAAGAGGATCAAATCTTCATCATAACAGTCAATTTTCACCAAAAAAAAAACTATCATGAGATAAAAGGCGATAAGAGAAAAAGTGTGTTCTTAGAGAGGTTTAAAAACATGAATATTAGTTGATATAATCCCTTATCAGAATGTAGTAACATATAAAGTGAATATTTCCATTATCTGTGAGGTGCAGCAGCTCCTGTGTGCAGCAAATTCTCCCTGTAGCTGCCAGCTAAGAATCTGAAGGGGGAGTACAATTCAGAGGGCTGTATCTTTGGCTCTGTGACACATAGAACCTCACTTATTTTTTCTTATGAAAGAAGAGAGTCTCCTCTGAATCTATGTTTATATGAAATTTATGTTTCTAAGTGTCAGGAAAACGGAGATATTAACTGTTAAAATGACGCCAGGAGTGATTTTTATATATAAAAATTGCACCTGAAATTCTCACTTTTAAACCAGAATATCTCTGGATCCATGGCACCTAGAAATTTAAGATTCATTTGAAAGAATAGATTTTCCTCTTTCAGGGCCAATGCCCACTTTTCCTACCCATAGAGTTGGCCCTGGCCATCACCGGGTGCCTGCGCTGGAGAGAGGGTGAAGAGGAGGGAATAAGGGAAGTATATTATTTAGTATTTTGCTTAAAGGGAACCTACCACCACAAATCTACCTATAAAGGTAGATCGGGTGGTAGGTGGATCAATAGGACGTGAGGATAGCCCTTTTAAGGACTAATCCTCACGTCCTGGCACTTTTTTGGAAACTTTTATTCGGCACATATGTAAATTTTTTTATGCGGCTACTGGGGCGTGGAGTAGCCGCATCTGAGGTTACACGAGGCGGCTACTCCACGCCCCGGTAGCCTCTTTTCTCCTCCTACTTACAATCTTCGGCGCGCAGCTGCTCGTAGCTGCGCGCCCTCGTCCGACGATCCTGCCGTCTGCGCAGGCGCAGAACAGCAGGCCCGCACCTGCGCGGTCACTGCTCCGATGACGGAGCTGCACAGGCGCGGGCCTGCTGTTCTTTGTAGCTGCGCGCCAAAGATTGTAAGTAGGAGGAGAAAAGAGGCTACCGGGGTGTGGAGTAGCCGCCTCGTGTAACCTCAGATGCGGCTACTCCACGCCCCAGTAGCCGCATAATACAATTTACACATGTGCCAAATAAAAGTTTCCAAAAAAAGTGCGAGGGCGTGAGGATTAGTCCTTAAAAGGGCTATACTCACGTCCTATTGATCCACCTACCACCCAATCTACCTTTATAGGTAGATTTGTGGTGGTAGGTTCCCTTTAAATATATGGGCCTATGGGTACTATTGGGGGGGGCACTAGTCTGGGGGTCAATGTAAGATGAATGGCATAGGTGCAAGTTAGGAAATGGCTATTTGGGGGGGATATTACTTATCGCTACAGGTGGGTGGAGGGAATGGGGAATCAGATGGTTGTAACAAGTAAGGAGGCAGTAACCCTAAAAGTAGGCACTTAAAGGGATTATACAAGTTTAAGAAATAACTTAGGGCCGGGATGGGGAGGGCTATTTAAAAAAAATAAATGTCTACTTACCTCCTCCAATTCTGATGAGGTCCCTTGCCACGGTCCGTCTGATCCGTGCCCCTGTTTGTTTACAGTGGCACAAAAGCCATGCACAGGGAGCTTCTCCCATCCGTCCCCATCTCAGCATTGGAAACATTCCATTTTTTAATCTATAAACTCACTTTTATCATTTATCTTTTGTTTATCTTGGTCTGAATAAATTGTCTCATTGTAACCTGCCATAAATTTGAAAATCCCCTCTAGGTCATTAAACAACCTCCCGTCAGATCTCTCTAAAGCCAAAATACTTGATCTTCATCTTTGCTTTTTAATTAAAGGGGTATTCCAGGAATCAGCATAATTCATATACAAATGGGCACTCAAAATATAAGCTAATATGTAATTAGTTGTTATTTAAAATTTTGCTCCCCTTAGCAGAAAATGCAACTGACATAGACTGTAATGAAGAATTAAAATGCTACTGGCCCTTTAATCAGTCCGTTAATTTCCTCAGCGCGGTCCGTTGCAGGACAGAAGATGGCTGCTGGTCACATGTCCACATCACATGTCCTGTAGCTGCCTGGGCAGGTCATGTGATCACCACTAAGTTTGGCTGTAGTCGGTTGGTTGCAGTGCATCCAGTATGGACAGTGTTGTGGTGATGGCAGTTACACATCATTACTATGGTAACAGAGCAGCACAGTCTGTTACATCATCACTGTTAGCAGAGCATAAGTGGTAGGAGGAGTTACTGAGAACTAAAGGATCATGGAACTTGTAGTTTCCAGTGGCGGCCATCTTAGTGATAACTCCACCTACTTTAGAGAGGCCCTAAACTTTGTAAATCATAAAGTCACACTATTTAAGCTCCGTTTTGTGACTAATGACATTGAGTATTGTTATATTCATTTAGTTATATCATCATGAATTTTTGTGTCAGACGTTCATATTCCTGGAATACCCCTTTAAGTTAGCTAAGGCTTTTTCCTGGTAGGTTATTATCCAAATAAAACTTCTATCTTCAAAATTCAATTTGCTATTGCCTAAAGAAAATACTAATTGTTAATTTTTCTAATATCCCATTCTACCCCTTCAAGTTATTAACCATTTTTTTCTTATGCCCTCTCATCTTAGCACCATATATCCCCCTTACATGCGCCTTCAGGGTGTCTTATAGAACATCTAGATTAGCTGATGCCTCATTTTGTTCCATAAATTCTTTCATTTTATGCACAAACGGCCCATATTGTCCCAACATACCTAGCCATGTAGATGTGACTTTACATAATTTTAAGAAGACAGTTTTGATACTGATACTGCCTTGTTCCCATAAATTATTTTCTTAATTGTTAATTAATTAACTAACACATTGGGGCACATTTACTTACCCGGTCCTGACGCGATCCAGAGGCCCGTTCTCTTTCGAGGATTATGTTCTTCCAGCGATTCACTTAGGCCCTGCGCCCGATGTCCACCAGGTGTTGCTGCTGTGTCGAAGTCCGCCAAGGTTCACGAATCTATCCTGGGTGCATGTAAGTGTGTGTCAAGCGACGCATTTTAAAAAAAAAAAAATACAGTGGTTTTTCCGAATGCATCGGGTTTTCCGACAGCCACGCATGCATGCCGGCGCCGATGCGCCACAATCTGATCCTGTGCACCAAAAACCCGGGGCAATTCAGCTCAAACCGGTAATTTTCGGGAAACCCCACGAAAAAGAGCGATTCGGACCCTTAGTAAATGTGCCCCATTATGCGTCATGTAACATTCTCTTTTATCTTTATTCAGAACCCTCCACACATCTATCAATTCCATGTTTTTAATTATATTAGCTACATTTTTACTACTTTTATGTATTGTGGATCCTTCCCTATATATTGTTTTCACACACAAATCATTAATTATTATTAGAGGTACTCCTACTCTATCCAAAGTGAATTTATACAATTCTAAGAGGATGTGCGGTGTATATGGGAATGGTATAAAAATATTTGCTCTTACCCATTCCCTATTATTTAAAGAGGACCTGTCACCCAAAATAGTGCCTCTAGGAGTACTTACTAAAGTAAGCAGCTCCCTAGCCTTACCCCAGTAATAGGAGTGTTAAATTGCTAGCTTTATCGGAACATACCAATAAGCTAGCAGAAACTGCACTACATAGCTCTCTGAACATTGGACCAAGCTTACAGAGGTCCGGCGTATTCATGAGGGGGCGGTCCGAGAAGGCGGTGAATGCAACTTGAAACCTGGCAGTAACCGCCAGCATATGGTGTAGAAGGAGCGGACCGCGGGAGAAGCTAAGGAGAGGGGAGCGCCTCGGACCCCTACCTCAATTCAGCCACCATTGTTGTCTCCCAACATCATATGGAACTACCAAAGGGAAAAGACTCAAAAGAATATCCTATTTTTGCCCCCGGCCTAGTCATTTTTACAAGGAGAGATAGGAGTACGAACAGAATGGTGAAAAGAAAACAATGGAGGGGAACACACTTATCATAAAATTCCAGAAGCCCCCACGACTCTTAAACGCCACATGCTCTATTTTAGATAAAGCTGACCAAGTTTCTATAAACCATTTTCATCATCAAGAATTAATTGACCAGCTAAGCAACACCTTAAAAAAAAACAATATCAGTAATATTGCAGCACAGGCATCACTAAGCAATAATGGTTATCGTCTCACACATGAGAGTTCATAAAGAAAATTCTTGCATTTCTTTCTGCCCTTTCATTCCCGTTTTCCCTCAAGCCTGAGCAAGCCGGCACAGAACAATCATTCAATGTATCAGTAGTTTTAGTTTAACAAATAACAGATCAGCTCCACTCTGTTACGGAGATATAGTGCCACAGTATACAATGATAGACACTTCTGTTTAACGCCTCCTCAGAAATCACGGGCATAGACAAGTACTTGGCTGAATTCATGGTGTGTTCAGGTAATAAGGCAGGAAGTAGCTTTATCGGAGCCCAGTATCTAAGCATTGAAGAAGGCAGATTATTCAGCAGCCACCAAAGGTCCTCCTATTACTGCCCCCAGAGGTCTTCAGGGCCCTCAACCATTCCTTTTAGGAAGCCACTAGATCCTTCTCCTCAAGTGGACAGATAACCTCTGGAGTACTTCTTGCCACCACTTCAAAGGGTCTCACAGTTGCTAAGTTTCTCAGAACCCCAGAGAGTTCCGATGTGTAAGAACTTTCATCTCCTCTCCAGCTCACACACCACTCCAACAACGAGCCACAAGCAGCAGCGTCTGACCTAGGTCAGGGTCCCTCTAGGTATGCTCTGGGTGTTTAGACCAAGTTAGACTCCATGCTCTGGTAGACACCACACTGGTGGTCTCAGTGGGTCCGAAGCTGCGTGATGAGCATCTGTTTCGCTGACATGATCCACCCCCTTCAGATCACCAGTGTGACAAGAGCATTTTTACAAACTAGGTATCAGTGTGCACTTTTCACTTACAGGAGCACCTTTCCAATTTTGGTATTAGTGTATTGCTATTCACTGACAACAGCACCTTTATGATCTAGGTATTACTGCACTCTATTAACTGATAGGAACAATCTATATATTAGTGTGCATTTTTCACTGACAGCAGCACCTTTACAATCTTGGTATTAGTGCATGCTATTCACTGACAGTAGTACCTTTACAACTTGTTATTGGTGCATGTTATTCAGCAACAAAAGCATCTATATGATCTAGGTATTACTGTACGCTATTCACTGATAGCACAACCTTTACTTTAGGCTACGACTAAGAACCTGTTTGGTTCGAAACGCATCAGTTTCTTTTCTTACTCTGGACATCCTATAATGTTTTTATATCATTCAGATTTTTTCTAATGAAGTGGACTTAAATAATTATCTGCATGCCGTTGGAAGCTGGACAAACGTTTTCTCCTGCTGCTTCTACTGCTTACTGGTGTCCCAACCCAGGTACCCGTGCATCTATGTACCATGAAATCCATATGGAGGTGAGCTGAACTGAAAAAACATTTTTTCTTTTAGAACCTTTACAATGTAGGTATTACTACAGGCTATTCACTGACATAAGCAGATTTATAATATTACTGAAGCTGAAAACTATACAGAGGCAGGACCTTCACAATCTTGCTGGATGATGCAGTAAAGGATAATATTCCTGTGTGGTCTTTCCAAGTATTTCTGCATTTTCCTCTTTAAGCAGTAAGAATATCCCTGCTCTGTAGCAGCCAATGAGTGTCCTATTGAAGCTGTTCTTATAAAAAGGGCAATGCTTTCAGATTTTAAACTGTCCCTAACAACTGTCTTCTCTCTATATTCAGGTGCCCTTAAAGGGAAATTGCTGGTTTTTGAGAAGTACATAACTATCTGACTGACCCTATGATGAAAAGCAATCTCTCCATAGCTCTCCTGTTTACTCATGAAGAAGTACATCATAGGAAGAAATGGCAAGCTGCAATCCCAGGCCCGGCCACTAGATGGGCATGAGCTGCAATATCCCCCCTCCCCCGCTCAATAGCAATTGGTGCTGTATGCGTCTAAGATGCATGATGATCTATGGACACAGGAAGCGGTAATACCACTATCTGCGTCCTTTGTGTGATCCAGGCGACACTCCTTCTGTCACGGCACCTGCATCATAGAAAGGAGTGGATGCCTGAAGAGTAATGGAGTAAAGTGGAGCCAGCTGCAGGGAGTGTAGGTAGGCAAGTATTCATTTTTTTATTCTTTTTTTTTGCTGTGGATACCCTGTGGGCATGGGCTACTTATAAAACCTATACAAATTTGGTATCCCGTGATCGCACCTACCCAAAGGATAAAGTAGACCTGTCATTGGGGGCACACAGTAAAAGCCGCAAAATCTAAGTCCACAAGAAAATGGTGCAAATGCGGTTTTAAATAATTCCAGGGAACTATATATTGGATAAGAATGAATTTAAGAAGCACTTATATGTGATGTGGCATAATAATATGAGATGGAAACTTAAGTATGGGGGGGGGGTCGCAAAAATCTTGTCAGTCAGGGGCCCCAAAATTCGTAGTGGCATCCCTGCCTGTGTATAATGGCATGAAGACATGTGACTCTGCTCTAATACTGCGCATGTCCCAGCCAAGGGCTGAGGGGCCGCAAAGCACTTGATTGGCTGTTCAGCAGTCAATCAAGCTGCTTGGAGCTTTTTCTCAAACATGGGCCCGGGTCCCAAACAGCAGCAGTTGTTCGGTCTCCAGGTCTGTGGGTGTCTACCATTCCAAATTTGGTACAGACCAAAACTTTGCAGTTTGGGTTCGCACATGAGTGGTAATGGTATTAACTTAATAGATATGCATCAGTAGTAGATGTAATGCAGGAACAAACATGAAAAAAATAGGTGAAAGCTATCCAATGTATTTTTAAATTGAAGTATTTTTTGCTGTGTAGATTGTTAATCCATGTTTATTAATATTATTCAGGACTGATGTCTGTTTTAGGGATATGGGCCATTTATCATCTTATTTCCATTTACTATTCCATTTAGAAGCAGAAATTATTATGTATGCTGATGGTTTGGGTACATCATTCAGTTTATTAATATACTAAGTGATGAAAAATATGTTTTCATGATGAAATGTGACTTTCATTTTTGAAATGAGTCATGATTTAATTGAACACATAAAATTTGAATTCTGTGCTCCAAATTGCAACTTGCAATTAATATATTAACACGTTTAGGGTAACTTTAACCTTTGAGTCTTTAGTATGGAACTAACTGCTTAATGCTGCTTTTAGGATAGATAGATAGATAAATATGTGTCATAGTATTATTATGTATACTTATGTTTCCTTAATTTTTTTTCTAAATAAATTAGAAATGTAAGGCAGATAACATTATAAAGTCCATGACATTGAGGCTTTTTTAAATGATCCATTTTTATTAATATATATGATGCAAGGCAACTGCCAATTTTAACAGAACTTGGTAAATCATGATATCAGTAATAGGCGTTCTCACATGAGTAGAAGAAAAAAAATGGATCTGCTTTATATTCTATATGTCACTAGTGATTTTTCAAGTTCATTTCTAACATTAACTTGCATTGTAAATAAAAAGATGCATAATTGAAAATATACAATACATAAACTGTGTATTGGCATTTTACTGTAATGGATTACATTACTAGAATCAGTGATGTGGAATCCTGAGCCACAGTCTTCATTTATCAGCAAGTGATATGGAAAGAAACTGAGTAATTATCCAAGAAACGCATTTGTCACAGATCCCACAATTCCTTAAGTGGGATTCGGCAGCAAGGAATAATTACTATTCAAGAAAGAGAACCTGATTTGCTTGCCTTCATTCAGATTTCTCTTTTTCAATTTAGCGCTGCACCATGCACCAGCCAAAAGTATCTAATCAGAAAAGACGTAACTATTAGATTGCATTAATTACAGGTCACTATACACCAGTCAGATTATCATCTGTAATCAGTGTTTTAGGGTAACGACAGCTCAGTGCAATTACATTTTGATTTGTCATGATCGCAAGTCCAGTAATTTAAAACGCATCCAGGATGCAGAAGGCAACAAGACATCCTTACACTATCAGATACTATTTCCTTCCAGGACAGTATAAGGTTACAAGACATTCTTACTGTCATGTACCATATCCTTTCATTAGTAATCAAAAATATTGCAGTTCAACATCATTGACCTAATAAAACAATGTTTTTGGTAGTGATATCCTTACGTAGCAAATGATTTACTTTTCAGTGTTGCAGAGCAGTAAGAAAAACAATTGACCCAACAATTAGGAGATGCCTGCCAATCATTCTGAGTAATGGAATCATTAATTGAAAGGGGCTTGTTCCAAATAATAGCAGTGAAGAGTTAAATTGGAGAAGTCACTAATTCTGTGAAATAACACGTGTCAATTTGGTTCCTTATTTACAGTAAAATACAGGCCTAGAGGTGGAGCAAATGTGTGGTACTGACTGTGCTCCATAGAACAGTTATTAACTATTGGGCTTCTGCCAAGTGGTGGCAGACAAAGTCCCCCTTTTACCGTCTTAGGCTACATTCACACACATGTATGGGGGACGTATATACGGCTGATATACGTCCCCCATACACTCCTATGGGCTCGCGGCCCTGTACTGGAGCTGTATGGTACAGCACACGTGCGGTACCGTACCGCTCCGTAGCACGGGAAAAGATAGGACATATCCTATCTTATCCCGTGATACGGCGCCGTGCGCTGTATCTCCCTATGGAGAGGGGCGGGGGTGAACAGCGCTCATCCCCTGCTCCTCTCCGCAGCGCCGATGTAAGCCCGCCGTACTACGGTACGGCTGGCATACATTGTGTGAATGTAGCCTTATAGGTGGGAGACACAGCATGAACAGTCTACTTTATCAAAGATAGGTTGATACATTACTATTGGATGGGGTAGAGGGGGCTCATTTATATAGCTTTCCACAGGCAGCAAAAAGGCTAGGTTTTTCCCTGACCAAGTCTGTTCTAGAGCTCATACCTTTTGCGTAGTCATTGCTCCTTAGCATCTGGGCTATAGAATAGGTATTTTCAATATAGGAATGAAACCCAGTTAAAACATGAGACTAATCAGAGGCAGCAGCATTCTGGAGCCACATTCTTCACACTCCGCATGTATTGCATATTCACAGATTTTTATGAAGGTTAAACATGAATGAAGGAGATTGCAGCCTGAATGTTAGTGCTGCAAAAGATAAATATTTTTTTCTGTGTTAAACACAGAATGTGTCACTATTAGAGATGAGCGAACATGCTCGTCCGAGCATTAGCGTACTCGAAACTGCTCGTTGCTCGGACGAATACTTCGCCCGCTCGAGAAAATGGCAGCTCCCGCCGTTTTGCTTTTTGGCGGCCAGAAACAGAGCCAATCACAAGCCAGGAGACTCTGCACTCCACCCAGCATGACGTGGTACCCTTACACGTCGATAGCAGTGGTTGGCTGGCCAGATCAGGTGACCCTGGGATAGACTAGCCGCTGCCCGCGCTGCTCGGATCATTCTGTGTCTGGATGCCGCTAGGGAGAGAGCTGCTGCTGGTCAGGGAAAGCGTTAGGGTGTTCTATTAGCTTACTGTTAGGCAGGAGTGATTCTCCTTGCCAAATCAGTCCCTGTCCCCAAGGGGCTCACAATCTAATCAACCTACCAGTATGTTTTGTAGTGTGGGAGGAAACCAGAGGAAACCAACGCCCCAACCATTTGGGGTTGTTGTAACCATATTTCTTGATTGTCTATTACTTGTATGTTTCTAGATAGAAATTTAATAAAACTCTTGAATTACAGAAAATATGTACAGTGTCAATCTGTCACCCTTCCCTGAGTTCCACTTCAGAAGCAGAGTGTGCATGTATTCCTGAAAACTGTCAGCTCTTCCATGCAGCTCGCTTGTTTTCTATTCTGCCTTCAGCTGACAGGCTGGAGGGGGGTTTATTATAAACAGCTATATACAGACAAACATTGGTGTACTTTTATAGGAAGAATATCCACTTTACTATTGCCAAAGGGTTTGTGATTACATCTCACTTTTGCACCCCCCATCTAAAATCAACCATTACTCTTTTCCTTCTTGGGTCAGAGTTCGCCTTTATAAAGACTTTGCCAAATAATGCTGCCCTGCAGGCATGTGGAGACTTGTAGCCATTGACGCTTCACTAGGGAATTCTGGGAAATATGCAAATTATTTTTCCAGAATGGCAAGGAAAACCTCATCTCTTTTCCTACCTCGTAAGGCAGCTCCCTTACCATCAAGCATGAAGTTCAGGAAGCCTAATGACATGATGTTGTGTTAAGCTCACAATCTAATCAACCACCAGATGGTTTGTGTTAGTGTGGGAGGAAACCAAGGAAACCACCTCCCAACCATTTGGGGTTGTTGTAACCAGATTTCTTGATTGTCTATTACTTGTATGTTTCTATAGAATTTTTAATAAACTCTTGAATCAAATATGTAATGTCAATTCTGCTCCCCAACTCCATGGTTCCCACTTCACAAGCGAGTGTGCATGATTCCTGAAAACTGTCAGCTCTTTCCACTGCAGCTCGCTTGGTTTTCTATTCTGTTGCTATATCTGGGCCTCAGCTGACGGCTGGGAGGGGGGTCTTCGATATAAACAGCTATAATCTCGACAAACAGTGGTGTACTTTTATAACAGGAGAATATCCACTTTAACTATTGCCAAAGGGTTTTGATTACATCTCACTTTTGCACCCCCCATTCAAAATCCACCACTACTCTTTTCTGTCTTGGGGTCCAAGTTCGCATCTTATAAAGACTTTGCCAATAATGCTGCCCTTCAGGCATGGTGAGACTTGTATACCATTGACGCTTCACTAGGGATCTTGAAATATGCCTAATTATCATTTTCCAGAATGGCTAGGCAAACCCTCCTCTTTTCCTCACCTCGTACAGGCAGCTCCCTTACCATCAATCATGAAGTTCATGAGCCTAATGAATGATGTTCTGTGTTAAAGCCAAACCAGTAGATTCCTTACAGAAGTGGACAATTTCCCAACGGTAAACAGCACGTGTTCTATGGTTTGCATCTCTTTGTTAACAGTGTAGGGCACTGGTTTATTATTTTTATTTTGCTGATAAGGTGATAGGAGAATTACGAGATGCTGAGGAGCAGGTAGTGCAGTCTGGCCCTCATCACCTCCGACTCACCAAATGCTAGTAGTTTGGAGTGTTTCAGAAATGCTGAACCAAGTATTTTTAATCGCATTGCTGGAGTATTGGAAACTTGTTTACCTCCACACAGAACTGACATCTATGTGTACGTTGGCAAGCCTGTGTGTCCTGAGTACTGTTTATTTGTCGGAAAACTGAAATGATCTGTTGTACCAATCTTTCAATCGCTATCGGTCCCCCGTGGAAGAAACCAAAACAAGTGAAAACTGAAGGCAAATTCAGACTGAAACACTTGGGGGATATGGTATCTACGCATGGCCAAAGCCGGTACTTGTTCACGTATGAAAAGTCCCGCACAGTGAGTGCGCAGGCTGGGGGGACAGTACCCGCCCAGCGCCGGCCCACTCCCGTCCGGCTGCGCCCTCCGCTCGGCCGGCCGCGCCCCCCTTCACGACCCCCGTCACTCCACTCCCCACTGGCGTGAAGGTGGCGGATGGTGAAAATAATCGCAAAAGCTAGCAATAAGCTAGCATTTGCGATTATTTCAGGGCCTCTGCGCCACTGCGTGCCAGAGGTCCTGATAAATATCCCCCATTGTAGTCATACTTGGCTAGAAAATAGCAAGAGAACCAAACGGCTTATTAGGCCTAACAATAGCGTAATTATTGTATTTCTGGTTGTCTGAGGTGGGAGTCCTTGATGTAGTGCATCTACTACCATATTGTGAGGAAACTTTGTAGTGAGACTTGCGGACTGTTGTGTTTAGCGCATAAGTGACGCACATATCCACGCAAAGACCAAAGTGGGAAAATATATTAGGGTTTGATTCAATTAGGCACAGGTATGCCATTTCTTTTTATTTACGTTATTTTTCATAACTCAGGGGGCGTCATCTCATCTGGCTAGACAGTGTGCTTTCATACTTGGCTAGAACAATGCATAGGAGAACCAAACGGCTTAATTAGGCACAATAGCGTATATATTTTATTCTGGTTGATCTGAGGGTGGCGGTCTTGCTGTAGTGCATTACTACCATACTTGTGAGGAATTGGTAGTGAGACTTGCGACCGTTGTGTTTAGCGCTAGTGACGCACATATCCATCGAACGACCGAATGGGGGAAAAATTTAGTTAGGGTTTGATTTCAATTAGGCACAGTCCTGCCATTACTTTTTATTTTACGTTTATTTTTCATTAACTCAGCGTCATCTCATCTGGATAGCAGTGTGCTTTCATACTTGGCTAGAAAATAGAAATAGGAGAATCCAAACGGCTTACTTAGGCCTACAATAGCGTTATATATTTTATTTCTGGTTGTCCCAGCTGGTGGCTGTAGCTGTAGTTGCAATCTACTACCATATTGTGAGGAAATTTTAGTGAGATTGCGACCGTTGTGGTTAGCGGATTACTGACGCAAATATCCATCGCAAAGGACCGAAGTGGGAAATTCTCACTTAGGGGTTTGATTCAATTAGGCAAAGTCGCGCCAGTTTATTTTATTTTACGTTTATTTTTTTAATAAATCAGAGTCATCTCATCTTAGAATAGCAGTGTGCTTCATACTGGCTAGAAAAAATAGCCCATAGGAGAAGATCCAAACGGCTACTTAGGCCTACAATGAGCGTATATATTTTATTTCTGGTTGAATCTGCTTGGGGGGCGGCTGTCCTTGATGTAGTGCATCTACTTCCATATATGAGGAATTTGTAGGAGACATTGCCGAACGATGTGGTTTTAGCGCTTAGTGACGCACATATCCATCGCAAAAGAACGAAGTGGGAACATTTATTAGGGGTTTGATTTAAATTAGGCACAGTCTGCCATTTACTTTTATTTTACGTGTATTTTTTTCATAACTCAGCGTCATCATCTGGCATAGCAGTGTGCTTCATACTTGGCTAGGAAAATAGCCATAGGCGAATCCAAACGGCTTACTTAGGCCTACAATAGCGTTATATATTTTATTCTGTGATTGCTGGTGGCTGTCCGTTGCTGTAGTGCATCTACTACCATATTGTGAGGAATTTGTAGGAGACTTCACCGTTGTGTTGCGCTAAGTGCGCACAGATCCATCGCCAAGACGAAGTGGCGAAAATTTATTAGGGGTTGATTTCCAATTAGGCACCGTCTGCATTTACTTGTTTATTTTACGTTTATTTTCTTATTAAACTCAGCGTACTCTCATCTGGCATAGCAGTGTGTTTCATACTTGGCTAGAAAATAGCCATAGGAGAAAAACTCCAAAAGGCTTACTTAGGCCTAAAATAGCTTATATATTTATTTCTGGTTGATATGCTGGTGGCGTCCTTGACGGTAGTGCATCTAATACATATTGTGCGGAATTTGTAGTGAGACTGCGAACCGTTGTGTTTAGCGCTTAGTGACGCACATATATCCATCGCAAAGACCGAAGTGGGAAAATTTATTAGGGTTTGATTTCACATTAGGCACAGTCTGCCATTTACTTTTTTATTTTACGTTATTTTTTCATAAATCAGCGTAATCTCATCTGGCATTAGCAGTGCTGCTTTCATTACATTGGCTAGAAAAGAAATAGCCATAGGAGAATACAAACGGCTTATTAGGCCTACAATAGCATTATATTATATTTTATTTCTGGTTGATATGCTGGGGCTGTCCTTTGCGGTAGAAACTGCATTTACATATTGTGAGGAAGTTGTTAGTGAGACTTGCGGACCGTTGTGTTAGCGCTTAGTGACGCACATATCCATCGCAAAGACCGGAGTGGGAAACTGTATTAGTGGTTTGACATTTCAAATTTTTGTGTAAAAAAAAGGCACAGTCTGCCAGTTTCTTTTACGTTTAGTTTGTTCAAGAACTACAGCGTCATCTCATCGGGCAATAGCAGTGTTGCTTTCATACTGGGGAGAAAAGAGCCAGAGCAAAAGGAGAGCTAGCGGGGGGGGGGAAAAACGAAAAAACACAAAAAAAAAAGTACCGACACAAGCACAAAAACAAAAAAACACCCCCAAAAACAAAAGTAAAAAAAAAATTAAGTTATAACTTTCATTTTCACAAATGTTTAACCCGAGGGGCGAGGGCGGTAGGGAAGACGGGCGGGGACGTGTGGCGGTCCAAATCTGCAGGGGTCAGAGGACCGTGGTCCTGGGCGGGGTGAGACCACCACTGCTGATGAGGGAGCAGGGAACGCCGCCCCCAGAGATACACTCCCTAGGTTCATGTCGAAGTTACTGGACTCGTGGTAGAGCACCTGTTGAGGCACAGAACAGTGCGAAAAGGTGATGTTGTGGATTGCCGACAAGCTTCGAGCACATTTGTCCACCAGTCAGTCTTCCACGCAGGCCACCCATGTCACCGAAAATCGGCACTCTCCATCTCCTGCAACCCTCAGCCTCCTCCCCCACCCAGTATGCACCCTCCCAGGGAAAAATTGGCATTTGAAAGGAATACTCGAGGAACGTTTTTCTGGACCCTTCCCACAGTCACAAACAATTGTCCGCGATTGCAACTGCTGAGCAATTTCCGATGCCCAGGTTTTCCACCAGTCGCAGTGGTGGTGATGATGACCTTCTTGACGTAGTGGAAGAAGTGTGTAAAGAGCGTGTCCGACGATGAGGAGACACGGTTGTCAGACAGTGGATGAAGTGGTTGTCAGGGCAGGAAGTCCGAGGGGGGAGCAGGGACTGGAGGATCGGAGGATTGATGAGGTGACAGACCCAAGCTGGGTTGAAGGCCCGGTGAACCCAGTGCTTCTGAGACGGAGGAGAGTCCTCGCTCCAGGAACAGGTTGGAAGAGGCAGTGGTGGGGCCAGGAGGAGAGGCGGGCCAGAGGCAGGTTGCATCAGCGCCAAAAAAAAAAGTGTCACGTGTAGTGAAGAGCTCCCGTGGCGAGGGCTCCCGCGGCGAGGGTAGATTTTCAGAAAGTCTGAGGTTCTTTAACGGGAACAACGGATGACCGACGGACTGGGTGGGCAACACTTTGCCAAAACCAGGATCAGCAGGGGTTCACAACTATAGCTTAAACTACACACAGTATTGCGCAGGCAATGAATGCTAAACAACCCCACTCAAGTGGCACCACGCCCATTCAACTCGGCCGTGCACACCACTCGCTCCTTCCCCTGTGTCAGCTGATAGTCAGGCCCCCTGCCCCGGACCCCTGGCACAAAAAACCCCATCGTCCCCCACGATCTACACAGCATCACCAGGTTAGCTATCCATACCCCAGACGCTGAGAGACGAAACGGAAATATAGTGCAACCCACCCGACGCCACAAGCCCTTAAAAGTCCACATATCCAGATGCTTAGCCTGGAGATGCTGCCCTATAGGCTAGTAGAGACCGAGGCCTTTCGCAACCTCATGGCGGCGGCCGCCCCCTCGGTATTCGGTCCCCAGACGCCCACTAATTTTCACATGTGCCGTCCCAGACCTGCACCAGCACGTGATCAGGACAACATCCTCCGTGCCTGACCAACGCCGTTTCTGACAAGGTCCAACTGACCCCACGGACACGTGGACGAGTGCCTGCCGGGGAGGGCCACTTATATATCGATGACGGCACATTGGGTTTAACTTGGTGGAGGCGGGGACGAGTCTGACCCTGCGGCTGGTCATATAATCCGGACGCGAGGATGACGGGGGCCTAACCTCGGTCCAGGTCTTTCAGGCCTACTATGTCTCCCCTCCTCCCACCCCCTCATCCCACTCTACTACAGAAACTACATCCGTGGAATGCGCCACAGTGCAGCTCTAGGCCACAGCAGCAGTTGCCGTTTTTTACCCGCTTTAAAAAAAAAACGCCGGGGAAAAAAAGCAGGCGGTGCTCAAAACTGCTGCGCCTCGGCCGATAAAGGCACACCGCCCAAGAACTATTACAGGGATCACTGGCGCAGACGATATGTGGTGGCACGCTGAACCTGAAGCAGGCATGGTTGTGTGTGACAACGGTCGTAACCTGGGGGGCTCTGACACTCGGCGAATGAACACATTGGCCATGCCTGGAAATTGTAAAATCTGATAGTTCAGCGTTCCTCAAGACATAACCCCAATCTGTATGATTTGATCACGAAGCAAGTGCGCCGCATCTGGCGCATTTCAGGAAGTCCAGGCCACAGATGCTGCCACTCTCAGGGCAGCGCAGCGCCGCCTCCAACGGCCCGCTCACCGGACTGTTGTGCGACGTGCACACGAGGTGGAATTAAACATTAAACAATGTTATCCAAGAGTTTACCGCAGCGCAGAGCGATTGTAGAATGCCAGATTGTCAACTTCCACCAGAACTGGTAGTCAGGTCAGTCAGCTTCCTCAAGCATAACAATGAGGAGTGGACTGGATGTATGATATATGCAGGTGCTGAGTAACTTCGAGAGTCAACACAGATGTTCAGTGGCGATGCCGCCCATCATCAGCCTCCCCATTCCGCTGCTTGGCATGTTGAAAAAACACTCTATTGATCAGCATAAGTCTGAAGCTTTGCGCTCGTCACAGAGAAGGGGGAAGAAGATTCCGGTTGATAGCCAAAGCAACCCTTAGTCGTTTCTCAGAGAATATCGGAGACGGGGGAGGCGGGAGGAAGGGCGCCATGATGAGGAGGAGACGCAGCGAAGAAGGGGGTGAGACGTAAAAATTCCCCCCCAATGCGAGGGGGGGAAACCATTGTTCAGTCCTTCACTGTTCAGAGTGTATGGGCAGAAGAAGAGGAGTTTGGAGGAGTTGGCGGAGGAGGAACTGGACAGCAGGCGAGTGAGGGGAGTGATTCTTGCGCGTGGTCTCTGGCGCATATGCAAGCATTCCTAGGCATGCTATCCCGGGACCCTCGCATTCAAAGAAAGAATTATTTCCAGCACCGATTACGGTTAGTCACTCTCCTGGACCCACGGACAGCAAAACTTTCCACTCTCATCCCGGGAGAGGAAGGGTGGAGAAGCATGAATACCAGCGGCCCCTGGTGCACAAGCTGAAACAGTATTTCCCTTCGACAGCGCTAGCGCAGAGTGCGTAGTTCTGCGGGACAAGTAGCGAGGGAGAGTAGCGCGCAGGCAGCTTGTCCAGCACTGGCACGGGTAAGCTTTACAAGGTTTTGCCAGCTTATGTCACCCCAGCAAGACCACTGTCACCTGTCCCCGTCTCGGCAGGTAGGGACTGATCTTTACAGAAAGATGGTGAGGGAGTACGTAGCTGACCATACCATCGTCACTAAATGATCACCTACAACTACTGGGTTTCAAGCTGGCATGTGGAACGAACTGGCGCTGTACGCCTTGGAGGTTCTGCCTGCCCTGCGATTAGAGTGTTGTCCGAGCAGGTTTTCAGTGCACTGGTGGCATCATTCACAGAATAACGACACGCATGTCGACTGACAGCGCTGAAAGCGTGACGTTTTATTAAAGATGTTTCCTGATTAATTATGAGAAAGATGGATTTCTCATAATTTTTTTTTTTTTTTTTTTTCCACCACCCAATACTCCACCAGGTGAAGGAAAGCTCAACATGAATAATGTATGACTCCTTCCTCCTCAATGTTCCTCCTTCTACCCTCTTTGCACACTAAAGCAGAGGAAAATGGCTATTTTTTGACCGGGCCCCACTGGGCTCTAGCTATAGTACTTTATGCATTTAACTTTTTCTGGAGGGCAACCTACCCGGGTCCTCTGTTTTAAACAATTGTTGGGAGTGCCCACATCAGGCACCCATCTATTCCAATTTTCTGGAGGGCCACTACCTGCTCCTCTGGTTGAAAACTTTTTTGGACTGCCACATTACAGGCACTCATCTATTTCATTTTTCTGGAGGGCCACCTACCTGCTCCCTGGTTTGAAAAACTTTTTTGGATGCCACATACAGGCACTCAAATCTATTCAATTTTCTGGAGGGCCACTACCTGCTCTCTGGTTTGAAAACTTTTTGGACTGCCACATACAGGCACCTCAATATATTTCATTTTCTGGAAGGGCCACCTACCTGCTCCTCGTTTTGAAAACTTTTTTGGCCTGCCAACATACAGGCACTATCCCAATTTAAAATGGATCCATAGAAGCCTCCACACGTTGCTCATTCTACCTCCAAAGTCGTCCATTATAGCGCCTCCTACATTCGTCCCCTTATCAAACGAGGTGTGTCAGGCAGAAATTTGGTTGTTTTCATGGATTCCACATCAAAGTGTTAACTTTGTCGCCACCCTCGGTGTAATCCACAAAATATACTGGCCAAAGTTTACCATTTACGGATATAATTTCAGCCGTCTTGCGCATCTGTGTACATTCCCCTTACCGCCCATATCCCAAACTTATAAGAACGTTACTACGCTTAACTTGGTGGAGGAGGGGACCGAGTATGAACATCGGGGCTGGTAATATACTGACGACGCAGAAGAGTGCGGGCCTACCTCGGTCCAGGTCTCAAAGCCCTACTATACACTCCTCCTCCTACCACCCTCGCCCCCTACTCCGAATTACCATCGCAGCAGGCGGTGCTCAAACTGTGAGCACTAGGCGATAAAAGGCATTAACGCCCAAGAGCTCTTACAGGGCATTCCACATCAAAACTTGTTAACGTTGTCACCACCCTGCTGTGTAATCCACAAAATAGACTGGCAAACCTTTTATCATTTACCAAATTATTTCAGCACTTCTTGCGCATCTGTTTACATTCCCCTCACCCGCCATATCCCAAAATTATAAGAAAGCTATACACTTGATCTTATACAAAGGTATCTTAGAAGTGCTGTTGGGGGTGCCTAGAGACAGGGGCTTGTTTTGGGGGATTGGCGAAAGCTTCGCCCATGGAAGTGGAGCGCCAGCTCCATCTCAAGATCCAACTAACATAGTTTTTAAACTGAAGCACCTTTAATCTAATACTAGTCACTGCCTCCAGACATCGTCCCCTATCAAACGAGCTGTGTAAGCAAGAATTTTCAGGGTTTCACCAGATACATAGTGGAACTGGCCCATCTGTCGCCGCCATGCTGGAGACCCGGAAGTTGCAATATAGCAGCGCAATATGAATGACCCCATAACTGGTCGCCTAATCATGGAAGTCGTCTCCATGGCTGCATCCACATGTTGTCCCCTTATCCAAAGAGCGTGTCAGGCTCATTTTTAGGTGTTTCACCAGATACGTTATGGAATGGTCACTATTCGCCACCATGCTGGTTATCGACAAATATACCGTCAAACCTTTTGTTACATAGGAAATCATTAACCTCCTTTGGTGGAGTACATTTAGGGTATGTCGCCATGAGGACTCTCTAGCCTGCCACTGCCTTGCATGCCGTCCCCTATAGTGTCAGGGTCAATTATTGAATGTTTTAGATGCTATCTAGACTCATTCGGTCACTCTGTCATGGGCCATGCGGTTGCCATTAATTTTGGCATAATGGTACGATTACGAACCTCAGAAGGCATCCAGCATGCTGCCCCTGCTGTTCCTGTCCATTTCGTGGTGTGTCCATCCCTTTTCTGAGGTTCCCGGTGTTTGCCAAGCTTCCCTGTGCAGAAAAAGGGCCCTTGGTCCCTTGAAAAATGCCTCGAGTCTCCAATTGACTTTCAATGGGGATCTGTTATCGAGACGAGCACTCGAGCATCGGGAAAGTTCGTCCTCTAATAACGAGTACCCGAGCATTTAGTGCGCTCATCTCTAGTTAAACCCCTAGTTGAATTCGGGTGAAGATGCGTATCATCTATTCTATCTATATATCTATCTGTCTAGTTATCCATCTCCTACAATCTGACCATTTATTATCTCACCTTTTTCTCTATCTATTTTTTCAATCAATCTTCTATTTCTCTTCACTGGATTTACTCTCATATGCATCTACTGTATATATCACTACTTTATAGTTCTGCATCTAGAATCTCTATCATGTTTCATATTTATTCTTCTAATATAATAATAATAATTATAATTAATTCATTTTCCTTATTTATATAGCGCTTACAGATTATAGAGCGTTGCCTGTGCTGCAACTCAAGGTCATGTCCCCATGAGGCATCACATCTATTCAACCTACTAGTAAGTTTTTGCAAGTGGGAGGAAACCGGAGGACAGGAGGAACCCACACAAACACCAAGAGAACATACAAACTCTGTGAGATGTTGACTGTGCAAGGCTGTAGTGTAACCACGGACCCCGTGCTGACCATCAATCTCCCTATCACTATCTCTAAAAAATCTCCAATATTACAGATTGTTTACCTAAAGGGAGACTCTTACTGACTGTGGACTGGTCATAAAAGTTTTATTTTGGGGCCCCACTTTTAATTTTGTGTTGATAGAGGTGCAAGTTCCCCTGCACAGTGTAAAAATGAACAAGGAAGTAGGAGCTCCTGTCTTTACACCACCGCAGGAGTGGATATTCAGGGAAATGAGCCTCCAAGAGGCATGCTACTTATAAACACCTAGAGTGTTCCTAAAAGATTCACATGCTGTTAATTTCTTTGAATGATTGAACTCGCTCCCTGATACAGATGGCAGGGTGGCGGCCATAGCAGATGCCTAGTCCTCCCATTGTCCTGGCCTGCATTACAGTTAACTACCATCAGTTCACTGATGTATCCTTATAAGCAGTTTCTGAGGGAACTTTGCTCCACAGGACTTCTTTTATCATAACCTATACCACCATTACAGCAATATAGGTTAAAAAAATTATGCTAATCAGTCTAGAGCGCTCCAGCATGTCACAGTGTGACTCAAATGACTTGTATGTAATTGGACCCCATCTTACCTCACTATGAGCGGTCTTATACTAATTGACCATAGTAACCAATCAAAGTTCGAGTCATATGAATTAATTAAAGGGAACCTCCACTACGATTCTACCTATAAAGGTAGATCGGGTGGTAGGTGGATGAATGAGGAAGTGAGGATAGCCTTTTTGGCTAATACTCACGTCCCGGCATCTTTAGTAAACTTTAATAAGGGGTAGTAGATTTTTTTATGCATCTACTGGGGCGGGAGTAGCCGGAACAGAGGCCTAACGTCGACGGCTACTCCATGCCCAATAGCCTCTTTTTCTCCAACTACCATTTCATCTTCGGCGCGCAGAACTTCAGGCTTCGTTGCCCGGCCATAGCTCGCGGGCTGGAGCTACTGGCATGGAGAACGCCGCAGAACGCCGGGTCCGGGCAAGGCGTGCAGTACGAGGAGCGGCGTTGCCGAGATGAAAAAATGAAGGCGGAGAAAAGAGGCTACTGGGCGTGGAGTCGCCGTGACAGTAGACTTCATGTTCCGGCTACTCCACGTCCCAGGAGACGCTTAAAAAAATTTTTACATACCCGCTTATTAAAGTTCACTAAAAAGATAGCAGAAGAAACGTGTGGATTAGCCCAAAAGGGTTATCCTCACTTCCCATTATCAACCTACCACCCGATCTACCTTTTATAGGTAGAATCGTGTGTAGGTTCCATTTTTAAAACAGCAACCTATCCACAGCTCAGCTTCTAACTGTGATAAACATATTTCCTTCAAGTATTAGAAAAGTGAGAGAAAAATTATTAGCGGTTTCAAATACCTTACAAAAAGGTGAGCCCCTACAAGCACTGAACCCATCAGTAGGATGTTGCTCCATGATAAAATATATTCTCCCTTCATGGCAGCAGCAGGACAATGACACCTGCAGCAGCAGACAATGCACCTGCAATGGTGGATAATAAGGGTGTTTTAGAAAGCGCGGAAGAAATGGTGGCTGAAAAACGAGTCTATGATGTTTTCTTAGTCACGGAGAGTGGTGTGCAAATTTGGGGATTGTAAAACGTGACAATGCAGATCTTTAGTGAACATACTTAACAAACATAGCTTTTTATACTCGATGTATAGATAGATAATCAGAGAGATAACCACCCAAAAACTTCTTAATTGAATCCAGGAACACAGAGAGTCATTGATGCTACTAATCTGGAATATCCAACGTCGCATGGCCCATAAGCAAACTGTCTGAAGTATAGCTCGCATCTTAAATTAACATATCATTCACAAGATCGTATACTTGTGCTAGTAATGTAAGTTTTTACGTGGATGGTTTGCCTATATTCTATATATTGTTACAATAATTGGGATTGCGATAATCTCAACGATCACTATTAAAACCTTACATATATACCCTGAGGACTAGGAGACCTAATTGGTTGTGCAAGATTGTTAGACTGGAAAAGGGGTAAGGAGGCATTAGTTCTGTCAGTATTGTGTACTGACACTTAACCCATAAGACATATTTCAGCTGGGGGGTCTGCTATGACCTACCTGTTTTTGTTGGTAGAGGTGACCTTCATGTGCATTGACAAACCACTCTAAGAAGGCCGTGGGGCATACGAGTCACGCCAGGAAGGGAGGACCCGGGGCAGTGTACTAAAGTCATTACAAAACACTCGTTTCTACAAGGCTGTGACTGTCTTTAGGCGAAATCCGCTGTGTCCCGGGGGTAAAGACAAAGATTTCATAAAACACGCAAGCGGCCCCCAATGTATACCCCGTGCATGCACAGATTGGTAGATGCATCTGTAAAAATAAATTAGGCCAAGGACCTAGTAATGTTCATATAACTGAGATGTAAAGGTGTGTAACCTCAACAAAGTCTAAGTGTAATTTAGGAATAATATATACTAAATGTATAAGTGTATTATGGAAACTTAATGATGGTCTGTAAATTAATCAGATATTAAGGACAGTACATCATATAAGTCAGTTATATATTTGAATGATGCATCATGACTTGACACTGTATATGTTAACCCCCACCCCACTTGATCTAAGAAGTGTCTAAGGCTTGGAAGGTGAATAAAATGCCCAATATTAATGCCAATCATTGGTGTTCCATTGCAACGTCAAGGGAGGGTGTACCATGATCATACTTTGGACCTGGTTTATACTGTATAAAACATTGTGATTCCACCTTTTTTTAAAGTTTATATCTGACATTCATCAGATTACAGGATTCAAATAAAGGGTATGCCATCAGGCATTATTATGCTAATTGGCCCTGTCATTGATAGAAAAATGCTATTCGTATTCCTGTCAGGTGTTTCTGTGCAGGTCACACCTGTACTCTCTAATGGCCTATGCATTTGCTTTAAATCAATGAATGCTTAGTTACAATGAATAGCCTGCTGATTATGCCATATAATAGAACCGGGGTCCAGAATAAGAATTTTTTTAATATAGGGGGTTTTTCAGGGGGTGTAACATGCTATTACTACTCTCACCGCAACTCACAGGGGCCCACATTTACTAAGGTCTGCAACCTCGATCGTCGGGTTTTTCCGAATATTTCGCTTTGCGCTGTATTTCAACGGGATGTGCGCACGCGAACGATTTTGGCGCAATCGCGAAGACTTTCGCGCGACAGAAATGGGGGGGTGGCCACGGTACAAACCGAAGGATCGGAAAAACCGCAGGAATTTAAAAAAGCCATTTGTGTCGCAAGATCAAGCACTCACATACACCCAGAAAAAAGCAAGGTGAACTTCGGGGGGGGGGGGACCTCGGCGCAACAGCGACCAACTGGTGAATATCGGCGCCCGGACCTTAGTGAATCCTTGGCAGAACCCGAATCAGCGTAGGAGAACGCGGGGATCGCGACTGGGACCACTCCTGGGTAAGGTAAACGGCACACAGTATATGACTTGCCTCTGTTTCCATACAGAGCTAAGCAGTGTCAAACTGTAACTTATTTCAATAACCAATGGATAGTATGAGCTCCCAACAACATCAAAAACTTATATTAAAACCTACATACATGTGATTTCCTGATTCAATGTGTGTAGGTCAGCATTTGTTGGGTCATATAGAAAAAACAGTATTCTGTAGAATTGAGTGGGCACCCCATTATGTTATTGGGCTTTGGCACTTTTAGCAGAGGGCATGGTCCGATTCTACAAGGGCACCAGAGAACCCTCTTGTCTATAGTTTCTTCAGTTTTAAGCTTTTATTGCACAATGACTTGCACGCTCATGCTCTTTCTTGGATGAATGTAAATAAAATAAAATCATAAAGAAGTATTAGAAAAGTGAGAGAAAAATTCATAGAGATTCAAATACCTACATAAGTGAGCCCCCTCAGCACTGAACCCACCAGTACGTGTGCTCTATGATAAACTATTATTCTCCCTTCATGGCAATGACCTTTTTCTCTAAATCAAGCAGCTTAAAAAAAAAAAACTATTAAAGAAAATACAATGTCTACATGTATTATCAATAACAGTAGTCCCTAAGGGGTTGCACATAAACCAGAAATAGTAGTGTAGCCTAATCTGGACATCATAGTGATTTGCTGCTTCTCAGAGTGTATTGCTTTGGTCTTTTTATCCTGTAGGTGTACAAAATCAATTAAATTCATGAAATTTTAACATTCACCTGTGCTCAGTGAGACACTATTTGAATGCTATGTTGTGTTGTGCAATCTGAATGGGATTTAGTATTAAGGGATCTAACCCACTATATGTGTATCCCATATTCACAGAATAATTGTGGGTCCAACCAGTGGGACACTCAGTGATCAGAGAATGGGGTTTATAGGTGCCCCATGTCCAGGGAGGATTAAGGTTGGTGGGGGCCCGGGGTGCAAAATCTGGTGGGGGCCCAATCTATGTAGTTAAGACAGGAAGGCCAATCATGTACACAGCCCCCCACAGCAAATCATGTACAAGCCCCCCATAATAACTGTATAAACAGCTCCCCAGCAATCACTTATACAGTCCCCCAAGCCAATCACTATATACAGCCCTCGCACTCCTGTATACGCCCCAAGCACTAACTGTATTAAAGCCCCCCAGAACCACTTCTATACAGCCCCCCAGCACTCACGTTTACAGCCCCAGTAGCGCTGTATTACAGCCCCCAGTATTACTATGTAACATCCCCCAGTATCAATATGTTCACCCCCCAGCAACACTGTATACAGCCCCTCTAATAACAATATACAGTCCCCCCGATAAATATATACAGTCCCCCTATAACAACTATATATACAGTATCCCTATAAAATATATATAGTCCCCCTATATAAACTATAATACAGTTTTTTTTTCCCCCTATTTTTTAAAATAAAAAAAAACACTAAATACAAGAACCGCCTACTTACATACAGCACCTAAAATAAGTGTATAAACACTCCTATATAAAACTATTACAGCCCCCCTATAAAAACATATACCAATTCCCCTATAAAAACTATATACAGGTCCATATAACAACTATAACGGTTCCCCCTATAAACGAATATATATATACAGTATCCCTATAATAACTATATATACAGTCCCCCTATAATCATAGTATCATAGTATCATAGTATATAAGGCTGGAAAAAGACGCAAGTCCATCAAGTCCAACCTTTAATAACTACATACAGCCCCCTATAATAACTGTATACCCACACTCTATAATAACTATATTTAGTTCCTGTATAACTATATATACAATTCCCCTATAATAACTATATATACAATTCCCCTATAATAACTACATACAGTCTCCCTATAATAACTATATACAATTCCCCTATAACAACTATATACAGTTCCCCTATAATAACTATATACAGAACCCGCTAACTACATACAGCCCCCTATAATAACTGTATACACATACCCTATAATAAGTATATACAGTTCCCCTATAACTATATATACAATTCCCCTACAATAAATATATATACAATTCCCCTATAATAACTATATACAGTCCCCCTATAATAAATATATACAGTTCCCCTATAATGACTATATATACAGTCCCCCTATAACAACTATATATACAGTATCCCTATAATAACTATATACAGAACTCGCTAACTACTACAACCCCTATAATACTGATATACACACCCCTATAAGAACTAGATTACAGGACCCTCCCTTTAAGAACTATATACACCCCCACCCAATACTATATATACACCCTATAATAAAACTAACTATATAGAGATATTACAATAATACAAACCCTACCCCCTATAATAACTATATACAGTACTAGGTAAAATAATAACATTGTACTCACCTTCCATCGTTCCCCCGATGCCCTGATGCGTGCCGTCCTCAAAGGAAACCTATCCTGGAACCTGGAACCTAACTTGTTGAAAACTGCAGAGGCTACTGGAGCGCATACTGGCCTTAGCTCCCAGTGCCTGGCCAGGTTAGCACATGACCCAGTAGCCACTGTAGTTACCGTATATACTCGAGTATAAGCCGACCCGAGTATAAGCCGAGACCCCTAATTTTACCACCGAAAACTGGGAAAACCTATTGACTCGAGATAAGCGAGGGCGTAGTTACCAGCCAACCAGCCACCATGTAGTATACAGCCAGCCCACAGTAGTATACAGCTTGCCCACAGTAGTATACAGCTGCCCCCCAGTAGATACAGCCTGCCCTTGCAGTATACAGCCTGCCCCCAGTAAGTATAGCGTGCCCCCGTAGTATACAGCTTGCACCCCCCGTAGTATACAGATTGCCCCCCGTAGTATACAGCGTGCACCCAGTTAGGATGACAGCTTGCCCCCAGTAGTATACAGCTTGCCCCCAGTAGTATACAGTCCTGCACCCGTAGTATACAGCACAGCCACCAGTAGTATACAGCTTGTCCCCAGAGTATACAGCCTGGCCCCTATCAGTATTACAGCTTGCCCCCCAGTAGTATACAGCTTGCCCCAGTAGTATACAGTTGCCCCCGTAGTATACAGCTTGCCAACCCAGTAGTATTCCATTTTGCTCTGCACCCAGTAGGTATACAGCTTGCCCACCAGTAGTATACAGCTTGCCACCAGTAGGATACAGCTGGCCCCCCAGTAGTATAAAGCCTGCCCAGTAGTATACAGCACAGCCCCAGTAGTATACAGCTTGTCCCAGTAGTATCAGCTTCCCCTAATCAGTATACAGTTGCCCTCAGAGTATACAGCAGCCCAGATACAGATAAGAATAAAACTTAATACCACCCTCCGTTTTCCAGATGTCGTCACGGCTCCAGGGGGCTTTTTTCCCGATCCCCATCGCGGCTCCGGCGGCTTCTTCAATCTTCTAATGGCGGGAGATCGCGCCGGCCGTCGCACACTGTGATGCCGCGCTGTCACGCTTGATGACGTCATAGCAGCGACAGGTCGCATCACAGTGTGCACGGAAAAGCGCGATCATCCCGGCCCAGTTTGAAGAGTGAAGAAGCCGCCGGGAGCCGCGACAGGGATCGGGAAGCCGCCGGGAGCGCGAGGAACATCGGGGGACACGGAGGGTGAGTATTAATGTATATGTTTATTCCATTGACTCGTGTATAAGCCGAGCGAGGTTTTTCAGCATTTTTTGTGTGAAAATCTCGCTTTATACACGAGTATATACGGTAATTTACTTATTACTTAAATAAAGTTTTATAACAAGTTAGGTTCTCTCCAGGATTATTAAATTACAGATTACAGAACCTTATAATAGGGTTCCTTTAAAGAAAATTTACCACAAACTATAACCAAAATGAAACTGAACATACTCACCTTTACTCCTCTGCACTGGTCTGCATGGGAACACGATTTTTGGTGCTCCAGGCTGTAATTATTAATGCCTCTCGCCACCTCTCTTTCCATGGGGAGGTGACTTCCACACCTTCTGCATGACTACATCCCCAGTGGGGATTTCCTGGAGGGCTGGAGCTATATACTGGAGGGCTGAACATACTCACCTTTACTCCTCTGCACTGGTCTGCATGGGAACACGATTTTTGGTGCTCCAGGCTGTTAATTATTATTGCCTCTCGCCACCTCTCTTTCCCATGGTGGAGGTGACTTCACACCTTCTGCATGACTACATCCCCAGTGGGGATTTCCTGGAGGGCTGGAGCTATATACTGGAGGGCTGAACATACTCACCTTTACTCCTCTGCACTGGTCTGCATGGGAACACGATTTTTGGATGTACAGGTGTAATTATTATGTGCCTCTCGCCACCTCTCTTCACATGGTGGAGGTGACTTCACACCTTCTGCATGATAAATCCCCAGTGGGGAATGAGCAGATATTATACTGGAAGATGGTGATATATACTGGCAGGGCCGGATCATAGGGGGGGGGGCACCAGGGGCCCCACCAAATGTGGGCAATATGGCGGTTGCGGACCACCCGAATCGCCCACTGTATATTTCGAGTCAGGGTCCCCAGGCAATACATAATGCACGCTGAATACAGTCTATGGTAGAGCACGGGAACAATAAGTTCCCTTTCTCAGCCATAGATGATCGGAGCTTCAGCAAGATGGCAAGTGCCCTGCCACAGGCATCTTGGTTGTGTTAAGGCATAGGCGCTGCAAAAGTCCAGCGCCGCTGGGGGAGCGTATATTAGTGATTACTGGGGGCTGTATAAAGTGATTGGTGCGGATAAATACATGATTGCTGGGAGACGTATATAGTTGTAGCTAGGGATTGTAATAGTTATGACTTTGGATGTATATGTTGAGTCTTTGGTCTGTATTATGTAATACTGGGGAGATTATATAGGGCATACTGGGCACTCTATATAGTGATTACTGGGGAACAGTATATAGCGATTGCTATTCCCGTCTGGACTACATTGAATGGGGCCCCCACCCAGTTTGCGCCCAGGGGCCCACCAACCTTATTCCGGCCCTGTATAATGGATGCGGAGCTATTTCCTGGAGGGCTGGAGCTATATATTGGAGGCTGGAGTATAAAACTGGGGGACACCAGGATATACTGGATGGCCGGGAGCTATATACAGCGGCTGGAGATTATTACTAGAGGGATGGGCTGAAGTATATACTGGAGGGTCTGGAGATGGCTTTTGGGGTGGACGATGTATACAGGGGGGCTGTAGATATATATACTAGAGGGCTGGGCTGGATATTAAAATGTGGAGGGCTGCAGGTATATACTGGAGGGGGTGGAGATGTATACCGGGAGGCTGGAGATGTATTACCGGAGGCTGGAGATATAACCAGAGGGCTGGATAAGTATATACCGGGGGCGGGATATAGTATATACTGGGGGCTTAATATAGTATATACGGGGGCTGAATCTAGTATATCTGGAGGGCTTATACTGGGGTTCTGAGCTATATAATGGAGGGCTTTATAATATAGTGGGGGGCTGGGATATATATTGGGGTCAACGCTAAAAATATACTGCGAGGGCTGAAGTATGTATTAGAGCGTGGAGATATATATGATGGAGGTCTGTATATATATATATGGAGGGCTGGGGTGTCGATGTATCTTGGGAACTGGAGAGATATGCTGGAAGCTGAAGATAAATACTGGAGGGTGGAGATATATACGTGCGGCGTGGATATAGTATATCTGGAGGAGTGGATATAGTATATACTGGAGGGGTGGATATAGTATATACTGGGAGCTGGATATAGTATAGAACTGGCGGCTAAGTATAGCATATACTGGGGGCTGGATATACTATATTTACTGGAGGGGGCCGGAGATATATACTGGGGCTGGAGATCAGGCGCATCGCCTATTCAAGTTTCAGTTTGTATAAAGTAAAAAAAGTTAAAACATTACAAATACTAATAAAAACTAAGAAAATACAAGCCCCCTAATATAAACACATTCCCGACAGACACTTAATAAAGTATAAAAAACACAAAATACACAAACCCCACCCACACACATATTTGGTATCAAGGCATCAGTAACAATCTGTTAAATTAAACAGAATCATTATTTGACCCGCATGTAAAGCACAAAAACAAATCCCCCCGAAAAATAAACTTCCAAAAAAGATAATTTGAATTATACCCTTAAAATGTGCTCTAAAAATGATAAAAAAAAGTTATGGACTCCAAATAAGACCCCTAAAAAACCAGACTTGTCTCAAAAAATAAGGCCCTTAACCAGATTTGGCAGCCAAAAAAAAATGCGGTTATTGTGTACTTGGGAGAAAATGGGTAGCAAAAACTTTGTGGAGCTGTTTCTTCATTTTAATGCGTTGTGAATGTTTAATTTTCCGCCCAAAATGAATGTATTGTTCAAACAAAATTACACTGTGTAGACCACAATCCCTATTTTGTTTGAACACCTATAAACACCGAACGGATTAACCTACTTCTTGAAAGTGATTTTTCATTACATTGAGGGATGTAGTTCCCCATAATGGGGTAATTTACTCGTACTAGGATTTTATGTAATTTACAGGTCTTGTTATTAAATAGGCCTCTCAAAGTCAATTGAAATCGCGCAGGCCTTCTACATATAGGTTTTGGAAGATTTTTCCAAAAAATTTAAAAAAGGCTCCCAATTTCTAGCTATTCTAGTAAAAATACATGAATCCTTTCGAGGAATCAAGCGCATCCGTCCAGTGGCTTACAAACTCCGCCTTCCTCCATTACGTTGTGTATCCCGAAACTCCTTCCATGTCTCCCTCTTGAAGGCCTTGAACCACTTCTCTCCAGCATTTTCTCCCCTGAGGGCTGACTCCACAAATGTTGCGAGGTTAAGGGGTTATTGGACATGAAGACCGTGACTGGTAGGGGTTCGGGCCTGTGGCGAGATCCTGGGAGCCTGAAGAGAAATATCCTGGACCATAGTCTCCTCCCAAGATTCCTTCAGACAAGAAAAGCGGGAAGCTCCTTGTGTGTTCCTGTCCCTGTCTCTGTGTGATCTCGTTGTGACCCAGGACATGAACCTTCTAACCACTTCATCTCTGCACCTGCCTGACTACCTGCTTGTGCCTTGACTATGAGATGCCCCACTGAATCTGATTACCTCAATCTTTGCTGCCACCGTGGACGTTGCACGTGGTGGAACGACATGGTGGCACCACGCCATGGCATGAGTCCTGCAGTTCCCTAAGTGGTCTCATCACCTGGCCACTTCGGATTGAAGTGACGGTTTAGGGAGCGTCCAAAGAGTTAGATCCTGAGCAACCCCCAAATCGTCCACAACGTTTAACTCGCTTGGCATCCAGCTTTCCAAAGGCACTACTGCCTCTGGCCGTACAATCTGCAGAGGAGCCTATGCAGGGGGACAGAGCTGGGCCGCCTTCCCAGGAACGAGCAGGCGACGTCAGGAGAACTTCTGTCTCTCTTGTGCCAGCCGGAACACTTCTTCAGACCTGTCCACTCCGTTCTCAGCGTCCGGGCAAAGCAACAAGGGTTCTTGGGAGAAGTTGCGCACCTAGGTTAGAACAAAGCCTTATCCACGCGAACAACCGGTCTAATCAGCTCGTGGGAAGGGTTGATCCGTTCAACCTCTGCCTTCTGGATTCGGTTCGGCAGGAACAACTTGGATATTGCTTGGCTCTCCTCAGTACCAGCTTCTTGTGGTCCGTCTTGAGAAGCCGCTGAGTCATATCATCGGTCAGTGGGCAGATTCTCTGGGATCCGATCTGGTCCGGCACTGAAAAACACCCTTTGCACTACAAGTGGGGGTCTGCACCGGAAGAGATTTTCCTTTTATGTGTTTACCCGGTGCACGGCTTCAATTCTTAGGGGACACGAACCGAGGGGAGAAATGAAAACCCCCAAAAGCCATGCCTCACCGTAGACGAACATCCCCCTCTTCCCCACCCTTCCCCCTCATTCCTCAACCACCCCACCGCACGGGTTGCCCCCCTACGTGGTTGCCAGCGCCATGGCACTGGTGCTTGACTGGCGGGGTGAAGTTCTCCACTGTTGTCTGGAAAAGCCTTGTCCGTTATCTCGAGTCTCCAAGCCTCTGGTAGGTCTCCATTGCTATATGGCGACTATGCAGATGGTTTTTCTAACAAGATAGCAGCACCCCACTTTCCTTTAGATCTCCGCTGCATCAGCATCGATGCCCTCAGATCTTGGCGACTGTCCATAAGATGCGTGCAGCCTTTGGCGTGCAGTTCCCTTTCCCCCTCTTCTTTTCGTCCACAGCTGTTAAAATGTCTACCAGCCTTTCAGTGGTCAATCCTGTAGAGTACCACACAACCAGCCTCCCCATGTTGGCCTACATAATACGGACCGAACACATGCCCTTCTAGTATCCCCCCAGGGCCTTTATTCGCTTGATACCGTGCAAGTCCGTCGTCACACCTTCGGTGAAGGAGGAAGGAGTCTTCTTTGGGTCCAAGAAGGATGTTCTCTCCGCCCAGTTGCATTCGACACCGCTGTCCTCAAATAAAGTTCACCCTCGGGTGAAAAAAACAACCTACCCACTACCCACCTGAGCACTGAAACTGTTGATCGTCTATGTGGTGCCACGTTTTCACCACGTTGGACTGCAGGGAGATAGAACTCATCTGCATACGTGAAGGTGACTGAATGGAAAGCACCAACTTCAATACTGGTGATGGGCCACTCGAATATATTGATATGCCTTTGGTCTTGTAATGCCCAGCGGTGTTACAGAGTTGTTAAAACAACATATTTAGTTTAGAGGGACTTACTTTATCCTGTGTCATGGCTACCAGGGAAGACATCCGTGTTTTTCTCTGGACAGTGAATCCCATCTGCGCAATTCCTCGGCGGTCTAAGGCGCAATTCCACCACCTCTATGCACAAGCTCCTAGAATTGCCAATTCCATCAGAAGAGTCTTCCATTCCTTGGAGATATTATTGGACAAGGGCGACTCCAAGGTGTCTGCAGTACTCAGTGGCCAGTCCTGTGGGACTACGAGCTACGCAGAGATTCTGGGCTTCGCCAATTACTTACCGGCGAGTTTATCCCACATTTTTACTCTGGTATCTCCATTGTGGCGCTGAAAAGATGCCAACCCTAAAGCACTGGCCTCCGGTGGCTGAAGACGCTTTCAACAAAAGCAAAATTCTGCCTTTTCATCTGCTACCATTCCTCACCCGGACCTGACAATTGAGCAAATCATTCCTGCTAGAGGTTGACATCTCATCTGTTGGGGACCTCACACAGAAGGGTCCCAAAGGACCATACTCACACCTGTGGGTTCTTCTCCAAGGACCTTTCAGCTGAAGAGAACGGAAATTACTCTATGGGTGATCGGGAGTTTCTGGCTATTAACTCGATTTGGAAGAATGGCACATCTTAGAGGGTGCTCGTCATCCAGTCAGTGTCTATACTGATCATAAAAAACCTTCTCTATCTTCAAATGACACAGCGATCTATTCCACGTCACTTTTCTTTTCCCGTTTTTTTTAATTTCCTTTTCATAGTATCATGTATATTAAGGCGGGAAAAAGACACAAGTCAATCAAGATTACCCTAAGAATTAAATAAATGTTTTAACCCCATAACTGTGAAGTTTTCTCCCAAAAGGCATCCAGAACCTCTCTTGAACATGTACATAGAGGTTCCGCCATAACAACTCATGCGGCAAAGAGTTCCATAGTCTCACGCTCTTTACAGTAACGACCCTTTGTCCATGCTGATGGTAAATCGCCTATCTCTAGGCGGGAGGATGCCCCCTTGTCTGGTCAAAGGGCCTAGGAGAAAAAAAGATCTTGTATTTAGTACCCCATGTCCTCTAATAATCTTAGGTTGCTCCCCCCCTCTGCACCCGTTCCAAATGTGACCCAAAAACCTGTACACATATCAATGTGTGGTATGGGCCAGGGATTTTGTATAAGACGCAAAACTATGTCTTATCATGAGGATCTATTCCTTCTCTTGATACATCCCAAATTTTATTGGACTTTAGCAGCAGCCATGGCTCGGTCACTAAAATTAAGTTTTACCATACACCCAATACCCCCAAGTACTTTTCAGCTACAGTTTACCACGTAATTGATGTTTAGACCCTAATTATACTTTTGTTTCCCTGCCCAAGGGATAACTTTACATTTATTTCACAGTTAAAACCTATCAACCACTTTTTTGCCACTCCTCAAGCTTCCACAATTTTTGTGCCCCCCCCCTCTGTAATGCTATACTATCGACCTCAGTATTTATTACTTACAAAGCTTGGATCATCTGCAAATATTGAAAATTGACTGTGTAAACCCCCTACAAGGTCATTAATAACAAATATTAAAAAGAAGTGGCCCCAATACTGACCCCTGTGGCACTCCACTGGTACCGCAACCCATTGAGAATGTGCATAATGACGACCCTCTGTTTCTATCACTAAGCCAATTACTTCCCCAACTAACACAGATTTTCCCCTATTCCCAGCAGTATCATTTATATACCATCCTTTATGCAGCCGGGTGTAAAATAACCTTTGAAAAGTCCAGAGATACAACAGCCACAGCATCCCCCAGATCCAGTCTTGAACTTACATCCTCGTAGAAAACCAATCAGATTAGTCTGATAGGAACCGATATCTCATAAACCCATGCTGACGCTGGGGTTATAAGGTTGTGCACATGAGCTAATCCAGGATCGCATCTCTAAACAACCCTCAAATATTTTTTTCCCACCACAGAAGTTAGATTCACGGGTTGTAGTGTCACTGGTTGTAGTTTCGCTTTTGATCCTTTTTTGTATATTAAAGGTTACCCCCCCCCCCCCAACCCACATGTGCTATGCGCCAGTCTGTGGAACATAACCAGTCCTCAGTGAATCTTCAAATATTAAAAAATAACGGGGTGTATGCCATCTGCCCCGGTGATTTATCGATTTAGTGGTTTGCGACCGGCCCGGCGCCGTAACTCTCCTGGGTTAAAATTGTTGACATTCCAAAGAGAATACATTATTTCCTAATTGTGTCTTACACCAGGGGATTTTTCCTGGACCAGTTGAGAAGGCGACCATTCAGTAGAGTGGCCCTTGCCTCATATCTTCCACCATGACCCAATGTTATTTCTAAGGGGACCCAACCTATGTTTTTAGTTCTTATTTCATTTATCATCCCTATACATTTCCAACACGGCTGAGAGGAACAACAAGGTGACGCCCCTCTCTCGTGCCTCGAGTCATTGGGGAGGGAACCGGGTCCTCAGCATGCCATCCACCTGAGCGACCTGGTATGCGACACCTGTGATTCTTCGACATATTACCTCCTGGCAAGACCTACATGCGACTTGCTCTCTTGAGGAAAGTTTGGACTTTCTCTGCATACATCCGCACGTTAATGGACAGGGTTGAGGAGAGTTAACCAGACTTCCTGGGCGTTACCAGCGTCATTTTGTCTCTGCCCGCCAGGACGACTGGTCAAATTTGTACTCGTGGTCTCTGCGTGCTTCTCCTTCTTGTTGTGTATGGAAGACATCATGTCACCCCTAGCTCTCTTGTGTATGCTGATGAGTTCTAGCTGTGGAAGAGTTGGTAGCAGACCTTAAAAAGATCTGGTTACAGAATCGTCAGTCCTGGTTCGGGCGTCCACCTACACCCAAAAACCTGGCAGAAAGGAAACGAAGGTCTCCTCTCTCTTTCTCCAGGCGGATATAAAGTGTGGCAGTTCTCCAGGTATGTTCGGTTGTTGAACTATCCCCAGTTAAAAATGGGTCAACGTTTCCGCGGACCATTCGAGGTACTACAGAGATTAATTAGTGGCTCCATATTCCTCCCACTATGACATCCCGAACTCCTTCCAGTCTCCACTCTGACCTGTCACCATGACTGCTTATCTCGGGCAACCTTCATCCTCCAACGAGGGATAAAAGAGGTGAGGATATGAAACCGTGGAAAGGGAAGCGGGTCTTTACTTTTCTTGTTGACTGGAAGGAGTCAGTTTCGAGGAGAGATCTTGGGAGCCGGAGGAGAATGCCCTGGACCGTAACCCCTCATGCAAGGTTTTAGCCCAAGAAGAGGGGAAGGCCAAAGGGGGGGGTTTACTGTCAAGGGTGAGCCGCGACCCATATCGCAGGTCGCGGGTTATTAGTGATTCTGTCCCTTTGTGATGCCGGTTCAAGAGATTTAAAGGGCCAGCGCGCCATAATGGTGCGCCCATTTTTTAAAATTTAACTTAAGCCTACCTCTTCCTTTTTTAAAATGGATATAAAAAGTCTCTGGCGGGCACAGCCCAACGATACCGCCAACTAGCCCAAAGCTCGTGAGCCCGACTATCCAGGGGCAGGGTGCTCACAGGCATGACTTTCCAGCGGTGCTCAATCAAGTATATAAGAAGATATCCATACATAAACATAGAAAGGAGATTACGGCACTCACCGGTTCCAAAAAGCCATGGAAAAGCGTCCTTTATTGGTGGGATAGCGTGCAGGGGGTAACAGACAGGTTTCCGGCCAACGGGGCAATTTCACGCACTGTGACGCTTTCTCAAGCAGATGGCCACACTAGTGGGCGTGGGCCATACCTAGTAACAAGCAATGCAATTACAACACTGTGCGAAGAATGAGCCCGCAACATTAGTTCAGGGCCCAAATTACTAATGAGCCTGCTCTCACGCTGAAAGGGAGGAGTTTTGCACGGTCCCCTCCCATGCCCTTATGCTCAAATCCTCTCAATGCCCAGAGAAACTTCGAGCAACATCGGGTTGCCCCCGTGTATTGTAGTTGTTCAATCACCCCTGACGGGGCTCCCATTACCTTTAGTAATGGATCGTCGATTGCTCCCTAAATCGGATAAATAATCCTAATGGTTTTCCCAATGTAGAAACGACCACAGGGGCAGTAGTAGACAACTCCACCAAGAAGGTCCGACCGACAAGTTATCAGCGACCTTCACTACCTGTCTCACCCCTCCAAACTCTGCCACCTTAGTGGCAGTTTATTTAGGTTGCAGGACGTTGCAGTGACGATCTGTGTTGCCAGTGGGTGAATCCCTAGATAACATGTCCTCCCATTGGTTGGAAGTTTACTATGGACCAATCTGCCTCTAATAGTGGTTGCCTTTCATGAAAGCGACGAACGGTCTAGCAATGAAAATACTGGCCTAAATCGGATCTGACTGGGGATATGCCAATTCCTTTGTGGAATGGCTGACTCGTATGGCCACTCTCAGGGGGAGTATCTAAAGGTAGAAGGAAAACCTGTTCTCCTTCCGTCCATCTATCCCCTAGGGCAGTGATGGCAAACCTTTTAGAGACCGGAGTGCCCAAAACTATGACAAAAGACCCGCTTATTTATCGCAAAAAGTGCAACACGAAATTATTTTGTGATTTAGAATCCCTTCTCTGTCACAGCTTTTCTATTGAAGTACAGCACCTGGGGACAACCAATAAAGCAGAAGAAAATAGACCAGTAGCTCTGTCACTTTAAATAGCTCTGTGCACAGCAAGTCCTGGTCTGTCTGGGAATGCAGGAAGATACCTGGAAGTCCTCTCTGGTGATGGCCATGATGTGCCACAGAAAGGGCTCTGATGCCCACTCTGGACCAGTGCCATAGGTTAGCCATCATGCCCGAGGGGTCCTACGCCTACCTCTTCCTGCAAAACCTGATGGATCTTGTGCTTACACCATGAGAAAGCTTCCTTGCAACAATTCTGCGTTTCAGTGTGTTCCTGTTCCGAGTCGTGTTGTTGCCGTGTTTCCTGTGTTACCAGAGCCTTAAATGTTATGTGTTTACCAGAGTCCCTCGGTGTTTTGTGTGGTATGTCGCCCGTGACGTTCCTCGTTCACATCTTTCTGGAACTCCCGTTGCTGACCCCGGATTGGACCTTGACGTTGCATCTCTGCCGCCTGCCCTGACCTAGTGCCTGTGGACCTTGACCACGAGCCGTCTCTTCTAAGGTACCTCGCTTGGCTGCCACAGCGGGCAGTCTCGCCACTGTGAAAAGAACTGGTGGTACATTGCCGCAGAAAGTCCAACCCGCTTGCGGATTTTGTTTATGTTTTGGTGCTGAATGTGAGCCAGTTTATTTTGTTCCTGCTGGTGAAATAAACGCAGACGAGACCATTTTGGATGATACCTTGGTGTCACTGTCTTGAACTGCCATCACAAATCTCCCTACAACGGGCTCTAATGGGCAGGGCCCCCACCATCTTGCCCACCCAGGGGGCCCCCACCAGCTAGCACCCCCGTGCCTCACTTCCTGAGCAAAATCTCTCTGAAGCCCGGCCGCGGCGGAACAAGAGACTACCACCTGCCGCCCACCCAGCACAAGGTCACCGCCTCCCCCGCACAGGTCACCGCCCCCCCCACACCCACACATCTGCTTGCATGGTCGACAGCCCCGGCTATTCCCCTGGACAAGGCCGAGCCAAACACCCCCGGCACAGTTGACCGCCTCCACGCCCGCATGGCCGCGGACACTATGCAAGCCCCGTAGTAACTCATCGTGCCCCTGCGAGAAAACAGCACCCCGCCCTCGCAACTCATAGCCTCCGCCGCCGGCAAAACGCACACGTCCGAACAAGGACCCCCCCATCCTTCCCCCGACACACAAGCAATAGCACTCATACTTTTTTTTTCCCCCCGGCGCCACCCGCAACTCATCCCAACGCTGGAAAAAGCACCTGCACGAAACACCGCGCCGGTCCGAACAAGCACCCCGCTTGTACTCAGATGAGCGTCCTCCGCTCCACGCGCCCCCCCCCCGCCGGAAACATCAAGCAATCCTCCGCTCAGAAGGCCCCCCCCCCCGGCTGGAACATCGAGCGTCCTTGCTTCCACGCTCCCCCCCCCCCGACGGAACAGACAGCCCTCCTAGATCAGAAGGTCCCCCCCCCGCTGGAACATCGAGCCGACCTTCCGCTACACGCGAACCCCCCCGATCGCGCCCCCCCCCCCCCCCGCTGCGGAGCAAGAAGTCGTCCTCCGTTTCACCCACAAGGCCCCTGATGCAGCCATACCCCGTCCGTCCGCTGGAACAAGCAGCCGTCCATCAAAACCCCCCCCCCGCCCAAACATCCCTCACGGGGACAGCCGAAACACCCTAAAAAATGGTAAAGTATACATAAATATTTATTTATCTGGGTATATATGATGTACACTCACCCCGGGGGCCCCAAACCCATTTTTTTTTTTTATTAGGTACACCTGTCCAAACTGCTCGTTAACACTTAATTTCTAATCAGCAATCCAAAATGGCGGCCAACTCAGTGCATTTAGGCATGTAGACGATGGTCAGACAATCTCCTGCAAGTTCAAAAACCGGAGCATCAGTATGGGGAGAAAGGTGATTTGAGGGCTTGAACGTGGCCTGGTTGTGGTGCCAGAAGGGTGGTCTGAGTATTTCAGAAAAAATCGCTGATCTACTAGGATTTTCACGCACAACCATCTCTAGGGTTGGTTTACAGAGAATGGTACAAAAAAAGCAAAAACATCCAGTGAGCGGCAGTTAGGTGGGCGGAAATCCTTGTTGATGTGCCAGAGGGCAGAGGAGAAGGGGCAGAATGGTTTTGAGCGGATAGTAGAAAGGCACACAGTGACTCAAATCGCCACACGTTAATACAACGTAGGCAGAAGAGCCATCTTGAACGCAACAGTACGTCAACTTTGAGGCAGATGGGCTACAGCAGCAGAAGACCCACAATGGTGCACTCATTTCAGCTAAGAACAGGAAACGGAGGCTACAATGTGCACAAGCTCATTGGACAGTAGAAGAGTGGAAAAACATTGCTCTGGTCCTGATGAGTCTTGATTGCTGCGCGACAGTTGGATGGTAGGGTCAGAGGAATTGGTCCGCGTCAACAACTGAAAGAATGGATCCATCCTGCCTTGTATCAACGGTTTCAGGCTGGTGGTGGTGTCATGGTGTGGGGAATATTTCTTGGAACTCTTTGGGCCCCTTGGTCAATTTGAGCATCGTTTGCAACGCAACAGCCTACCTGAGTATTGTGCTGACCAGTCCATCCTTTATGACCACAATGTACCCAACTATGATGGCCTACTTTCCGAAGGGAAAGAGCCATGTCATAAAGTGGATCATCTCAGAGGTTTCTTGAACATTGACAATGAGTTCACTGTACTTCAAATGGCCTCACAGTACCAGACCTCAATCCATAGAGCACTTTGGGTGTGGTGGAACGAGAGATTCGCATTCATGGATGTGCGCGACAAATCTGCGGCAACTGTGTGATGCCATCATGTCAATGGACCAAAATCTCTGAGCGAATGCTTCACAGCACCTTGTTGATGTATGCTCACGAAGAATTAGGCAGTTCTGAAGGCAAAAGGGGGTCCAACCCGTTACTAGAATGGTGTACCTACTTAAAGTGGCCGGTGAGTGTATTTGTGTTGTATATATGTTTATCTACTGTGGATATGTTATATATGCATCTACTGCTATATATTTATATACTGTGTATATATGCATTCTATTGTCTATAGTGTAATATGGTTCAATGCATCTACTGTCTATATGTGTCTATATGCACACTGTCTATATATTGATATACTGGTTGTATAATGAATTCTGACTGTGGATATAAAGTGATCTATTTGTATATATGGGTATATGTGTATATGCATCTACTGTGTATACAGTAAATATGTGTATAGATGAATATAATGTATTTTACCCGCATATATTTGGACAAGAATTATATGTGCCACATTTAAATATTGCAATATATATACTGTATGTGTGTATATACTTTATGAGTTTGTGTATAACTCTGTATATTAGTGCATAAATGTTATATGGGTACATAAATGTTGGTGTATACTTGGTATATATTGGGTGGCAAGATACAGGGTAGAACTTATGTGTGTATATAAAGGTGTGGATAGATCAGGGTATAAGGTTGTCATTGTATAAACTGCGGGGACTGGAGTCTGGGTAGGGGTAAGGTAATAAGATGTGTTACTGGGGCGTGAGGATGGCTGTATGTAGCTGTGTTACTGGGGGGAGGCGGCTGTATGTAGCTGTGTTACGGGGGTGAGGCGGGCTGTATGTTAGTGTGTTACTGGGGGGTGAGGGGTGAGGTGGCTGTAGTAGCTGTGTTTAATGGGGTGTGAGGCGGCTATATGAGGCGGTGTTACTGGGGATGAGGCGGGCTGTGTATTAGCGTGTTATGGGGGTGTGAGGCGGCTGTGTGTAGCCTGTGTTACTGGGGGCCAATCGGTGTATGTAGCTGTGTTAATGGGCGTGAGGGGCGTAGTTAGCTTTGTTTACTGGGGGCAAAGGCGGATGTATGTAGCTGTGTTACTGGGGTGAAGGAGGCTGTGTAAAGCTGTGTTACTGGGTGGTGAGGCGGCTGTGTGTTAGCTGTGTACTGGTGGGGCCAATCGGCGGATGGAGCTGTTTACTGGGGGTGAGGTGGCTGTATGTAGCTTTGTTACTGGGGGCAAGGCGGCTGTATGTACAAAGCCGGTGTTACTGGGGGTGAGGCGGCTGTATTGTAGCTGTGTTATGGGAGCGGTGAGGTGGCTGTATGTAGCGGTGTACTGGGGGTGAGGCAGCTGTATGTGCTGTGTTACTGGGGATGAGGCGGTTGTATAGCTGTGTTACTGGGGGTGAGGCGGCGGTATGGAGATGTGTTACTGGGGGGCCAATCGCTGTATGTAGCTTTGATGTTACTGGGGGTGAGGTGGCTGTATGTGCTTTGTTACTGGGGGAAGAGCGGCTGTATGTAGCTGGGTTACTGGGGGTGAGGGGCTGGATGTTAGCTTGTTTACAGGGGGTGAGGCGGCGCCGTGTATGTAGGCTTGTGTACGGGGTGAGGAGGCTGTATGTAGCTGTGTTACTGGGGGGCCAATCGGCTGTTGTAGCTGTGTTACTGGGGGCTGAGGCGGAGTAGTAGCTGTGTTACTGGGGGTGAGGAGGCTGTATGTAGCTTGTGTTACTGGGGGAAGGAGGGTGTATGTAAATGTGTTACTGGGAGTGAGGGCGGCTGTATGAGCTGGGGTTACTGGGAGAGGCGGCTTGTATGTAGCTGTGTTACTGGGGGTGAACACCCCCAACTCCACTACTCCCCACGTAACCTTTTATCCTCCGGTGGCTGATTAGGTGTACTGGGGGTTGAGGCGGGCATGTAGTGCTGTGTTACTGGGGCGGCAAGCGGCTGTATGTAGCTGTGTTACTGGGGACGAGGCGGCTGTATGTAGCGGTGTTCTGGGGGCAAGCGCGGCTGTATGAGCTGTGTTACTGGGGCAAGGCGCTGTATGTAGCTGTGTTACTGGGGGCGAGGCGGCTGTATGTAGCTGTGTTACTGGGGACGAGGCGGCTGTATGTAGCAGTGTTACTGCGGGGATAGTGGATAGTGAGCAGGAGGACGTGTATGCACGCTGCACTGAGTGGGGGCCTCCACCAGATTTTGCGCCCAGGGGCCCCCACCAACCTTAATCCGGCCCTGCTACTGGGCCAAATCTCCCACAATAGATATATATATATATATATATATATATATATATATATATATATTAAAGATGTATATTTGTATTATTTAATAAGGTATTAAAACATATAATAACAATTTAAATTTGGTATATCCTTGAAAAAGGAAGGAGAAAACGGTTTACACAATAAAACCCCTAAATTCCTATAAGGAAAGAGCACATGTGCCTTTTTAGTAAATTGCATTTAATTAAATTATTGCATTTCATTTAACAAATGAAATTATGGCTTTTAGAATGCAGGGAGTAAAAAAACAAAACATGCAAACAAAAAATTGTGTCAACAATAAAGGGTTAATTTTGATTCATAGATCTTTACCTTGTCAAAATCAGCATGTTGAACTTACATTATATACCTATGGTAAGAATAAATTCCAAAATTCTACTTTACAGGGTCAGACTGGCCCAACTTTGTGCTGGTGAAAATACTGGGTGCCTTTTATCTCCACCCCTGCTGTGTGCTGACTGCGCCCCCTGGAAACTCCAACTCCACCCCCCAGTGGCCGTTGGGATTTCAACTCTTGTAAAATCAATAAATATCAATATGATTATTAAAAAAAGTATGTGGGGGCTATTACTAAGTTTGGGGGGGCTATTACTGTGTGGGGGCTATTACAAAGTGTGGGGATGCTATTGCCAAGTGTGTTGGGGAGGAGCTATTACTAAAAATGTGGGGACTATTACATTCCACAATATGAAGAGGAGATGAGAGGTCACAATTAGAGATGAGCGAACACACTCGTCCGAGCTTTAGCGTACTCGAAACTGCTTGTTGCTCGGACAAGTATTTCGCCAGCTCGAGAAAATGGCAGCTCCCGCCGGCGGCCAGAAACAAAGCCAATCACAAGCCAGGAGACTCTGCACTCCACCTAGCATGACGTGGTACCCTTACACGTCGATAGCAGTGGTTGGCTGGCCTGATCAGGTGACCCTGGAATAGACCGCAGCCCGCGCTGCTCGGATCATTCTCTGTCTGGATGCCGTTAGAAACTTGGGACCGTTGTGTTTAGCTCTTAGTGACACACATATCCATCTCAAACACCTAAGTGGGACAATTTGATTAAGGTTAGTGGGGGCCTCCACCAGATTTTGCGCCCAGGGGCCCCCACCAACCTTAATCCGGCCCTGCATACAGTATATACATCATCTACACATATACTGCATATGCATACAGCATAAATATACGCAGGATTGTGTACTGTGTATAAATACAGCATATATACAAATACAGTATATACAGCATATATGTGTATAAATACAGCATATATACAAATACAGTATATACAGCATATACGCATGTACAGCGTATAAATACAGCATATAAACACATACAGTATATACAGCATCTACGCATATACTTCGTATACATACAGCACATATACACATACAGTATAAACAGCATATACACATGTGCTGCGTATAAATACAGCACATATACACATACAGTATATACAGCATATACGCATGTACAGCGTATAAATACAGCATTGTAGCTTCTCTCCAGGGTCTCTCAGTAGAGGAAGAATGGTGAGTCAGCAGGAGGACCTCCAGAGATATTGCAGTTCTGTAAACACCTTCTCAATTTTCATAGAGTTCCAAACTGCTTTAAAATAGCACTGAGAGCAGCATCTTTTTCCTGGGACTGCAGGAAGATTTGGTGGATTTGGTCATATTTGGTAAACTCTGTCCTGGTCTGAGTGCCCACAGAAATGGCTCTGAGTGCCACCTCTCGCACCCATGCCATAGGTTCGCCACCACTGACCTAAAGCATTATCTGGATATGATTTTTCATTGTCTAGCTGCCTAGCATAGGCTATTCAAACCTGTCACCAGCAAAAAAAAGACATTCCTGGGGTCAGGTTCACTTTAAGGATGGATTTTGAAAGCTGAGATAATTTCAGAACATGGTGAACTAGAACAATTGCTCAATAGCACACATACTAACCATTTACCTTTTAGGGTCTTTTCACATTGACATTTTTTTCACGTTAGTGTTTTCCCTGCACCCATTTTGGCCTATGGACCGATTCGTTTTCGCTTCCTGGCTTTAGTGATTTTTCACTAATGCCTTACTGAACCATTCTTTCTAATGGGCCTTTTGACACTTTAGTTTTTTTGCACTCAGGGGTATTCCGGGTAACTGCTAGATAATGGTTAGTTCTAAAATTTAAAATAAAAATTTGTATAATAGAAACCACAATATCAATGTAAACTATCATTATAAACTATGTAATAAACACAGTGGGGGTCATTTACTAAGGGCCCGATTCACGCTTTCCCGACGTGTCACTTGAATATTTCCGATTTGCGCCGATTTTCCCTGTATTGCCCGGGATTTTGGCGCACTCGATTGGATTTTGGCGCATCGGCGCCGTCATGCACGCGACGCGAAAACCCGACAGATTCGGAAAAACCGCCGCATTTAAAAAAAAAAATTTGTTGTGAAACTTGCACTTACCTTCACCAGGTATAGGCCGGTGAATTTCAGGGCATTTTAGCAGGCCTTGGGGAACTTCAGCGCAGCAGAGACATCTGGTGGACGGCGGAGGAACTACCTTAGTGAATCGCTGGAAGACCCGAATCCACCGCAGAGAACGCGCCGCTGGATCACGAATGGGCCGGGTAAGTAAATCTGCCCCAGTGACACATAATTATTATAGCCCCTATGCCAGTTTTCTGTTGGGCTTTGCACATTCTTTTTACTGCAAACTGCTTGCACAGGTATTGGAAGGAAATCTACCATTTGCTTTTATGCATTATGAATCAAACATACCCTGGGAATGCTGTCTGCACCCAGCTTTCCAAAGGTCCTGAATTTTATTATTGTTTTTTGCTCACAATCTAATCAACCACCAGATGGTTTGTGTTAGTGTGGGAGTAAACCAAGGAAACCACCTCCCCAACCATTTGTGGGGTTGTTGTAACCATATTTCTTGATTGTCTATTACTTGTATGTTCTGATAGAAATTTTTTAATAAAAACTCTTGAATACAAATATGTAAGTGTCAATTCTGTCCCCGCTCCTGTTCCCCTTCAGAAGCAGAGGTGTGCATGTATTCCTGAAAACTGTCAGCTCTTTCCATCAGCTCGCTTGGTTTTCTATTCTGTTGCTATATCGGGCCTCAGCTGACAGGCTGGGAGGGGGGGGTTTCGTATAAACAGCTATACACCGACAAACAGTGGTGTCTTTTATGGAAATATCACTTTAACTATTGCCAAAGGTTTGTGATTACATCTCACTTTTGCACCCCCATCGAAAATCCACCATTACTCTTTTCTTCTTGGGGTCCAAAGTTCGCATTTATAAAGACTTGCCAAATAATGCTGCCTTCAGCTGGTGATGACTTGTATCCATTGACTCTTCACTAGGGAATTCTGGGAAATATGCCAAATTATTTTTCCAGAATGGCAGGACAAACCCTCTCTCTTTTCCTACCACCTCTACGAGGCAGCTCCCTTACCATCAAAGCATGAAGTTCATGAAGCCTAATGACATGATGTTTGTGTTTAAAGCCAAACCAGTATATCTATTACAGAAGGGACAGATTCCCAACTGTAGACAGCACTGTTTCTATGTGGTTGCATCTCTTTAGTACAGTGTACGGCACTGGTTTATTATTATTTATTTTGCTGGATAAGTGTGGAGGAAATTAAGAATGCATGAGGAGGCTAAGACACAGGTAGGTGCAGCTGGCCCTCATCACCCACGACTCACCAAATGCTAGTAGTGGTAGTATTCAGAATGCTGACAAGTATTTTTAAAATCGCATTGCATGGATATTGAACTTGTTTACCTCCACACAAATGAACATCCTTGTGACAGTTTGCAAGTCCTGTTGTCTGATGTACTGTTTATTTGTGGAAATACATGAAAATGTATACTGTGTGTACAATCTTTCAATCGGATCGGTCCCCTGAAGAAACCAAAACAATTGAAAAATGAAGGGCAAATTCAGACTGAGACATTGGGGGAATATTTATCATACGCATGGGCCTACTCAAGCCGGTGACTTTGTTCCGTAGAAAAGTCGCCGGTCACAGTTGAGTGTGCAGGCCGGAGGGGGACAGTAAACCCCGCGCCGGCCCACTCCCGTCCGGGCTGCGCCTCCGCTTCGGCCAGGCCGCGCTTCCCCCTTCACGTACCCCCGTTCACTCCCTCCCATGCTGAATGGGGCGGATGGTGAAAATAATGCAAAAGCTAGCAATAAGCTAGCATTTGCGATTATTTCAGGGCCTCTGCGCCACTGCGTGGCCAGAGGCCTGATAAATATCCCCCATTGTAGTCTTCTCTCCCGTGGTCTCTCAGTAAGAGGAGAATGGTGAGTCAGCAGAGGACCTCCAGAGATTGCAGTTCTGCAACACCTTCTCAATTTTATAGAGTTCCACAAAACAGCCTTTAAATAGCCTGAGAGCAGTTGCAGGAATTGTGAGGGATTTTGGTATATTTGTAACACTCTGTCTCGGTACTGGTGCCACGAAATGGCTCTGATGTGGCCCACTCTGCTCCACCCATGCCCATAGTTTTCGCCACCATCTGACTAAAGCATTATCGGATATGATTTTGCATTGTCTAGCTGCCTTACATAGGCATCAAACACTGTCACCCAGCAAAAAAAAAAGACTATCTGGGGTCAGTTCACTTTAAGGATGGATTTTGAAAGCTGAGATATGTCAGACTGGTGAACTAGAACAAGTCGCAATAGCACACATACTAACCATTTACCTTTTAGGGTCTTTTCGATTGAATTTTTTTTCCTACACCGTTTTAGTGTTTTCCCCCAGACCCATTTTGTGCCATGGACAGCATTCGTTTTCGCTTCTGGCACTTAGGCATTTTACTAGCCTTACTGAACCTTATCTATTAATGGCCCTTTTGATACATTTAGTTTTTTGCACATCAGGGTATTCGGGGGGTTAACGGCTAATAATGGTAGTTCTGAACATTTAACCTAAAATAATTGAAAATAGGAAACACACAATATCACGTAAACTATCAATTATAAACTATGTAATAAACCAGTGGGGGTTCATTTACTAGCGCTCCCGATTCACGCGTTTCCCGACGGTGTCACTTGAATATTCCGATTTGCGCCGATTTTCCCTGTGTGCCGGCATTTTGGCGCACTCGATGGATTTTGGTGCCATCGGCGCACGTCATGCACGCGACCGAAACCCGACAGGCAGTTTCGGCAAAACAACCCGCCTTATTAAAAACAAAAAATTTGTTGTGAACTTGCACTTACCTTTCACCAGGTATAGGCGGTTGAATTCAGGGCATTTTAGCAGCCCTTGGGAACTTCACAGTTCGCGCAGAGAGCACTTATGGTGCGCGGAGGAATCTTAGCTATCGTGGACACCCAGCATCCACCGCAGCAGAGCGCCGCTGGATCACGCCTGGCCCCGGGGGTAGTAAATCGTCTGCCCTCAGTTGACACATAATTATTAATTCCCCTATCGCAGTTTTCTGTTGGGACTTGCACATTCTTTTTACTTGCAAACTGCTTGCACAGGTATTTGGAAGAAATTACCATTTGCTTTTAGCTTATGAATCAACATACCCTGGCAATGAATGTCTGCACCCAGCTTTCCAAAGGTCCTGAATTTTATTATTGTTTTTTTGAGCGAAACTACTCAGTTCAGGGACTAAACAAGATACTTTTTCTGCATCAGTGTAGCTACAGCATTCTCATGATATGTTTGGTTCACAATGTATAAAAACAAATGGTAGATTTCCTTTAAAAAGTGTCTACGACTATACCTGAGACAACACAAATTTCTGCACCAAAAGGGGAGTTCTGGTTCACAGTCGGACTACACAACACATTTATCATGCAGTGTCCAACAGAATTTTGGTGCATGCTGTTTGTTCGTGGACTCACGAGCAGTGCAGAGGGCGCCAGATTCATGAAGAACATGTGCCACAATTCATGAATCTGGCGCACCCTACACACTTCACGGGAAAACCACACACAGTGCCTTTTGCAATGTTTTTTATAAATGTGGGTAATTACATTATACATATTTTATAAAAGAACATTTAGCTCACTTAGGTATAAGTGTTATCAAGATGTCTGAAAGTCAGAATATTTCTAGTTGCCCATGGCAACCAATCACAGATCAGCTTTCATTTTATCAGTGCTCATGAATATTTTAAAGGGGAGCTGTGATTGGTTGCCATGGGCAACTAGAAATATTCTGACTTTCAGACAGCTTGATAAATCTGCCCCATTATCTGCTGAGTTCCACAAAATGAATATGGCCTTCATTACAGATAGCTGGGCCTAGCATGGCTCTTCTGGGTTTGATCAATCTGCTTTATTAGGGAACGAAACCGATTCATTTACAGGTTTGATCAATCTGCTTTATTAGGGAACGAAACCGATTCATTTACAGGACACGATCTTTGTCAATAAAATTTGATATATGTAAAAAGGTATCTATGAAAATTCCAGAGTACCCTTTGCACCAGTGGGTTTACTAGTCCCTAATTTTAGTTTGGCAGAACTGGTAATTGTGGTGAAAATGGTGACTTAACTACATAAAAAATGCTAATGCATATTTGCACAGGTGTTTAGTAGATGTGGCAGAGTTTTGCTAGTCCAAGTTACTTAATTTGTAATTTGTAAAGCATTTTGTTACTGCTCCTTCAGAGTTGAGAAATACTGGGCTTCTGGGTGTAGTATATTTCTAAAAAGGCAATTAATCCAGATGCTTTGCAACGCTACTTTTTATTGTTATTGAGGTAATAAAATTTGTGTTTAATGACCACATTTTTAGTACTACTGGTTATATGATTTTTCTGATATGCTCACCTCCTGTTATTTGTACCCTTTTTTAGAATGATTCTAGATATAGTACAAATCCAAGAGGGATGTCCACTCTCCCCTTTTCTATTTGCATTAGCAATAGAGGCACTTGCAGCTGCACTTAGATCCACCACAGAGTTGCGGGGGTTTAAGGGAGGAGAGAGGAACGGGTCTCTCTTTATGCCGATGACCTTCTTATATATTTGGGAGAAACGGATAGATCACTAACTGGAGCCATGCAAATCGTCAGAACCTTTGGAAGGTACTCTGGAGTTAACATTAACTGGGATAAGTCTGTTGTGCTTCCCTTAGACCCAATGCCAGGGAACCCCCAAACCTTAGGTCCTCTGCAAGTGACAGCCAAAATGAAGTATCTGGGAGTGGTGGTGACTGGTCGACCAAAAGACTATATCAAAGATAACTTAGAACCTCTACTTTCTCGCTTTCTTACTAAAATACTAATGTGGTGTAAGTTGCCCCTGTCCCCAGTAGGAAGAGGCAACTTGATTAAAATGGTCTTGATGCCGCAAATCCTATATGTCTTACACAATTCCCCGGTATGGGTGGCGCAACATTACTTTCATAAGCCTACAGCTTCTAAGGGTATGTTTGGTTCACAATGTATAAAACAAATGGAGATTTCCTTTAAAACAGGTATAACACTATACCTGAGGCAACACAAATTCGCACCAAAAGGGGAGTTCTGTTTACCAGTCGGACCCCTACACAGACATTTACATTGGCAGGTCCAACGAATTGTGGTTGGCATGCTGTTTGGTCGTGCTCACGAAAGCAGTGCAGAGGGCAGCCAATTCATGAAGACGTGGGCAACAATTCATGGAATCTGGCGCACCCTACACAAATTCACGGAAAAACCAAACACACAGTGCTTTTGCAATGTTTTTTTTATAAAATGGGGTCATTTCATTACGTTATACATATTTGATAAAGAAAACATTTAGCGCACTTAGGTATAAGTGGGAAACATTGTCAGGATAATGCCATTTGCAGAAAAAACCATCCTGCCTTGTCACATTGCTTTACATGGACTAAAAGTGGAATGATAAGGGGAAGGAAAAAAGCCACAGGATTCTCTCTTTTTTTTGCGCTGTGTAACTGCCTGATCTTACCAACCAATTATTAGTGGGCGCCGGCAGAAAAATATCTGCTTTCCGCCCTCCTATGACTATGCTGCAAAAAGGGGTGTGGTTTTTGTGGTGTGGAAACCCAGACGCAATCAATTAATATATTTGATTTATTTGTTGGCGCTGGGAAAGTGGCCAAACCAGTAGATCAAAAGTTAATGGTCTTGCCAGTTATAGAAACCTTCACTGGGAAGTCTGGCTGAGTCACAGCTCCCTCAAGGTTATTGCGATAATCCGCGGGACAAAAGTTGCCTATGTGCTTTGGCTATTTTTACAGGTGGCCTTGCTGCGGCTCCTCGGCAACTCCTCAGCAATTTCTCCGACGTTGCACACATTGGGCGTTTGGCACAGGAAAAATGATCCCAGCAAAACAAAATATTGGGGAAGATTGTATGAAAGTCAGAATATTTCTAGTTGCCCATGGCCAACAATCACAGATCCGCTTTATTTTATCAGGGTATGAATTATTTAAAGGGGAGCTGTGATTGGTTGCCATGCGGCAACTAGAAATATCTGACTTCAGACAGATTGATAAACTGCCCCATTATCTGCTGCGTTCCACAAAATGAAATATGGACTTCTCATTACAGATAGTGGGCTAGCATGGTCTTCGGGTTGGTCTGATCAATCTGCTTTGTATTTAGGGGAACGAACCCATCATTTACGGACACGATCTTTGTCAATAAAATTTGATATATGTCAAAAGTTATCTATGAAAATTCCAGATACCCTTTGCAACAGTGGTTACTAGTCCCTAATTTTAGTTTGCAGAAACTGGGTTAAATTGTGGATGGAAAATGGTGAATTAACTACATAAAAAATGCTAATTAATGCATATTTGCACAGGTGTTTAGTAGCTGTGGACAGAGTTTTGCTAGCCAAGTTACTTTAATTGTAATTTGAAAGCATTTTGTTTACTGCTCCTTCAGAGTTGAGAAATACTGGGTTCTGGAGTGTAGTATATTTCTAAAAGGCAATTAATCCAGATGCTTTGCAACGCTACTTTTATTGTTATTGACGGTAAAATTTGTGTTAATGACACATTTTTAGTACTAATGGTTATATGATTTTTTTCTGATATGCTCACCTCCTGTTTATTTGTACACCTTTTTTAGAATGAGTCTAGAATAGTACAAATCCAAGGCTGCTACAAGACGTGAACAAATACGGTTTATTGCAGTAAAAAACAATCAAGTTGTACTTGATGCTTCAAACTAGTCACTGGTCTTGTAAAACCACAAAGAGAAGTCATAGACAGTCACATTGCAATCCATGCTATGTAGAGATAAAGCCTAGGGGGGATATTTATCATACGCTGGCGCTCGTGCTTCTGCCCTCTTGATTGTATCTGGGGCGGCCATAGCGGGCGTTTTACCTACGCCCAGGCAGGGCCCCTGGCTTTAGAAAAAAGCCGCAGCCGGGGCGATTTTCACGATGAAATGAAAAGGTTGGCGGGATTGGGGAAATAATCGCAAAAGCTAGCAATAAGCTAGAGCATGTGCGATTATTTGCAGGGACATCTCGCCACTGGCGGTGCAGCCAGGGTCTGATAATACTACCCCATATATGTAAGTGATGGAATAAGAACCAACCCTCACATCCCCCATGGATTCTCTGTCTTGACTGGACAGAAAAACATCCAGAAATCAAACTTTGAAGTTAGATGTAATAAAGTTAGGTAGGTGAAGAGTTTTAATACGGAAGTCAAAGCTCTCCGATTCCGGAGATAGTTGAACAATGCACTTATCCTAGGGTTTCGGAAAGGTTGGTGGTGACACTCCCCTTGGGTTCAACAAAAGGAGGACCCGGCGTGGTACATGATAAAATTTATTTTTTTATTTATAAAATATATCAAAAGCAAAAATGCGTTTCGGACCGGAACGGATCCTTCCATCAGTTGCTATAAATCTTGGAATGCATGCGGCTTTTTAAAGAAGCGGTTGTATTCGCGGTCGAACTCACGACAGAGTGAAGGATCCAGAGCCGAACAGACATTGAGGACCAGAGGTTAATCGATATAAACATTTAAACTATTTACACAGATACAATAAATAATAAATAACTAATAAAGCATGGTCTCTGATTACAATAGGGTTATCTCTATATTGGTCCTTGGAGATGAAAAATATATGGGTGATGACCGAAGGATGACGTCACAGTGATGACCGGAAATGTAGAGCAATCTTCTCCGTAGTGGCTTACGGTTTGGACTGGAGAAAACTACAAAAATGGCCGACCTGTTCAGCGGACTAAAACTACGGATGCTGGTAGGGACAAAAAGGGGTGGATGGAATCAGATGTTGGAAACGCTAATGTGGCGGAATACAAAAATAGGTGGGTGCGGAGGATAGGTACGAAGGGGATAGGTCGATGTTCCGTTGTGACCACAAGACTGGAGCTATAGGTGAAAAACAAGGTAAGTATGAGGTTAAGAGAGTTCTATATGGATAGTGTTATGTAAGTGGGTCTCAATTAAAAGAATATTTGAGGGGGAGATTGTAGTAAATGTATCCTTATATTTGATATCGTCTCTGTGGGCTTATTAAGACCTGCAGGTTTGGGGTTTTAAGGTTTGTACATCCAGAAGATCTCTTTCCTTTTCAAGATCTCAAATCTGTTTGACAGTTCCCCTCGTTCACATTGATCTTGGTATGTTATATATTATGATTTAAAGCGCATCTTTGTGTTTTGTTCATATGTCTCGAAGACATGGTTTTGTTACCAATTTATATTGAACCTATGTTGATTTGTCTACAGTGAAGTGGTTTGTGTGGATTACGTCCAATATGGACGTCCACATTGACCCAACTAGAGGTAGATAGTATATGATGACAGGTCATGGTTTGTCTAATACTGACTGATTCTGTCTGGTAGGAATAAAAGGAGTATGGTTATGTTGATGAAATCCACAGCATAGACAAAACTCTTTGTATTACATGTTGGACACTTTAAAGTTAGTACTGATCCATGTCTGATGTGTACAGTTTTTTATGTTGCCTCGGAAACACTTGGTGCCAGTACTCTGTGTTAGGTTCTTGCCCTTCTGTAACGGGAACAGTGGGTTCTTGGGGATGGCTTTTTCTAGTAGGGTCAATCAGTAAAAGTACCAAGTTTTTGATAATATTTCAACTCTTTTAAATCATTTGATATGTGGTGATGAACTGATCTGATATTCTCTTTTTCAACTATCGATGTATTTTTCATAGACTGAGGCACATTCACGTTGTGGGTATTTGTTTCGCTTTGTGTTTTGATTCGTGACAATCTCCTTCGGATTAATCTTTTCCAAGGAATCGCCTTTTCTATTATGTTGGCCTGTTTGCATATGTGGTGTGTTTGTACACTTTTTACTTAGTGAAGAAATTGACTATACGGGTATATTTGGTAACCAGTTTTGATGGTGCTGTGAAAATTAAGATAACTATTACAGGCGGTCCCCTACCTTAAGAAACAACTGGACTCTACATACGACCATAGTTTACAAACGGACCTCTGGTATGGTAAAGTTTTGTATTTAGTCCAGGATACAATATCAGCTGTAACAGTTATCACATGTGTCTGTAATGAAGCTTTAGTGTAATATGATTCTAAATGAAAACCCCGAACTTTGTTAAAAATTCAATGTGTTGCAGAGACCAAAAAAGTTCTGGGGGGATACAATGATTAAAATAACAGTTACCGAAACTGTACATACAAAATTCAACTTAAGAACAACCTACCGTCCCTATCTTGTAGTAACCCGGGGACTGCCTGCTAATTGACGGTGTGAAGTATGTTATTGTCTATGATGCTTTTTTGCATGTATTTGAATTAACTCAGGATCTTGATCTGTTCTTTTTTTGCTATGTTTAAGTTAGCTTTATACCCCAATCATTATTATTGATCATTATTAAACGAATTTTCAGGAAATTCGATTCTCCCCATATCAAAAAACAGATTTTCTCGCGAGATCTTCATCAATGATGATTCTAGATGCAGCAGGGACCATCAATTACGGAAAGAAGCATTGTAAGGAGAGAAAGGCTTGGACTTCGTGTGTTAAACTCTGCTCCTATGACTTCATAAAACCAATTTCATCCCACTGTCCAAAGGTGATTTTGGATGTTTGACAACACATATGCTGGTAGTTTTTAGGCAATTTCTGCATGAAGGTTCCCTTTAAGTGAAAATATCTATAGATTTGAGGCACAGATAGAGCTATAAATTCCCTGGGAAGAGGCACAACTTCCTTTAAGTGATAAGTTCTGATAGATTTTGACACAGATAGTAGCTACAAATTCCCTGGGGAGTTTAACAACGCTGTGAATCGATATTGCTAGATTTTTTATTCCTTATGGCTAAAGTATATTTCATACAAAATTAATTGTTTCAAACCAGGGAACAACACGTGACTAGTGTAATTCATTGTAATAGAGTGGGCCAATGCAGCAATATGTTACTGAAAGTATGTTATTGGGTTTGAAAGATTTGTAGTCATACCTGGTACAAAAGCAGCAGCAAGAAAATTGTATTTAGTATTCTTTGTTGAGACCATTAGTGGTGTAATCAAATGCAATAGGTTTAATCTGTTTCCATATTGTTCATTTTAATACCTACGTGTACTAGCGTGGCGTAACTAGGGAGGCAGGGCCCACATAGCATTTATACACTTCAATCACACATAACATTCTAACACTCACTTTTATATAATCATTAACCACTACATACATAAATACATATACACTATATGCACACATGTATGTACTCATATATACATTTATACACTAATACATACAGTATATACAAACTCTACTGTAATATCATACAGTATAAAGCATCAAATTGCATACATCCTGTTTTATACATACTTTGAGAAAGTGAGAGAGTGTCATGGGGAGAACCGCTATCTGCCCTACAGACAGATAAAACAGTACTGGTAATGTCCGTACTGGGCCTGCTTATAGGAGTAGGGGTAGGCTGGTAGGTGGGACTCCTACTCCATCTCCGGGTTGGTTCTGGGTATCTGTATACCCCACAGGTGCGCGTCGCAGACCCTTGTTTAGAGCTGATTTAGACTGCAGGCCAGAAGCAGTAGGTGAGGGCACACCTGGAGAGAGAAGAGGTGGACCGTATTCACACAGCAAAGGTAACTGAGTGACCTCTGATATTCTGCTTGGCCAAGAGGTGTGCCAGGCAGCCTGGCACGTTATAGTTAGTTGCTGTTAGTGATTAGCAGTTCCAGCCGGGGGGCAGGTTTATTTTTGTTGTTGCCTATGCCAAGGCTGAATTTGTGTTTTGTCAAGAAGTGTGAAATAAACACTTGATTTTGGACTTGAACTCTGCATGTGTGGTCCTGCTTCCTGCAAGTACAAAGCATTGACCAGAGCAATTCCCCACAATACATATTAGCATACATTACATACATTCTTTTATTACGGTATACCCCAATATAACACCCAGTATATACGAGATACACACACACACACTTATATATTATATGTTGTGTCTTACATAACTGCATATAACCACACATACAGTAATACGTGTAAACACATACACACAGTATACACAGAGTTTAACATTATACTGCTAACATGCAGTATATAACACAAGACATATGGTATATACAGCATATACACATACATACAGCAAATACACAGACAGCATATACACACATACATACAGCACATACATACAGCATATACTGTACAGCACATATACACATACATACAGCACCATACATACATCTAACATAATTCAATATAGGTTTGGGTTGTCCCACGACTTACATCTCGGGTCGCTGGTATACCTGTGCCTCGTCCGTCTCCTCCGCGGACCCCCAGCCCCTCCGTACTTCCTTACATCCCACACTCATCCAGATCTGGGAGCACGGCGGTGCGTCCCCGCCACATAGGGCGCGCACACGCTGGCGCTCAAAATTAAAGGGTCAGCATCACACGCTAATTGGTGCTGGCCATTTCCAGGAAAATTTGTAAAAGCCGGACACTTTGCATCACCTGGATCTTTGCTCATGCCTCCGTTCCATTCCTGCTTCGTTCCTGATGTGATCTCGTGCTGCTGTCCTCGACCTCTGCCGTCCTGACCACGATTCTGCCTGAAACTTTGTACCATGCTTGGCCACCACCACGGGCAAAGTCGTGCTGGTGGAGAACCGATGGTACCCTGCCGCAGCAAGTCCATCCGCTTTACAGCGGGCTCTGGTGAAAAACCAGGTGCCACTTGAAATCCACTCTAGGTGTCAGCTTAAACCATCGCTCATGGTGGTACAGAGGATCCAACTACCTCAGATCTCTGACCTACTTGCTTTCTTGCAGACGGCTGCGTGCAGTGGGGTGGGTTGGTTAGGAGGCGGCTGTGGCATTATGGCCAGTGGGTGGCTGTGTCTTTGGGCTGGTAGGTGGTTTGTTGGTATCGTTGTGGGCCTTGCGGCTGGGAAGCCATGGAAGTAGTAGGCCGGCGATGGACTAGCATGGAGTTATACATGGTGGCCGCAGAACAGAAGGGGTAGGCTGGTGGGCGGCCTCGCATGGGTAAGTGGGCCCAGCATACGTGAATTGAACAAGTATTAGGCTGGCGGGCGGCCACGGAACGGAGAGTAGGCCGGCGTGGAGCTTGCGTGGAAGCAGGCGGGGGGGGGGGGGGGGCCCAGGTACAGCATATAGAAATGGCCGCTATTGGAGTAATCGGTGGGGTGGTTGGCGGCAAATGATGAGGCAGAGTCAGGGGATGGGGTGTGACGACAGGGACAGGCGGGGCGGTACAGGGTCCTATATTACTGTACAAGAGTGTCCTATTGCCCAGTATGCATGGAGGGATGGAGAAAATTAGCATTTATAAATTTTGTCTCGGCTGTTCATACCGGGTCCCTGTGCGCCGGCAAGGCCAGTTCTAAACAAAGTGGGGCCCTGGGCCAAAACTAAAAGTGGGTCTCATATACAGGCAACATATAAATAGACATAAAACTAAAACAAAGGAGTAACGGTTTCATCTACAACAGAGAGTCCTCACTACTGAAAGGGAGTTTCGCTTAAATCACCGGCAGGGTCTGAGACTAACTGGAAGTGAGGCCCCCAAAATCTCCTGAGAGACCATGTTCTAAAAGTAGCAAAGGATAAGGGTTTTTTCCTAAAGGGGTATTCCAGGAATCACGCATAATTCATATACAAATGGGCATCAAAATATAAGCTAATGTGTAATTAGTTGTTATTTAAAATTTTGCTCCCCTAGCAGAAAATGCTGACATAGACTGTAATGAAGAATTAAAATGCCACTGGCCCTTTAATCAGTCCGTTAATTTCCTCCTAGCGGTCCGTTGCAGGACAGAGATGACCACCACTAGTTTGGCTTGGTGTCTAGTTGGGTGGTTGCACGTGCATCCAGTATGGCCAGTGTTGTGGGGTGGAAGTTACACACATTACTATGGTAACAGGAGCAAGAAAAACTTGTAGTTTCAGGGGGCTGCCGTCTTAGTGATAACTCCACCTACATAGAGAGGCCATAAACTTTGTAAATCATAAAATCTAATATTTAAGCTCCGTTTTTTTGACTAATGACATGAGTATTGTGTATTCATTATATATTCATGTATTCAAGTTAGTATCATCATGGGTTTTGTGTCAGACGTTCATTTCCTGGAATACCCCTTTAACAAAAATATTTGTCCAGGGGGAGGCAGTAGGCCATGTGTTAAATCCCAAAAAGGGCACACTCGCTTAGGGAAATACGAAGCTCCGGACAATCCATAGTCACAGGAGACAAAGAAATACTGGGGGGTTTTCAATGTATAAAAGAATTTCATAAATCTCAGCTTGGCTGTAGTACAACCGAAATATTGAATTATTTGGAGGACATAGATAGCCTAGAATTAATACAGAACAAGCAGATAAAATGGACTCCCCATTAACATTAGCGGAACTGGAGGATGCACTTGCTCTTTTCCTAATGAAAAGGCTCCAGAGATAGATGGGTTACCTGGGGAATACTTTAAAAAACACCAGGAGACTCTGTTGCCAAGATTGCTGAAAGTGCTGGAGGAATCGAAATTACATAATAGTCTCCCCCCTCAATGCGAGAGGCGATAGTGGTCTCGTGCCAAAACCGGGAAAGGATCTACAGAATCCAGTATCACATTGTCCGATTTCGCCAAAGCCCTAGCTAATCGCCTTCTAGGGGTAATTACTTCCCTTATACATCCAGATCAATCTGGATTTTATGCCAGATAGGTCTACATCGGTCATATTAGACGATTGTACCTGAACATCCAGGCTGAGAGAGTGATAGAACTGGCAGGGCGGTCCTCTACTCGACCACTGCCAAAGCCTTTGACAGTGTGGAGTGGGATTTTTTACGCGGTACTGCGAAAACTGGGATTTGGACCTCAATATATTGGTTTGGGTTCAATTGCTTATGCAATCCATTGGCGAGAATAAAGGTCAATGGCTGGTCTCAGATGCAATTCATTTAGAGAGGGGGACGGGCAGGGATGTCCACTCTCCCTTTTATATTGATTAGCAATAGAGGCACTTGCAGCTGCACTAGATCCACCACAGAGTTTGCGGGGTTTTGGGTTTAAGGAGGAGAGAGGAAGGGTCTCTCTTTATGCCGATGACCTTCTATATATTTGGGATAGAGAAGGAAGAAACGGATAATCATACACTGAGCCATGCAAATCGTCAGAACCTTTGGAAGGTACTCTGAAGTAACATTAACGGGGATAAGTTGTTGTGCTTCCCTTAGACCCAATGAAGGAACCCCCAAACCTTAGGTCCTCTGCAAGGACAGCCAAAATGAAGTATCTGGGAGTGGTGGTGACTGGTCGACCAAAAGACTAATCAAGATAACTTAGAACCTCTACTTTCTCGCTTTCTTACTAAAATATAACGTGTGTGTAAGTGCCCCTGCTCCCATAGAAGAGGCAACTTGATTAAAATGGTCTTTGATGCCGCAAACCTATATGTCTTACACAATTCCCCGGTATGGGTGGCGCAATATTACTTTCATAAAATACAAGGCTTATTTCGTAAACTGATTTGGTAAGGTAAGCAGTCGCGTATCAGCCTGGACACACTCCAGAGAAGTAAAACAGTGGGGGGGTTAGCGATTCCCAATCCCTGGCTGTACTTCTTAGCCTCACAGGTCCAATACTTTGTGGGTTGGGGTAAGAAAGAAGGGCTTAACGCAGCAGGTAATTTGATAACTGCGTGGACAGGGTTTCCCACCCCTACGCACGCTTTGGAGGCCAATTTTGGTGGAGGATTACATAACAAAAAACCCACTTTAATTCTTATGAGGAAGGTATGGAACAAGGTGAAGGACATTATGGGTATATCCAGATTCACCCCCTATAGTCCCCTATGGAGAAATTCCCTCCCTGGGAGGAAAAAAAAGGTATTCTCACTATAGAGAACTTATGTAGTGATGGTGTATGCAAGACATTTGATGATCTCAGTACTTCCTATCAACTTCCTAGAGCCTGTAAGCCTACAGCTTCTAAGGGTATGTTTGGTTCACAATGTATAAAACAAATGGAGATTTCCTTTAAAACAGGTATAACACTATACCTGAGGCAACACAAATTCGCACCAAAAGGGGAGTTCTGTTTACCAGTCGGACCCCTACACAGACATTTACATTGGCAGGTCCAACGAATTGTGGTTGGCATGCTGTTTGGTCGTGCTCACGAAAGCAGTGCAGAGGGCAGCCAATTCATGAAGACGTGGGCAACAATTCATGGAATCTGGCGCACCCTACACAAATTCACGGAAAAACCAAACACACAGTGCTTTTGCAATGTTTTTTTTATAAAATGGGGTCATTTCATTACGTTATACATATTTGATAAAGAAAACATTTAGCGCACTTAGGTATAAGTGGGAAACATTGTCAGGATAATGCCATTTGCAGAAAAAACCATCCTGCCTTGTCACATTGCTTTACATGGACTAAAAGTGGAATGATAAGGGGAAGGAAAAAAGCCACAGGATTCTCTCTTTTTTTTGCGCTGTGTAACTGCCTGATCTTACCAACCAATTATTAGTGGGCGCCGGCAGAAAAATATCTGCTTTCCGCCCTCCTATGACTATGCTGCAAAAAGGGGTGTGGTTTTTGTGGTGTGGAAACCCAGACGCAATCAATTAATATATTTGATTTATTTGTTGGCGCTGGGAAAGTGGCCAAACCAGTAGATCAAAAGTTAATGGTCTTGCCAGTTATAGAAACCTTCACTGGGAAGTCTGGCTGAGTCACAGCTCCCTCAAGGTTATTGCGATAATCCGCGGGACAAAAGTTGCCTATGTGCTTTGGCTATTTTTACAGGTGGCCTTGCTGCGGCTCCTCGGCAACTCCTCAGCAATTTCTCCGACGTTGCACACATTGGGCGTTTGGCACAGGAAAAATGATCCCAGCAAAACAAAATATTGGGGAAGATTGTATGAAAGTCAGAATATTTCTAGTTGCCCATGGCCAACAATCACAGATCCGCTTTATTTTATCAGGGTATGAATTATTTAAAGGGGAGCTGTGATTGGTTGCCATGCGGCAACTAGAAATATCTGACTTCAGACAGATTGATAAACTGCCCCATTATCTGCTGCGTTCCACAAAATGAAATATGGACTTCTCATTACAGATAGTGGGCTAGCATGGTCTTCGGGTTGGTCTGATCAATCTGCTTTGTATTTAGGGGAACGAACCCATCATTTACGGACACGATCTTTGTCAATAAAATTTGATATATGTCAAAAGTTATCTATGAAAATTCCAGATACCCTTTGCAACAGTGGTTACTAGTCCCTAATTTTAGTTTGCAGAAACTGGGTTAAATTGTGGATGGAAAATGGTGAATTAACTACATAAAAAATGCTAATTAATGCATATTTGCACAGGTGTTTAGTAGCTGTGGACAGAGTTTTGCTAGCCAAGTTACTTTAATTGTAATTTGAAAGCATTTTGTTTACTGCTCCTTCAGAGTTGAGAAATACTGGGTTCTGGAGTGTAGTATATTTCTAAAAGGCAATTAATCCAGATGCTTTGCAACGCTACTTTTATTGTTATTGACGGTAAAATTTGTGTTAATGACACATTTTTAGTACTAATGGTTATATGATTTTTTTCTGATATGCTAACCTCCTGTTTATTTGTACCCTTTTTTAGAATGAGTTCAGAATAGTACAAATCCAAGGCCTGCTACAAGACGTGATACAAATACGGTTTATTGCAGTAAAAAACAATCAGTTGTACTTGATGCTTCAAAACTAGCACTGGGTCTTTGTCAAAACCCAAAGAGAAGTCATAGACACAGTCACATTGAATCCATGTATGTAGAGATAAGAGCATAGGCGGGATATTTATCATACGGCTGGCGCTCGTGCTTCTGCCTCTTGATGTATCGGGGCTGGCCATAGCGGGCGTTTTATCCTACGCCCAGGCAGGGCCCCTGGCTTAGAAAAAAGCCGCAGCCGGGCGATTTTCACATGATAATGAAAAGGTTGGCGGAGATTGGGGAAATAATCGCAAAAGCCTAGCAATAGTAGAGCATGTGCGATTATTTCAGGGGACATCTACGCCACTGGCGGTGAGCCAGAGGTCTGATAAATCTACCCCATATATGTAAGTGATGGGAATAAGAACCCAACCCTCACACATCCCCCATGGATCTCTGTCTTGACTGGGACAGAAAATCATCCAGAAATCAAACTTTGAAGTTAGATGTAATAAAGTTAGGTAGGTGAAGAGTTTGAATACGGAAGTTCAAGCTCTCCGATCGTCCGGAGATAGTTGACAATGCACCTTATCCTCGGGTTCTGGAAAGGTTGGTGGTGACATCCCCTGGGTTCAACAAAGGAGGACCCCGGGTGGTACATGATAAAATTTATTTTTATTTATAAAATAACAAAAGCAAAATGCGTTTCGGACCAGGAAACGATCCTTCATCAGTTGCTATAAATCTTGGAATGCATGCGGCTTTTAAAGAAGCGGTTGTGATTGCGACGGTCTAAGCACGACAAGGGAAGGGATCAAGACCGAAAGACAAATTGGAAGGACAGAGGTTAATCGATATAAAAAACATTTAACTATTTACACAGATACAATAAATAATAAATAACTAATAAAGCAGGTCTCTGATTACAATAGGTTATCTCTATTTGTGTCCTTGGAGATGATAAATATATGGTGTGATGACCGAATGGATGACGTCACAGTGATGACCGGAAATGTAGAAAATCCTTCTCCGTAGTGGGCTACGGTTGGACTGGAGAAAACTACAAAAAATGGCCGACCTGTTCAGCTGGGACTAAACTACGGATGCTGGTAGGGACAAAAAGGGGTTGGATGGTATCAGATGTTGGACAACGGCTAATGTGGGGAATACAAAAAAATAGGGGTGTGCCGGGATTAGGTACGAAGGGGAGTAGGTGGATGTTCGTTGTGACACACAAGACTGGAGCTATAGTTGAAAACAACAGGTAAGTATGAGGTTAGAAGTTAGGTGTGTTGTGTAAAGTGGGTATCATATTAAAAGAATATTTGAGGGGGAGATTGGTAGTAAATGTATCCTTATATTTGATATGTCTCTGTGGCTTCAATTAAGACTGGCAGGTGTGAGCGTGTTTTAAGGTTTGTTACATCCAGAAGATCTCTTCCTTTTCAGATCTCAAATTCTGTTTGACATCCCTCGTTCACATTGATCATTGGTAGATTTATATATTTATTTAAGTGCTCTTTGTGTTTTAGTTTCCATATGTCTCGAAGAATAGGTTCTTGTTACCGATATTATATTGAACCTATGTTGGATTTAGTCTACGTGAAGTGGTTTTGTGTGGATTACGTCCATATATTGGATGTCCACATTGACCCAACTATGAGCGTAGATACGTATATGATGACAGGTCATGGTTGTCTTAATACTGAATGATTCTGTCTGGTAGGAATAAAAGGAGCTAATGGTTAGTTGATGAAATCCACCAGCATAGACAAACTCTTTGTATTACATGTTGGACACTTTAAAGTTAGTATGATCCATGTCTGATGTGTACAGTTTTTTATGGTTGCCTCGGAACACTTGGTGCCAGTATCTGTGTTAGGTTCTTGCCTTCTGTAACGGAACAGTGGGTTCTTGGGGAGGTCTTTTCTAGTAGGGATCATCAGTAAATAGTACCAAGTTTTTATAATTTCAATTTTTAAATCATTTGATATGTGGTGATGAACTGATCTGATATCCTCTTTTTTTCACAACGAGTATTTTTCATAGACGAGGCCATTCGTTGTGTGTATTTGTTTCGCTTGTGTTTTGCATCGTGACAATCTCCTCGGATAATCTTTTTCCAGAATCGATTTTCTATTATGTTGGCCTGTTTGCATATGTGGTGTGTTTGTACATTTTTACTTAGTTGAAGGAAATTGACTATACGGTATATTTGGTAACCAGTTTTTGATGGTTGCTGTGAAAATTAAGATAACTATTACAGGCGGTCCCCTACCTTAAGAAACACTAGACTCTACATACGACCCATAGTTTACAAACGGACCTCTGGCTTATGGTAAGTTTTGTAATTGTCCAGGTACAATATCAGCTGTAACAGTATCACATTGTGTCTGTAATGAAGCTTTAGGTAATATGATCTAAATGGACAAACCCCAACTTTTAAAAACAATGTTGCAGAGACCAAAAAAGTTCGGCGGGATACAATGATTAAATATACAGTTACGAACTGTACATACAAATTCAACTTAAGAACAAACCTACGTCCCTATCTTGTATGTAACCCGGGGACTGCCTGCTAAGTGACTGGTGTGAAGTATTGTTTTGCTATGATGCTTTCTGTTGCATGTATTTGTTATAACTCAGGATCTGATCTGTTCTTTTTTGCTATGTTAATGTTAGCTTTATTACCCAATCATTATTATTGATCATATTAAACGAATTCTTCGAGTGAAATTCGATATCTCCCCAATCAAAAAACAGATTTTCTTCGGACGATCTTCATCAATGCATGTTCTAGAGAGGCAGGGACACAATTACGTGAAAGAAGCATTGTAAGGAGAGAAAGGCTTGGACTCTGTGTTAAACTCTGCTCCTCATGACTTCATAAAACCAATTTACATCCCACTGTCCAAGGTGATTTCTGGCTGTTTGACAACCATACTGCTTGTGTAGTTTTTAGGCAATTTCTGTGACAGGTTCCCTTTAGTGAAAATAGTCTACTAGATTTGAGGCACAGATAGAGCTAAAATTCCTGGATAGAGGCACAACTTCCTTTAGTGATAAGTTCATAGATTTTGACACAGATAGTTAGCTACAAATTCCATGGGGAGTTTTAACAACGCTGTGAAATGCGATTTCTAGATTTTTTCTATGGCTAAAGTATATTTCATACAAAATTAATGTTTCAACCAGGGAACAACACGTGACTAGTGTAATTCATTGCTAATAGAGTGGGCCAATGCAGCAATATGTTACTGAAGTATGTTATGGGTTGAAAGATTGTAGTCAATACCTGAGTACAAAAAGCAGCAGAAGAAAATTGTATTTAGTATTCTTTGTTGAGAGCCATAGTGGTGTAAATCAAATGCAATTAGGTTTAATCTGTTTCCATATTGGTTCATTTTAATTACCTACGTATAGCAGTGGCGTAATAGGGATGGCAGGGCCCACATAGCATTTATACACTTCAATACCACACATAACATTCTAACACTCACTTTTATATAATCATTAACCACTACATACATAAATACATATACACTATATGCACACATGTATGTACTCATATATACATTTATACACTAATACATACAGTATATACAAACTCTACTGTAATATCATACAGTATAAAGCATCAAATTGCATACATCCTGTTTTATACATACTTTGAGAAAGTGAGAGAGTGTCATGGGGAGAACCGCTATCTGCCCTACAGACAGATAAAACAGTACTGGTAATGTCCGTACTGGGCCTGCTTATAGGAGTAGGGGTAGGCTGGTAGGTGGGACTCCTACTCCATCTCCGGGTTGGTTCTGGGTATCTGTATACCCCACAGGTGCGCGTCGCAGACCCTTGTTTAGAGCTGATTTAGACTGCAGGCCAGAAGCAGTAGGTGAGGGCACACCTGGAGAGAGAAGAGGTGGACCGTATTCACACAGCAAAGGTAACTGAGTGACCTCTGATATTCTGCTTGGCCAAGAGGTGTGCCAGGCAGCCTGGCACGTTATAGTTAGTTGCTGTTAGTGATTAGCAGTTCCAGCCGGGGGGCAGGTTTATTTTTGTTGTTGCCTATGCCAAGGCTGAATTTGTGTTTTGTCAAGAAGTGTGAAATAAACACTTGATTTTTGGACTTGAACTCTGCATGTGTGGTCCTGCTTCCTGCAAGTACAAAGCATTGACCAGAGCAATTCCCCACAATACATATTAGCATACATTACATACATTCTTTTATTACGGTATACCCCAATATAACACCCAGTATATACGAGATACACACACACACACTTATATATTATATGTTGTGTCTTACATAACTGCATATAACCACACATACAGTAATACGTGTAAACACATACACACAGTATACACAGAGTTTAACATTATACTGCTAACATGCAGTATATAACACAAGACATATGGTATATACAGCATATACACATACATACAGCAAATACACAGACAGCATATACACACATACATACAGCACATACATACAGCATATACTGTACAGCACATATACACATACATACAGCACCATACATACATCTAACATAATTCAATATATGGTTTGGGTTGTCCCACGACTTACATCTCGGGTCGCTGGTATACCTGTGCCTCGTCCGTCTCCTCCGCGGACCCCCAGCCCCTCCGTACTTCCTTACATCCCACACTCATCCAGATCTGGGAGCACGGCGGTGCGTCCCCGCCACATAGGGCGCGCACACGCTGGCGCTCAAAATTAAAGGGTCAGCACCACACGCTAATTGGTGCTGGCCATTTCCAGGAAAATTTGTAAAAGCCGGACACTTTGCATCACCTGGATCTTTGCTCATGCCTCCGTTCCATTCCTGCTTCGTTCCTGATGTGATCTCGTGCTGCTGTACTCGACCTCTGCCGTCCTGACCACGATTCTGCCTGAAACTTTGTACCATGCTTGGCCACCACCACGGGCAAAGTCGTGCTGGTGGAGAACCGATGGTACCCTGCCGCAGCAAGTCCATCCGCTTTACAGCGGGCTCTGGTGAAAAACCAGGTGCCACTTGAAATCCACTCTAGGTGTCAGCTTAAACCATCGCTCATGGTGGTACAGAGGATCCAACTACCTCAGATATCTGACCTACTTGCTTTCTTGCAGACGGCTGCGTGCAGTGGGGTGGGTTGGTTAGGAGGCGGCTGTGGCATTATGGCCAGTGGGTGGCTGTGTCTTTGGGCTGGTAGGTGGTTTGTTGGTATCGTTGTGGGCCTTGCGGCTGGGAAGCCATGGAAGTAGTAGGCCGGCGATGGACTAGCATGGAGTTATACATGGTGGCCGCAGAACAGAAGGGGTAGGCTGGTGGGCGGCCTCGCATGGGTAAGTGGGCCCAGCATACGTGAATTGAACAAGTATTAGGCTGGCGGGCGGCCACGGAACGGAGAGTAGGCCGGCGTGGAGCTTGCGTGGAAGCAGGCGGGGGGGGGGGGGGGGCCCAGGTACAGCATATAGAAATGGCCGCTATTGGAGTCATCGGTGGGGTGGTTGGCGGCAAATGATGAGGCAGAGTCAGGGGTGGGGTGTGCCGACAGGGACAGGCGGGGCGGTACAGGGTCCTATATTACTGTACAAGAGTGTCCTATTGCCCAGTATGCATGGAGGGATGGAGAAAATTAGCATTTATAAATTTTGTCTCGGCTGTTCATACCGGGTCCCTGTGCGCCGGCAAGGCCAGTTCTAAACAAAGTGGGGCCCTGGGTCAAAACTAAAAGTGGGTCTCATATACAGGCAACATATAAATAGACATAAAACTAAAACAAAGGAGTAACGGTTTCATCTACAACAGAGAGTCCTCACTACTGAAAGGGAGTTTCGTATAAATCACACGGCAGGGTCTGAGACTAACTGGAAGGAGGCCCCCAAAATCTCCTGAGAGACCATGTTCTAAAAGTAGCAAAGGATAAGGGTTTTTTCCTAAAGGGGTATTCCAGAATCACGCATAATTCATATACAAATGGGCATCAAAATATAAGCTAATGTGTAATTAGTTGTTATTTAAAATTTTGCTCCCCTAGCAGAAAATGCTGACATAGACTGTAATGAAGAATTAAAATGCCACTGGCCCTTTAATCAGTCCGTTAATTTCCTCCTAGCGGTCCGTTGCAGGACAGAGATGACCACCACTAGTTTGGCTTGGTGTCTAGTTGGGTGGTTGCACGTGCATCCAGTATGGCCAGTGTTGTGGGGTGGAAGTTACACACATTACTATGTGTAACAGGAGCAAGAAAAACTTGTAGTTTCAGGGGGCTGCCGTCTTAGTGATAACTCCACCTACATAGAGAGGCCATAAACTTTGTAAATCATAAAATCTAATATTTAAGCTCCGTTTTTTTGACTAATGACATGAGTATTGTGTATTCATTATATATTCATGTATTCAAGTTAGTATCATCATGGGTTTTGTGTCAGACGTTCATTTCCTGGAATACCCCTTTAACAAAAATATTTGTCCAGGGGGAGGCAGTAGGCCATGTGTTAAATCCCAAAAAGGGCACACTCGCTTAGGGAAATACGAAGCTCCGGACAATCCATAGTCACAGGAGACAAAGAAATACTGGGGGGTTTTCAATGTATAAAAGAATTTCATAAATCTCAGCTTGGCTGTAGTACAACCGAAATATTGAATTATTTGGAGGACATAGATAGCCTAGAATTAATACAGAACAAGCAGATAAAATGGACTCCCCATTAACATTAGCGGAACTGGAGGATGCACTTGCTCTTTTCCTAATGAAAAGGCTCCAGAGATAGATGGGTTACCTGGGGAATACTTTAAAAAACACCAGGAGACTCTGTTGCCAAGATTGCTGAAAGTGCTGGAGGAATCGAAATTACATAATAGTCTCCCCCCTCAATGCGAGAGGCGATAGTGGTCTCGTGCCAAAACCGGGAAAGGATCTACAGAATCCAGTATCACATTGTCCGATTTCGCCAAAGCCCTAGCTAATCGCCTTCTAGGGGTAATTACTTCCCTTATACATCCAGATCAATCTGGATTTTATGCCAGATAGGTCTACATCGGTCATATTAGACGATTGTACCTGAACATCCAGGCTGAGAGAGTGATAGAACTGGCAGGGCGGTCCTCTACTCGACCACTGCCAAAGCCTTTGACAGTGTGGAGTGGGATTTTTTACGCGGTACTGCGAAAACTGGGATTTGGACCTCAATATATTGGTTTGGGTTCAATTGCTTATGCAATCCATTGGCGAGAATAAAGGTCAATGGCTGGTCTCAGATGCAATTCATTTAGAGAGGGGGACGGGCAGGGATGTCCACTCTCCCTTTTCTATTGATTAGCAATAGAGGCACTTGCAGCTGCACTAGATCCACCACAGAGTTTGCGGGGTTTTGGGTTTAAGGAGGAGAGAGGAAGGGTCTCTCTTTATGCCGATGACCTTCTATATATTTGGGATAGAGAAGGAAGAAACGGATAATCATACACTGAGCCATGCAAATCGTCAGAACCTTTGGAAGGTACTCTGAAGTAACATTAACGGGGATAAGTTGTTGTGCTTCCCTTAGACCCAATGAAGGAACCCCCAAACCTTAGGTCCTCTGCAAGGACAGCCAAAATGAAGTATCTGGGAGTGGTGGTGACTGGTCGACCAAAAGACTAATCAAGATAACTTAGAACCTCTACTTTCTCGCTTTCTTACTAAAATATAACGTGTGTGTAAGTTGCCCCTCTCCCAGTAGGAAGAGGCAACTTGATTAAAATGCGTTGATGCCGAAATCCTATATGTCTTACACAATTCCCGGTATGGGTGGCGCAACATTACTTTCAAAAAAAAAGCTTATTCCGTAAACTGATTGGAAAGGTAGCAGGCGCGTATCGCCTGGACACACTCCAGAGAGGTAAAACAGAGGGGGGGGGGGGGGGGGGGGGGGGGTTAGCGATTCCCAATCCTGGCTGTAATTCTTAGCCTAAGCGTCCAATACTTTGTGGTTGGGGTAGAAAGAGGGCTTAACGCAGCAGGTAATTGATAACGCTGTGAACAGGGTTTCCCACCCCTACGCACGCTTTGGAGGGCCAATTTTGGTGGAGGATTACATAACAAAAAACCCACTTATTCTTATGAGGAAGGTATGGAACAAGGTGAAGGACAATATGGGTAGTTATCCAGATTCTCCCCCTATAGTCCCCTATGGAGAAATCCAGCGCTCCCGGAGATCTTCGTTTAGTGGGCTTCACCCCCTGGAGGAAGGAAAAAGGTATTTCTCAAAAAAAACCTTTAATTTTTTAGATTCTCACTATAGAGAACTTATGTAGTGATGGTGTATGCAAGACATTTGATGATCTCAGTACTTCCTATCAACTTCCTAGAGCCTGGTTTTTTCAATATCTGCAATTACAACATGCTTTTTTCTGATATGCTACTCCTGTTTTTTGTACCTCTTTTTTAGAATGATGTCAGAATAGTACAAATCCAAGGCCATGCTACAAGACGTGATGACAAATACTGGTTTATTGCAGTAAAAAACAATCAGTTGTACTTGATGCTTCAAACTACACTGGTCTTGTAAAACACTTCAAAGAGAAGTCATAGACAAGTCACATGAATCCATGTATGTAGAGATAAAGCCACTAGGGCGGGATATTTATCATACGCTGGCGCTCGTGCTTGCTGCCCTCTTGATGTATCTAGGGGCGTGCCATAGCGCGGCGTTTTATCCTACGCCAGGCAGGGCCCTGGCTTAGAAAAAAGCCGCAAGCCGGGCGACTTTCACGTAGAATAATGAAAAGGTTGGCGGAGATTGGCGGAAAATAATCGCAAAAGCCTAGCAATAAGCTAGAGCATTTGCGATTATTTCAGGGCGACTCTCGCCACTGGCGGTAGCGCAGGGTCCTGATAATCATACCCCATATTGTAAGTGATGGAATAAGAACCAACCCTCACATCCCCCATGGATTCCTCTGTCTTGACTGGGACAGAAAAACATCCGAAATCAAACTTTGAAGTTAGATGTAATAAAGTTAGGTAGGTGAAGAGTTGTTAATACGGAAGTTCAAGCTCTCCGATCCGGAGATAGTTTGAACAAATGCACTTATCCTAGCGGTTTCTGGAAAGGTGGTGGGTGACATCCCCTTGGGTTCAACAAAAGGAGGACCCCGGGTGGTACATGATAAAAATTTATTTTTATTTATAAAATATAAAAAGCAAAAATGCGTTTCGGACCAGGAACGGATCCTTCATCAGTTTGCAATAAATCTTGGAATGCATGCGGCTTTTAAAGAAGCGGTTGTATTCGCGGTCTGAATGCACGACAGAGTGAAGGATCAAGAGCCGAAAGACATAATGGATGCGACAGAGGGTTAATCGATATAAAACATTTAATATTTACACAGATACAATAAATAATAAATAATAATAAATGCAGGTCTATTGACAATGGGTTATCTTATTTGTGTCCTGAGATGAAAATATATGGGTGTGATGACCGAAGGAATGACTGTCACAGTGATGACCGGAAATGTAGAAAATCCTTCTCCGTAGTGGGCTTACGGGTTGGACTGGAGGAAAACTACAAAAATGGCCGACCCTGTCAGCTGGGACTAAAACTACGGATGCTGGTAGGGATCAAAAAGGTTGTTGGATGGTATCAGATGTTGGACAACGCTAATGTGGGGAATAAAAAAACAAGGTGGTGTTGCGCGGTGATCAGGTACGAAGGGGATAGGTGATGTTGTTGTGACACACAAGACTGGAGCTATAGGTGAAAAACAGGTAAGTATGAGGTTAAGATGAGTTAATACTGGTGTTGTAAGTGGGTACATTCATTAAAAGATATTTGAGGGGGAGATGGTAGTAAATGTATCCTTATATTGATATCGTCTCTGTGGGCTTCATTAAGACCTGCGGTTGAGTGTGTTTTAAGGTTGTAACACCAGAAGATCTCTTCCTTTTCAGATCTCAAATCTGTTTGACATCGCCCTCGTTCACATTGATCATTGGTATGTTTTATGAATTATGATTTAAGTCTCTTTTGTTTTGTTTCCATATGTCTCGAAGACTATGGTTTTGTTACCAGATTTATATTGAACCTATGTTGATTTAGTCTACAGTGAAGTGTTGTTGTGTGGTACGTCCATAATATGGTGTCCACATTGACCCAATCTAGAGGGTAGATACGTATCATGATTGACAGGTCATGTGTTGTCTTAATACTGACATGATTCTGTGTCTGGTAGGAATAAAAGGAGCTCATGGTATGTTGATGAAATCCACAGCATAGACAACTCTTTGTATTACATTTGGACACTTTAAGTTAGTACTGTCCATGTCTGATGTGTACAGTTTGTTATGGTGCCTCGGAACACTTGGTGCAGTTCTGTGTTAGGTTCTTGCCTTCTGTAAGCTGGAACAGTGGGTTTTGGGGATGGCTTTTCTAAGTTAGGGATCATCAGTAAAAGTACCAATGTTTTGTTATGTTTCAATCTTTTATAAATCATTTGTATATGTGGTGAGAACTGATCTGAGTATATCTCTTTGTTTCACAACGATGTATTTTTCATAGACTGAGGCATATCCGTTGTGTGTATTGTTCGCTTTGTGTTTTGGATTCGTGACAATCTCCTTCGGATTAATCTTTTTCCAGGAATCGACTTTTCTATTATGTTGGCCTGTTTGCATATGTGTGTGTTTGTAACATTTTTACTTAGTGAAGGAAATTGACATAACGGTATATTTGGTAACCATGTTTTGCATGGTGCTGTGAAAATTAAGATAACTATTACAGGCGGTCCCCTACTTAAGAAACAACTCGAGACTTACATACGGACCATAGTTACAAACGGACCTCTGGTTATGGTAAGTTTTGTAATTTGTCCAGGATACAATAATCAGCTGTAACAGTATCACATGTGTCTGTAATAAGCTTTAGTGTAATATTGATCTAATGAAAACCCCGAACTTGTTAAAATACAATGGTTGCAGAGACCAAAAAAGTTCGGGCTGGGATACAATGATTAAATAACAGTTCGAACGTTACATACAAATTCAACTTAAGAACAAACCTACCGTCCCTATCTTGTAGTAACCCGGGGACTGCCTGTAATTGACGGGTTGAAGTATTGTTTCTTGCTTATGATGCTTTTCTTGCATGTATTTGATTAGACTCACAGGATCTTGATCTGTTCTTTTTTGTATGTTTAATGTTAGCTTTATACCCCAACATTATTTATTGATCTTATTAAACGAATTTTCGAGGAAATTCGACTTTCCCCATATCAAAAAACAGATTTCTTCGTGCGATGATCTCATCAATGATGATTCTAGATGCACGGGACACAATTTACGGAAAGAAGCATTGTAAGGAGAGAAAGCTTGGACCGTGTGTTAAACTCTCTGCCTCACTTGACTTCATAAAACCAATTTAATCCCACTCCAAAGGTGATTTCTTGGTGTTTGACAAACATACTGCTTGGTAGTTTTTTAGGCCAATTCTGATGACAGGTTCCCTTTAAGTGAAAAGTCTATAGATTTGAGCACAGATAGAGCTAAAATTCCCTTGGAAGAGTACAACTTTCCTTTAAGTGATAAGTTCATAGATTTTGAGCACAGATATAGCACAAATTTCCACTGGGGAGTTTAACAACGCTCGTGATGCATATTGCTAGATTTTTTTTCTTATGGCTAAAGTATATTTCATACAAAATTAAGTTTTTCAACACCAGGGAACAAACACGTACTAGTGTACTTCATTGTAATAGAGTTGGGCCAATCAGCAATATGTTACTGAAGTATTTATGGGTTTTGAAAGATTTGTAGTCAATACCTGGTACAAAAAGCAGCAGCAAGAAAATTGTATTTAGTATTCTTTGTTTGAGCATTAGTGGGTATAATCAAATGCAATTAGGTTTATCTTTTCCATATTTGTTCATTTTAATACCTACGTACTAGCAGTGGCGTAACTAGGGAGGCAGGGCCCATAGCACATTATACACTTCAATACCACATAACATTCTAAACTCACTTTTATATAATCATTCACACCATACATACATAATACATATTCACTCATATGCACACATGTATGTACTCCTATATACATTTATACACTAATACATACAGATATACAAACTCTACTGTATATGACACAGTATAAAGCATCAAATTGCATACATCCTGTTTTTTATACATACTTTGAGAAAGTGGAGAGGTGTCATTGGGGAGAACCGCTATCTGCCTACAGACAGATAAAGTACTTGAGTAATGGTAATGTCCGTACGGGCCTGCTTATAGGGAGTAGGGGTAGGCTGGTAGGGGGACTCCTACTCCATCGGGCTTCGGTTCTGGGTATCTGTATACCCCACAGGTGCGCGTCGCAGACCTTGTTTAGAGCTGATTTAGACTGCAGGCCAAAGCAGTGGTGAGGGCACACCTGGAGAGAAGAAGGTTGGACCGTATTCACACAGCAAAGGAGTAACTGAGTGACTCCTGATATTCTGCTGGCCAAGAGCGTGTGCCAGGCAGCCTGGCACCCGTATAGTTAGTTGCTGTTATTGTATTAGGCAGTTACCCAGCCGGGCAGGTTTATTTTTGTATGTGCCTATGCCAAGGCTGAATTTGTGTTTTGTCAAGGAAGTGTGAATAAACACTTGATTTTGTGGACTTAACTCTGCATGTGTTCCTGCTTCCTGCAATCACAAAGCATGACCAGAGCAATTCCCCACAAATACATATAGCATACTTACATACATTCTTTTATATCGGTATACACCCAATATAACACCCAGTATATACACAGATACACACACACACAATTATATTTATATGGTAGTGTACATACAGCATATAACCACACCATACAGTATAACTAGTGTAAACACATACACACAGTATACACAGAGTTTAACATTTATCTGCTATACATGCAGTATATACACAAGACATATGGTATAACAGCAAATACACATACATACAGCAAATACACACGAACAGCATATACACACATACATACAGCACTACATCCAGCATATACTGTACAGCACATATACACATACATACAGCACATACATACATCTAACTATAAATTCAATATATGGTTTGGGTTGTCCACGACTTACATCTCGGTGCGCTGGTATACCTGTGCCTCGTCCCGTCTCCTCCGCGGATCCCAGCTCCCTCCGTACTTCCTTACATCCCCACATCCGCATCCAGATCTGGGAGCACGGCGCGTGCGTCCCCGCACATAGGGGCGCACACGCGCGCCTCAAAATTAAAGGGTCAGCACCACCGCTAATTGGTGTGGCCATTTCCAGGAAATTTTGTAAAAGCCGGACATTCTTGCATCCCCACTGGATCTTTGCTCATCCTCCGTTCCATTCCCTGCTTCGTTCCTGATGTGATCTCGTGCTGACTGTTCGACCTTGCCTGTCCCTGACCACGATTCTGCCTGACAACTTTGTACCATGCTTGGCCACCACACGGGCAAAGTCGTGCTGTGCTGGTGGAGCAACCTGATGGTACCCTGCCGCAGCCAGTCCATCCCGCTTTCACGGGGCTCTGGTGAAAACAGGTGCCACTTAGAATCCACTCCTAGGTGTCAGCTTAAACCATCGCTCATGGTGGTACAGAGGAATCCCTACCTCAGATCCTGACCTACGTTCTTGCTGACGGCTGCCGGTGCATGGGGTGGGTTGGTTAGGAGCGGCTGTGGCATTATGGCGCAGTGGGGTGCTGTGTCTTTGGGCTGGTAGGTGGTTGTGGTATCGTGTGGGGCATGCGGCTGGGAACCATGGAAGTAGTAGGCCGGCGATGCGACTAGCATGGAGTTATACATGGTGGCCGCAGAACAGAAGGGGTAGGCTGGTGGGCGGCCTCGCATGGGTACTGGGCCCAGCATACGTGAATTGAACAAGATGGTAGGCTGGCGGGCGGCCACGGAAGGAGAGTAGGCCGGCGTGGAGCCTGCGTGGAGCAGGCGGGGGGGGGGGGGGGGCCGTACAGTCATATAGAAATGGCCGCATTGGAGTCATCGGTGGGGGGTTGGCGGACAATGATGAGGCAGAGTCAGGCGGATGGGGTGTGCGACAGGGACAGCGGGGGGCGGTAGGGTCCTATATTACTGTACAAGAGCTGTCCTATGCCCAGTAGCATGGAGGGAGGAGAAAATAGCAGAAAATAGCATTATAAATTTTGTCTCGGCTGTTCATACCGGGTCCCTGTGCGCCGGCAAGGCCAGTTCTAAACAAAGTGGGGCCCTGGGCAAAACTAAAAGTGGGTCTCATATACAGGCAACATATAAATAGACATAAAACTAAACAAAAAAGGAGCTAACGGTTTCATCTACAACAGAGAGTCCTCACTACTGAAAGGGAGTTCTGTTAAATCACTGGCAGGGTCTGAGACTAACTGGAAGAGGCCCAAAATCTCCTGAGAGACCATGTTCTAAAAGTAGCAAAGGATAAGAGGTTTTTTCTTAAAGGGGTATTCCAGAATCAGACATAATTCATATACAAATGGGCATCAAAATATAAGCTAATGGTAATTAGTTGTTATTTAAAATTTTGGTCCCCTTAGCAGAAAATGCTGAGACATAGACTGTAATGAAGAATTAAAATGCACTGGCCCTTTAATCAGTCGTTAATTTCCTCCTAGCGGTCCGTTGCAGACAGAAGATGACCACCACTAAGTTTGGTGTAGTTGGTTGGTTGCAGTGCATCACGTATGGCCAGTGTTGTGGGTGGAAGTTACACATCATTACTATGGTAACAGAGCAGAAAAACTTGTAGTTTCACAGGGGCTGCCGTCTTAGTGATAACTCCACCTACTTTAGAGAGGCCATAAACTTTGGAATCATAAAATCTAATATTTAAGTCCGTTTTGTGACTATGACATGAGTATTGTTGTTCATTATATATTCATGTATTCAAGTTATATCATCATGGGTTTTGTGTCAGACGTTCATATTCCTGGATAACCCTTTAAACAAAATTTTTGTCACGGGGGGGCAGTAGGCCATTTGTTATTAATACCAAAAAGGTCACATCGCCTTAGGGAAATACTAAGCTCCGGACATCCATAGTCACAGGAGACAAAGTAATACTGGGGGTTTTCTATAATGTATATAAAGAATCATAAATCTCAGCTTGGCTGTAGTACAACCGAAATATTGATATTTGGAGGACATAGATCGGCCTAGATTAATACAGAACAAGCAGATAAAATGGACTCCCCATTAACATTAGCGGAACTGGAGGATGCACTGCTCTTTTAATAAAAGGCTCCAGAGATAGATGGGTTACCTGGGGAATACTTAAAAAAACACAGGAGACTCTGTTGCCAGATTGCTGAAAGTGCGGAGGAATCGAAAACATAATAGTCTCCCCCTCAATGCGAGAGGCGATAGTGGTCCTCGTGCCAAAACCGGAAAGGATCTACAGAATCCAGATTCACATTGTCCGATTTCGCCAAAGCCCTAGAGCTAATCGCCTTCTAGGGGTAATTACTTCCCTTATACATCCAGATCAATCTGGATTTATGGCCAGATAGGTCTACATCGGTAATATTAGACGATTGTACCTGAAAATCCAGGCTGAGAGAGTGATAGAACTGGCAGGGCGGTCCTCTCCGCTCGACTGCCAAAGCCTTTGACAGTGTGGAGTGGGATTTTTTATCGGGTACTGCGAAAACTGGGATTGGGACCTCAATATATTGGTTGGGGTCAATTGCACTATGCCAATCCATTGGCGAGAATAAAGGTCAATGGCTGGTCTCAGATGCAATTCAGTTAGAGAGGGGGGACGAGGCAGGGATTGTCCACTCTCCCTTTTTATTTGCATTAGCAATAGAGGCACTTGCAGCTGCACTTAGATCCACCACAGAGTTTGGGGGTTTTAAGGGAGGAGAGAGGAAGGGTCTCTCTTTATGCCGATGACCTTCTATATATTTGGGAGAAAGAAAAAGGAGAGATCATACCTGAGCCATGCAAATCGTCAGAACCTTTGGAAGGTACTCTGGAGTTAACATTAATGAGGGGATAAGTCTGTTGTGCTTCCCTTAGACCCAATGCCAGGGACCCCCAAACCTTAGGTCCTCGCAAGTTGACAGCCAAAATGAAGTATCTGGGAGTGGTGGTGACTGGTCGACCAAAAGACTATATCAAGATAACTTAGAACCTCTACTTTCTCGCTTTCTTACTAAAATAAACGTGGTGTAAGTTGCCCCGTCCCCAGTAGGAAGAGGCAACTGCTTATTAAAATGGTCCTTGATGCCGCAAATCCTATATGTCTTACACAATTCCCCGGTATGGGTGGCGCAACATTACTTTCAAAATACAAGCTTATTCCGTAAACTGATGGAAAGGTAAGCAGGCGCGTATCAGCCTGGGACACACTCCAGAGAGGTAAAACAGAGGGGGGGGGGGCGGGGGGGGGGGGGGGTTAGCGATTCCCAATCCTGGCTGTACTTCTTAGCCTCACAGGTCCAATACTTTGGTGGTGGGGTAAGAAAGAAGGGCTTACGCAGCAGGTAATTGATAACGCGTGAACAGGGTTTCCCACCTACGCAGCTTTGGAGGCGCAATTTTGGGAGGATTACATAACAAAAAACCCACTTTATTCTTATGAGGAAGGTATGGAACAAGGTGAAGGACAATATGGGTATATCCAGATTCTCCCCCTATAGTCCCCTATGGAGAAATCAGCGCTCCCGGAGATCTTTAGTTTGTGGCTTCACCCCCTGGAGGAGAAAAAGGTTTTCTAACTATAGAGAACTTATGTAGTGATGGTGTATGCAAGACATTTGATGATCTCAGTACTTCCTATCAACTTCCTAGAGCCTGGTTTTTTCAATATCTGCAATTACAACATGCTCACAATGCTCAGCATCGCTTGACACCTATTACATTAGGACCGTGCGGAGCTCTAAATAGAGCATTGCTGACTAATACAACCAAAGGTCTGATCTCTTTTTATAACACGGTGCTGCTTAATAAAACAGTGGATAATGTACCAATTAAATGTAGGGCTAAGTGGGAAAGGGACATCAGACCTATCTCAGGTCAACAGTGGTCTGACTGCTTAGAAATAGTGCCTGCTCTATCTCCGAGTGAGTCCTTCAGGATGTCTCAACTTCTTATGCTACACAGGGCATACAGGTCACCGCAATTACTGTTTAAAATAGGGTTCCGGGGAGACTCGGCCTGTCCTAGGTGTGGGATTGAAGAAGCGGGCATTTTACATATGATGTGGGAGTGTGGAGACCTCGGAAGTCTCTGGAAGGAAGCATTAGATTTGTTGGGTAGAGTGTTCTCAATTAACATTCCAGCAACACCTCATGCTTGTCTATTGGGACTTCTGGATTTGAATGATGTATCATCTTCTAATATAATTGGGATCCAACGATCTCTATACCAGGTTAGAAAATTAATTGCTGCGCATAAGCCTACAGCTTCTAAGGGTATGTTTGGTTCACAATGTATAAAACAAATGGAGATTTCCTTTAAAACAGGTATAACACTATACCTGAGGCAACACAAATTCGCACCAAAAGGGGAGTTCTGTTTACCAGTCGGACCCCTACACAGACATTTACATTGGCAGGTCCAACGAATTGTGGTTGGCATGCTGTTTGGTCGTGCTCACGAAAGCAGTGCAGAGGGCAGCCAATTCATGAAGACGTGGGCAACAATTCATGGAATCTGGCGCACCCTACACAAATTCACGGAAAAACCAAACACACAGTGCTTTTGCAATGTTTTTTTTATAAAATGGGGTCATTTCATTACGTTATACATATTTGATAAAGAAAACATTTAGCGCACTTAGGTATAAGTGGGAAACATTGTCAGGATAATGCCATTTGCAGAAAAAACCATCCTGCCTTGTCACATTGCTTTACATGGACTAAAAGTGGAATGATAAGGGGAAGGAAAAAAGCCACAGGATTCTCTCTTTTTTTTGCGCTGTGTAACTGCCTGATCTTACCAACCAATTATTAGTGGGCGCCGGCAGAAAAATATCTGCTTTCCGCCCTCCTATGACTATGCTGCAAAAAGGGGTGTGGTTTTTGTGGTGTGGAAACCCAGACGCAATCAATTAATATATTTGATTTATTTGTTGGCGCTGGGAAAGTGGCCAAACCAGTAGATCAAAAGTTAATGGTCTTGCCAGTTATAGAAACCTTCACTGGGAAGTCTGGCTGAGTCACAGCTCCCTCAAGGTTATTGCGATAATCCGCGGGACAAAAGTTGCCTATGTGCTTTGGCTATTTTTACAGGTGGCCTTGCTGCGGCTCCTCGGCAACTCCTCAGCAATTTCTCCGACGTTGCACACATTGGGCGTTTGGCACAGGAAAAATGATCCCAGCAAAACAAAATATTGGGGAAGATTGTATGAAAGTCAGAATATTTCTAGTTGCCCATGGCCAACAATCACAGATCCGCTTTATTTTATCAGGGTATGAATTATTTAAAGGGGAGCTGTGATTGGTTGCCATGCGGCAACTAGAAATATCTGACTTCAGACAGATTGATAAACTGCCCCATTATCTGCTGCGTTCCACAAAATGAAATATGGACTTCTCATTACAGATAGTGGGCTAGCATGGTCTTCGGGTTGGTCTGATCAATCTGCTTTGTATTTAGGGGAACGAACCCATCATTTACGGACACGATCTTTGTCAATAAAATTTGATATATGTCAAAAGTTATCTATGAAAATTCCAGATACCCTTTGCAACAGTGGTTACTAGTCCCTAATTTTAGTTTGCAGAAACTGGGTTAAATTGTGGATGGAAAATGGTGAATTAACTACATAAAAAATGCTAATTAATGCATATTTGCACAGGTGTTTAGTAGCTGTGGACAGAGTTTTGCTAGCCAAGTTACTTTAATTGTAATTTGAAAGCATTTTGTTTACTGCTCCTTCAGAGTTGAGAAATACTGGGTTCTGGAGTGTAGTATATTTCTAAAAGGCAATTAATCCAGATGCTTTGCAACGCTACTTTTATTGTTATTGACGGTAAAATTTGTGTTAATGACACATTTTTAGTACTAATGGTTATATGATTTTTTTCTGATATGCTAACCTCCTGTTTATTTGTACCTCTTTTTTAGAATGAGTTCAGAATAGTACAAATCCAAGGCCTGTACAAGACGTGAGACAAATACGGTTTATTGCAGTAAAAAACAATCCAGTTGTACTTGATGCTTCAAAACTACACTGGTCTTGTGTAAAACCCTTAAAGAGTAAGTCATAGACAGTCACATGAAATCCATGATATGTAGAGATAAACCTAGGGGGGATATTTATCATACGCTGGCGCTCGTGCTTCTGCCCTCTTGATTGTATCAGGGGCGGCCATCAGCGGGCGTTTTACCTACGCCAGGCAGGGCCCCTGGCTTAGAAAAAAGCCGCAAGCCGGGGCGATTTTCACTTGAATAAATGAAAAGGTTGGCGCGAGATGGCGGAAAATAATCGCAAAAGCCTAGCAATAAGCTAAGCATTTGCGATTATTTGCAGGGGCCTCTCGCCACTGCGGTGCAGCACAGGGTCCTGATAATATACCCATATGTAAGTGATGGGAATAAGAACCAACCCTCAACATCCCCCATGGATCTCTCTGTCTTGACTGGGACAGAAAATCACCAGAAATCAACTTTGAAGTTAGATGTAATAAAGTTAGGTAGGTGAAGAGTTTGAATACGGAAGTTCAAGCTCTCCTGATCGTCCGGAGATAGTGACAATGCACTTATCCTCAGGTTTCTGGAAAGGTGGTGCGGGGACACTCCCCTTGGGTTCAACAAAAGGAGGACCCCGGCGTGGTACATGATAAAAATTTATTTTATTTATAAAATATAAAAAGCAAAAAATGCGTTTCGGACCGGAAACGATCCTTCATCAGTTTGCATAAATCTTGGAATGCATGCGGCTTTTAAAGAAGCGGTTGTGATTGCGACGGTCGTAACACGACGAAGGGAAGGACAGAGCCGAAAGACAATTTAGGATCAGAGGGTAATCGATTACACATTTCAACTATTTACACAGATACAATAAATAATAAATAATAATAAAATGCAGGTCTCTGATTACAATAGGGATCTTATATTGTGTCCTGGAGATGAAAATATATGGGGTGATGACCGAAGGAATGACGTCACAGTGATGACCGGAATGTAGAGAAATCCTTCTCCGTAGTGGCTTACGGTGTGGACTGGAGAAAACTACAAAAAATGGCCGACCCTGTTCAGCTGGACTAAAACTACGGATGCTGGTAGGGACAAAAAGGGTTGTTGGATGGATCAGATGTTGGACAACGGCTAACTTGTGGGATATAAAACATAGGCGGGTTGCGGTAGGTTAGGTACGAAGGGGAGTAGGTGATGTTCCGTTGTGACCACAAGACTGGAGCTATAGGTGAAAACAAGGTAAGTATGAGGTTAAGAGAGTCTTAGTCGTGTGTGTGTAAGTGGGTATCATTAAAAGATATTTGAGGGGGAGATGGTAGTAAATGTATCCTTATATGTTGATATGTCTCTGTGGGCTTAATTAAGACCTTGGCGGTGTGCTGGTTTTAAGGTTGTACATCAGAAGATCTCTTTCCTTTTCAAGATCTCAAATTCTGTTTGACACCCCTCGTTCACATGATCTTGGTATGTATGAATTTATTTAAGTGCTCTTTTGTTTTGTTCCATATGTCTCGAAAGAATAGGTTTTGTTACCATATTATATTGAACCTATGTTGGATTTAGTCTACAGTGAAGTGGTTGTGTGGATAGTCCAATATGGACGTCCACATTGACCAACTATGAGGCGTAGATAAGATATGAGACAGGTCATGGTTGTCTAATACTGATGATTTGGTCTGGTTAGGAATAAAGGAGCTGATGGTATGTTTGATGAAATCCACAGCATAGACAACTCTTTGTATTACATTTGGAACTTTAAGTTAGTACATGTCCATGTCTGATGTGTACAGTTTTTATGGTGCCTCGGAACACTTGGTGCAGTACTCTGTGTTAGGTTCTTGCCCTTCTGTAACGTGGAACAGTGGGTTCTTGGGGATGGTCTTTTCTAAGTAGGGATCAATCAGTAAATAGTACCAATGTTTTGATATATTTCAATTTTTAAATCATTTGATATGTGGTGAGAACTGATCTGATTATCTCTCTTTTTTCAACTATCGAGTATTTTTCATAGACTGAGGACATTACGTTGTGTGGTATTGTTTCGCTTTGTGTTTTGGCATTCGTGAAATTCTCCTTCGGATTAATCTTTTCCAAGAATCGTTTTCTATTATGTTGGCCTGTTTGCATATGTGTGTGTTTGTAACATTTTTACTTAGTGAAGGAAATTGACTATACGGTTATATTTGGTAACCATTTCTTGAGGTTGCTGTGAAAATTAAGATAACTATTACAGGCGGTCCCCTACCTTAAGAAACAACTAGGACTTACATACGGACCATAGTTTACAAAGGACCTCTGGCTTATGGTAATTTATGTATTTGTCCAGGATACAATATCAGCTGTAACAGTATCACATGTGTCTGTAATGAAGCTTTAGTGGGTAATATTGATTCTAAATGGAAAACCCCGAACTTTTAAAACAATTGTTGCAGAGACCTAAAAAAGTTCTGGTCGGGATACAATGATTAAATAACAGTTCGAAACTTACATACAAAATTCAACTTAAGAACAAACCTACCGTCCCTATCTTGTATGTAACCCGGGGACTGCCTGCTAATGACGGTGTGAAGTATTGTTCATCTGTCTATGATGCTTTTGTCTGCATGTATTTGATATAGACTACAGGATCTGATCTGTTCTTTTTGTATGTTAATGTTGCTTTATTACCCCAACATTATTATTGATCATTATTAAAGAATTCTTCGAGGAAATCGATATTCCCCAATCAAAAAACAGATTTCGTCCGCGGATCTTCATCAATGCATGTTCTAGAGCACAGGGACCATCAATTTACAGTGAAAGAAGCATTTAAGGAAGAGAAAGGCTTGACTTTGTGTTAAACTCTCCTCCTCATGACTTCATAAAACCAATTTACATCCCACTGTCAAGGTGATTTTTGGATGTTTTGACAAACATACTGCTGGTAGTTTTTTTAGGCCAATTTCTGCTGAAGGTTCCCTTTAAGTGAAAATAGTCTACTAGATTTTGAGCACAGATAGAGCTAAAATTCCCTGGGAAGAGTCACAACTTCCCTTTAAGTGATAAGTTCTATAGATTTTGACACAGATATAGCTACAAATTCCATGGGGAGTTTAACAACGCTGTGATATGCATATTGCTAGATTTTTTATCTTATGGCTAAAGTATATTTCATACAAAATTAATTTTTCAACCAGGGAACAAACACGACTAGTGTACATTCATTGTAATAGAGTGGGCCAATCAGCAATATGTTACTGAAAGTATTTATGGTTAAAGATTTGTAGTCATATACCTGGTACAAAAGCAGCAGCAAGAAAATTGTATTTAGTATTCTTTGTTTGAGAGCCATTAGTGGGTGTAATCAAATGAATGTAGGTTTATCTGTTTCCATATGTTCATTTTAATACCTACGTGTACTAGCAGTGGCCGTAAATAGGGATGGCAGGGCCCCATAGCATTTATACACTTCAATCCACACATAACATTCTAACACTCACTTTTATATAATCATTAACCACTACATACATAAATACATATACACTATATGCACACATGTATGTACTCATATATACATTTATACACTAATACATACAGTATATACAAACTCTACTGTAATATCATACAGTATAAAGCATCAAATTGCATACATCCTGTTTTATACATACTTTGAGAAAGTGAGAGAGTGTCATGGGGAGAACCGCTATCTGCCCTACAGACAGATAAAACAGTACTGGTAATGTCCGTACTGGGCCTGCTTATAGGAGTAGGGGTAGGCTGGTAGGTGGGACTCCTACTCCATCTCCGGGTTGGTTCTGGGTATCTGTATACCCCACAGGTGCGCGTCGCAGACCCTTGTTTAGAGCTGATTTAGACTGCAGGCCAGAAGCAGTAGGTGAGGGCACACCTGGAGAGAGAAGAGGTGGACCGTATTCACACAGCAAAGGTAACTGAGTGACCTCTGATATTCTGCTTGGCCAAGAGGTGTGCCAGGCAGCCTGGCACGTTATAGTTAGTTGCTGTTAGTGATTAGCAGTTCCAGCCGGGGGGCAGGTTTATTTTTGTTGTTGCCTATGCCAAGGCTGAATTTGTGTTTTGTCAAGAAGTGTGAAATAAACACTTGATTTTGGACTTGAACTCTGCATGTGTGGTCCTGCTTCCTGCAAGTACAAAGCATTGACCAGAGCAATTCCCCACAATACATATTAGCATACATTACATACATTCTTTTATTACGGTATACCCCAATATAACACCCAGTATATACGAGATACACACACACACACTTATATATTATATGTTGTGTCTTACATAACTGCATATAACCACACATACAGTAATACGTGTAAACACATACACACAGTATACACAGAGTTTAACATTATACTGCTAACATGCAGTATATAACACAAGACATATGGTATATACAGCATATACACATACATACAGCAAATACACAGACAGCATATACACACATACATACAGCACATACATACAGCATATACTGTACAGCACATATACACATACATACAGCACCATACATACATCTAACATAATTCAATATATGGTTTGGGTTGTCCCACGACTTACATCTCGGGTCGCTGGTATACCTGTGCCTCGTCCGTCTCCTCCGCGGACCCCCAGCCCCTCCGTACTTCCTTACATCCCACACTCATCCAGATCTGGGAGCACGGCGGTGCGTCCCCGCCACATAGGGCGCGCACACGCTGGCGCTCAAAATTAAAGGGTCAGCATCACACGCTAATTGGTGCTGGCCATTTCCAGGAAAATTTGTAAAAGCCGGACACTTTGCATCACCTGGATCTTTGCTCATGCCTCCGTTCCATTCCTGCTTCGTTCCTGATGTGATCTCGTGCTGCTGTCCTCGACCTCTGCCGTCCTGACCACGATTCTGCCTGAAACTTTGTACCATGCTTGGCCACCACCACGGGCAAAGTCGTGCTGGTGGAGAACCGATGGTACCCTGCCGCAGCAAGTCCATCCGCTTTACAGCGGGCTCTGGTGAAAAACCAGGTGCCACTTGAAATCCACTCTAGGTGTCAGCTTAAACCATCGCTCATGGTGGTACAGAGGATCCAACTACCTCAGATTCTGACCTACTTGCTTTCTTGCAGACGGCTGCGTGCAGTGGGGTGGGTTGGTTAGGAGGCGGCTGTGGCATTATGGCCAGTGGGTGGCTGTGTCTTTGGGCTGGTAGGTGGTTTGTTGGTATCGTTGTGGGCCTTGCGGCTGGGAAGCCATGGAAGTAGTAGGCCGGCGATGGACTAGCATGGAGTTATACATGGTGGCCGCAGAACAGAAGGGGTAGGCTGGTGGGCGGCCTCGCATGGGTAAGTGGGCCCAGCATACGTGAATTGAACAAGTATTAGGCTGGCGGGCGGCCACGGAACGGAGAGTAGGCCGGCGTGGAGCTTGCGTGGAAGCAGGCGGGGGGGGGGGGGGGGCCCAGGTACAGCATATAGAAATGGCCGCTATTGGAGTCATCGGTGGGGTGGTTGGCGGCAAATGATGAGGCAGAGTCAGGGGTGGGGTGTGACGACAGGGACAGGCGGGGCGGTACAGGGTCCTATATTACTGTACAAGAGTGTCCTATTGCCCAGTATGCATGGAGGGATGGAGAAAATTAGCATTTATAAATTTTGTCTCGGCTGTTCATACCGGGTCCCTGTGCGCCGGCAAGGCCAGTTCTAAACAAAGTGGGGCCCTGGGTCAAAACTAAAAGTGGGTCTCATATACAGGCAACATATAAATAGACATAAAACTAAAACAAAGGAGTAACGGTTTCATCTACAACAGAGAGTCCTCACTACTGAAAGGGAGTTTCGTTGTAAATCACTCGGCAGGGTCTGAGACTAACTGGAAGTGAGGCCCCCAAAATCTCCTGAGAGACCATGTTCTAAAAGTAGCAAAGGATAAGGGTTTTTTCCTAAAGGGGTATTCCATGAATCACGCATAATTCATATACAAATGGGCATCAAAATATAAGCTAATGTGTAATTAGTTGTTATTTAAAATTTTGCTCCCCTAGCAGAAAATGCTGACATAGACTGTAATGAAGAATTAAAATGCCACTGGCCCTTTAATCAGTCCGTTAATTTCCTCCTAGCGGTCCGTTGCAGGACAGAGATGACCACCACTAGTTTGGCTTGGTGTCTAGTTGGGTGGTTGCACGTGCATCCAGTATGGCCAGTGTTGTGGGGTGGAAGTTACACACATTACTATGTGTAACAGGAGCAAGAAAAACTTGTAGTTTCAGGGGGCTGCCGTCTTAGTGATAACTCCACCTACATAGAGAGGCCATAAACTTTGTAAATCATAAAATCTAATATTTAAGCTCCGTTTTTTTGACTAATGACATGAGTATTGTGTATTCATTATATATTCATGTATTCAAGTTAGTATCATCATGGGTTTTGTGTCAGACGTTCATTTCCTGGAATACCCCTTTAACAAAAATATTTGTCCAGGGGGAGGCAGTAGGCCATGTGTTAAATCCCCAAAAAGGGCACACTCGCTTAGGGAAATACGAAGCTCCGGACAATCCATAGTCACAGGAGACAAAGAAATACTGGGGGGTTTTCAATGTATAAAAGAATTTCATAAATCTCAGCTTGGCTGTAGTACAACCGAAATATTGAATTATTTGGAGGACATAGATAGCCTAGAATTAATACAGAACAAGCAGATAAAATGGACTCCCCATTAACATTAGCGGAACTGGAGGATGCACTTGCTCTTTTCCTAATGAAAAGGCTCCAGAGATAGATGGGTTACCTGGGGAATACTTTAAAAAACACCAGGAGACTCTGTTGCCAAGATTGCTGAAAGTGCTGGAGGAATCGAAATTACATAATAGTCTCCCCCCTCAATGCGAGAGGCGATAGTGGTCTCGTGCCAAAACCGGGAAAGGATCTACAGAATCCAGTATCACATTGTCCGATTTCGCCAAAGCCCTAGCTAATCGCCTTCTAGGGGTAATTACTTCCCTTATACATCCAGATCAATCTGGATTTTATGCCAGATAGGTCTACATCGGTCATATTAGACGATTGTACCTGAACATCCAGGCTGAGAGAGTGATAGAACTGGCAGGGCGGTCCTCTACTCGACCACTGCCAAAGCCTTTGACAGTGTGGAGTGGGATTTTTTACGCGGTACTGCGAAAACTGGGATTTGGACCTCAATATATTGGTTTGGGTTCAATTGCTTATGCAATCCATTGGCGAGAATAAAGGTCAATGGCTGGTCTCAGATGCAATTCATTTAGAGAGGGGGACGGGCAGGGATGTCCACTCTCCCTTTTATATTGATTAGCAATAGAGGCACTTGCAGCTGCACTAGATCCACCACAGAGTTTGCGGGGTTTTGGGTTTAAGGAGGAGAGAGGAAGGGTCTCTCTTTATGCCGATGACCTTCTATATATTTGGGATAGAGAAGGAAGAAACGGATAATCATACACTGAGCCATGCAAATCGTCAGAACCTTTGGAAGGTACTCTGAAGTAACATTAACGGGGATAAGTTGTTGTGCTTCCCTTAGACCCAATGAAGGAACCCCCAAACCTTAGGTCCTCTGCAAGGACAGCCAAAATGAAGTATCTGGGAGTGGTGGTGACTGGTCGACCAAAAGACTAATCAAGATAACTTAGAACCTCTACTTTCTCGCTTTCTTACTAAAATAGTAACGTGTGTGTAAGTTGCCCCTCTCCCAGTAGGAAGAGGCAACTTGATTAAAATGCGTTGATGCCGAAATCCTATATGTCTTACACAATTCCCGGTATGGGTGGCGCAACATTACTTTCAAAAAATAAAGCTTATTCCGTAAACTGATTGGAAAGGTAGCAGGCGCGTATCAGCCTGGGACACACTCCAGAGAGGTAAAACAGAGGGGGGGGGGGGGGGGGGGGGGGGTTAGCGATTCCCAATCCTGGCTGTATTCTTAGCCTACACGTCAATACTTTGGGTTGGGGTAAGAAAAGAGGGCTTAACGCAAGCAGGTAATTGATAACTGCGTGAACAGGGTTTCCCACCCCTACGCACGCTTTGGAGGCCAATTTTGGTGGAGGATTACATAACAAAAAACCCACTTTATTCTTATGAGGAAGGTATGGAACAAGGTGAAGGACAATATGGGATATCCAGATTCTCCCCCTATGTCCCCTATGGAGAAATCCAGCGCTCCCGGAGATCTTCGTTTAGTGGGCTTCACCCCCTGGAGGAGGAAAAAGGTATTCTCAACTATAGAAGAGAACTTATGTAGTGATGGTGTATGCAAGACATTTGATGATCTCAGTACTTCCTATCAACTTCCTAGAGCCTGGTTTTTTCAATATCTGCAATTACAACATGCTCACAATGTCAGCATCGTTGACCCCTATACATAGTACCGTGCGGAGCTCTAATAGAGCATTGCTGACTAATACAACCAAAGGTCTGATCTCTTTATAACACGGTGCTGCTTAATAAAACAGTGGATAATGTACCAATTAAGTAGGGCTTAAGTGGGAAAGGGAAATCAACCTATCTGGTCAACAGTGTTGGTCTGACTGCTTAGAATAGAGTGCCTCTGCTATCTCCGAGTGAGTCCTTCAGGAGTCTCAACTTCTTATGCTAACAGGGCATACAGGTCACCGCAATTACTGTTAAAATAGGGTTCGGGGAGACTCGGCCTGTCCTAGGTGGTGGGATTGAAGAAGCGGGCATTTTACATATGTGTGGGTAGTGTGGAGACTCGGAAGTCTCTGGAAGGAAGCATTAGATTTGTTGGGTGGTAGAGTGTTCTCAATTAACATTCCAGCAACACTCATGCTGTCTATTGGACTTCTGGATTTGAATGATGTATCACTTCTAATATAATTGGGATAATCAAGATCTCTATACCAGGTTAGAAAATTATTGCTGCGCATTGAGTCAAGCCCAGGGGCCCCCCATCTTTTAAGGATATGTACGATAGAGTAAATAATGTCATTAGATTGGAATATAGTTCGTATTTGAAGAGAATTCTCTTAAAAAAATTTGAAAAAATGGGGAAATGTGGATTATTACCAGGATTGACATCAAGGCCATTGGTCCAACTTGAGCAAGCCTGCAATACCAATTGTCGGTTAGCCACGTTAGAAGGATAAGATAATTAGTCTTATGTATTTCGGGGCATACAGGCTCTGCCTTTTGGAGGGTGGGTGGGGTGTCTGGAGGGTGGCTGTTAAATTTCTTTTTGGGCATGTGTATTGCTTCACTGTATTTTCTGTTTCATGTTGGAGATTAATATCATAATGTCTTACTGTGACTGCTGGCAATGTAAATTGATGTTATGTAAAGTCTGTAAAAATCTCCTTATGCAGTGGCTTATATTGTGCAAAATGTACCGCATGTCCACTTGTTTGTGTGTGTTAAAAGTAAAAATCGAATAAAAATGTATCTGATTTAAAAAAAAAGTGGGGCCTCAGAATAAAACTATTTTATGACCAGTTACAGTCAGTAAGAGTAGTATGGTAAGACAAATATGTTTGAATTTTATAGGAGATAGATGATAGGGAGATTGATGGGCAGCAAGGTGGCTCAGTGGTTAGCACTACAGCCTCGCAGCGACGGTCAACATCTGCAAAGAGTTTGTATGTTCTTTCCGTGTTTGTGTGCGTTTCCTCTGGGTCCTCGGGTTTCCTCCCACAATACAAAACATACTGGTAGGTTGATTAGATTTTTAGCCCCATGGGGACATGGACTGGGCTGGCAAACTGTGCAGCGCTGCATAATTATTAATTATAATTATTATGATAGAAGATAAATATGTAAGATGATAGAGATTTCTAGATGCAGAACTATAAAGTAGGCTCTGTGACACATAGAACCTCACTTCTTTTTTCCGATGTAAGAAGAAACTCTCCTCTTTTATATGAAATTATAAAAGTTGTGTTTCTAAGTGTCAGGAAAACGGAGATATTAATTTTTAAAGTGTTGGGATTGATTTTTATATATAAAAATTGCCCCTGATATTCTCACTTTAAACCTGAATATCTCTGGATTCATGGCAAATAGAAACACAATTTTAGATTCATTTGAAAGAAGAGATTTTCTTTTAGGGAATGGGGGCTGGGCAAATGCCCACTTAAATAGAAATAATTAGGGCTACTCAACAAACAATTCCCACCTGCAGATGATTTCTGAAAGCTGTGCTGTTGGTTAGTTTAGAGTTTCACTAAACAAGAAAAAATAGAAAATTCCAAAAAGTATCCAAAGCACCAGCGTTCAGGACATCCTATTGGAGCTATATACAATATGAGAAAAGATATATCTATAATACTTTATTTTTAATTTAATACAAATCATAAAAAACATAAACAAAACCAGTATATGTAGATACATACAGATGATAAATTAATTGCCCAATAAAAAGGAATATGCAGTCTAAGATATTACTTATGAGATCTTGTTCCGTTGTAGGTAACTGTTCACATTCCAACCATCAAAAATTCATAGCGTTTTTAAATGTCACATAGCATTTCGTTTAAATTAAAATAAACGTTTTCAACTTATTGCACTGATAGTGTTTTCAAGTAATTTGCACTCTGGATAATGTATTCACACTTGTTGTATAGCGTTCCTGTAAGCAGTGTATTAACACCTTTTTTTGACTTTTTGAAAAAATGTTGTAGTGTGCAATCTGCACTTTCAACAGGTGAATTGCAACCTCTGGGTGGTAAAAAATGTCCTGTATAGTTCCCCAATAGAGTTTAGCGCTGTGGTAGGAACAGAATGATGTTCACACAATACTCTGGTGCATTTTGATCACATTTTTCAAAAAGTCAAAAAAAGGTGTTATGACACTGCTTACAGGAACGTTATACTACAAGTGTGAATACATTATCCAGAGTGCAAATTACTTGAAAACACTATCAGTGCAATAAGTAGAGAACGTTGTTTATTTTATTTTAAAAGAAATGCTATGTGACTTTTAAAAACGCTATGAATTTTTGATGATTGGAATGTGAACAGTTACCTACAACGGAATAAGATCTCAATAGAAATATCTTAGACTGCATATGTCAGCACCCGTCCAGCAAACGCGCAACCACAACCAGACTTGGCGCTAGCTGTCAGACTATGTAAGTGATGGCGAACTCACCCTGCCACGTCCCTGCGGGCTAAGGACCTGCCTAAAGCAGATAAACCATCCTGACAAGGGCAAACCCGCTATCTGGGACCTAACTCAGGGTCCCTGAGTGACCCTACAACAGGACAGGGGACACTTACTTCGTCTGGCAGCTGCTGGATGGTGGAGCGGGCAGGTAACGGAAATACAGGTATAGACCAGTGTTCACACTGGTGCACAGAATACAAACACAGGACTGAGACAGGGACAGATATATACAGGTCTTCAGGCAGATAATCACAGGTCAGATCCAGATACAGAAACAGGTACAGGTACAGGATATACACAGGTCACGACAAGATCAAACGGGTTATATACAGGTCAGGTACAGATCAAGGTCAAGCGGGTAATTTACAGATCAGGTACAGATCAAGGTCAAGCGGGTAATTTACAGATCAGATACAGATACAGGTACAAGACAGGATAAACAGAGACAGGTAAAACTGAGCTCAATACACAGATAGGACAAGACTAAAAATAACCAGCAAGCCTGATGGATACAGGTACAGGCGGGATATACACAGGTCAGGTCAAGGTCAAGCAAGATATACACAGGTCAGACTCAAAGTAACCAGCAAGGTAAGATGGGAATGGGCATGTATATAAAGCCGATCCCGGACACGCCCCCAGCAGCACACTGAGGGAACTATCCATCAGGCCAGAAACCCTTGCTGCGCAGGACAGAAATGCAAGGAGCCGGGTGTGGCTCAGTTAATCCAAACACAAGAATAAGCCACAGTTCTTATCATCTGTATGTAGCTACATATACATATATGTTTTTATGATTTGTATTAAAAATAAAGTATTTTAGACATATCTTTCCTCATATTGTATATAGTTCCAATAGGATGTGCTGAACCGCTGGTGCTTTGGATACTTTTGAAATGCCCACTTTGCTACCACATAGCCCCGTAGCACCTCGCTGTCGGGCTGCTACTGTGTTGTTACACCGCCTGTCTACTAGTGAAATGTAAAACAACTGACCAATCCCCTCCTATTCAGTGAAAGGGATAAGAAATACTTTGTCTTCTCAGTGTGCGGATATTTTAACTGAAATCATTATTGGCATCACATTTTTTTGCTTCAGCACAAGAAAATACATAAATCACTTAAGATGAATTGAGGACATTTTCTATTTTTAATTTTTTTTTGCCAGGCCTCATGCCAGTTTACTAACTTCAGTGTGAATGTGAAACATTCTCTGGTCTTATACAGAATATGAACAAAACAGGATATATCCAAAATACACATTTGTAGATGCTTCACTAATGAAGGATAATGTGAGTGTCATTTGCAGGTTGAAGTATAGAGGTTTTTCATAAAATGGCAAATGTTGTTCTATGGATAAATGAACATATTAAAATAATTTAACAAATTGAAATTTATTTAACCCCTTAACGCCAAAGCCACTTTTTACCCTCCTGACACGGACCAATTTTTTAACATCTGCCCTGTGTCACTATAGTGGTTATAACTGGAATGCTTTAACAATCAAGGGATTTTGAAATCGTCTTTTCGTGACACATTGTACTTATGTTAGTTAAAATTTTTGTGGATGTTTTGCATTTATTTATGAGAACAGATATTTGGTGAAATTTGTAAATATTCTCAATTTTAAATTTAAAAATGTCTTACTTTTTCTACACATGAGTCATACACAAAAAAACATAATAAACTAACATTCACCAAATGTCTACTTATACCTCCGTGGTTTTTATACATACACTTATTTTGTAAGCTGTTATGGGGGCTTGAACGTCAGTGCAATTTTTCACATTCATAAAAACCGCAAAATCCTGCTATTGAGGGACCGCCTCAGGTTGAAGTCACTTTGTGAGGCCTAAATAAAAGTTAAAACCCCATAAATTACCTCATTAAGAAACTACACCCTCAACGTACGTAAAACAAATTTTATGAAGTTTGTTAACCCTATAATTGTTTTACAGGGGTTTTTTTTAAACAAAATTGGATTTCGAAATTAAATATTTTTTGGTAAATGAATGTGTTTTTCATAAAATGTACAAATTTCAGTGGAGTTAAAAATACCCAAAATGCTCCACAAAGTTGATACCCAATCCCTCCCGTGTATAATAATACCCCATATGTAGGTAGAACCTGCTGTAGGGCACACACCAGGGCAATCGAAGGGAAGGTGCGCATTCAGAGAGAGATTCATTGTCACTTATAAGGCTATACAATCTTTATTTTTGCGACACTGAGATGCACTTTACAAATACTTCATTTTAGTGGGTCTGTAGCTTTTTGATGAGAATTTATTAACTCTTTAATGTATGGGAAGAAAAAGAAAATTGTCCATTTTAAAGATAACATACATTTTTAGTGTACAGTGTAGGACCCAAAAGATACAAAAAAGTATCTTTTGGGTCTACACCGTACACTAAAAATACAGATGTATCTTTTTTCTATAGATCATACGATTCGGTGATACCTCATTTATATAGTTTTTTATATATTTTTACAATTTTACTGGGAAAAAAACAAAATAAAGAAAATCTCTTGTTTTTGCATCGCATCTTTTCAGAGAGATAACTAATATTTTTGGTTGATAGAGCTGGTTTAGGGCATATTTGCGTGTTGAGTTGTCTTTTCAGTGGTACCATTTTGGTGCATTTTGATCACTTTTTGGAAAATTTTTGTGAAGGGATTTTAGAAAATGTACATTTTTGGCAAGTTTTGGGGTTTGTTGTTTTTACGGCATTCAGCGCGACCACGGCGTGTTAGGGGTTAACACCCGCGATCAGAGAAATCTCTGCATGCAGTAGTAATATACGTCAAATGTCGAGAAGGGGTTAAATATTGATGTCTAAAAGGTTCTATTTCAGTGCAACCCACTGTTTGAAGCCCTGCTAGGTTTGCAAATGTTACAGAGGGAAGATTGTGTACGGTGTCTTCTATTTGGACTCGTACATCGTTGGGTTGGAGACTTTGCCAATTAAGGCCACCTGTAGGTGTGTGGAGACTTATGCCATTGTTTTACTATATACTAACTTTGTATATGACCCCCTGCCATGTTTGTTAAATCAAATTATCTGTTCATCTGTAATATCATGAGATAAGTGGTATAATTCTGTGCTGTAGACAAACACTTGCCATTTTACTGGTCTGACTTTGAGAAGGGTCGTCCGACCACGTTAGAAGGACAACTAAATGTTTTATATCACCACTCAAATTTATAGTCTCTTTTATAGATTTTAGGATAAATATCTCTTTGGAGTTCAGCCAGTGCCTCCTACTATGGTGGATAACCATATCCACCCCATATTTCAGCTTGGTCGCTTTTTGTGAGTACATGAACTAGCCCTTATTTGGGAACCAGTACTTTTCCTTTAGCTAGAGGAGCTGCAGTTTAGACAATTAGAGCTGATAGTAGAACTGTATCAATGGGACTATTATTTATATAAGTTGTTTATGTAAAACATTAAGAATTATGTGGTGATTGGATGCAATATAGATTACTTACCATACATAGATTTATAATCTCTGGTTTGGGGGCAATAGTTTATAACAGTGCTCCAGGCAAGTAAACAATAGACAGTATGGTTAGTGACAGCATAACTGTGGGTATTGGTTTATGTGTGCTGTGGGAGTGAGTTTGCCTCAAATTTTCGCAAGCTCTTTCTTCCCATACTGTGTCAAATGGATTTGTGGCTCATCATAATGTTTGTGCATCCCATGATGATCTTGGACAATTTGTTTTCTCTTCCACAAATAACTCCCCAGCAGACAATGTGTTAGATATGATTCTGGCTATCGTGGACTCATAGAACATTCTCAGAAACTGCTACGTATGTAAGGATTCAAGATTATGTGACCATGCTATTTGTATATCTTTTCAGTTGTTGCCGAATCTAGTTGTTGTCCATGAAGACACCCAGGTACTTGTAGGTGTTACCTGTGACAATCCCAGCCCTTGATGTTGATAGAAGTACCGACCGGTTTATTCTACATGATCTTTGAACATATCTGCTTTGTTTTGTCAACATTAATGATGAGATGTGTGCTCTCACTCCTTCTACGAGAGTGGGTCAATGGCCCCTTGTAATGTTTGTGGTCTCTGTCTCTGATACATACAATAATCCAAAGACACTGGAGACTTTATGAAGATGGTAGAGATTATGTCTAAAGTTAGGGGTGCGGTGTATATGGTGAAAGAAATTGGAAAGTATGTGCATTAGGGTGCTCCTACCGTTGACTGAACACTGTGTTGATTGCGTGGTGAGTTGGACAAAATTGTGGCCTATTCCTCAGGTTAAGAATCCACTTTGTTACTGTGGGGTCATATTTAGTTTTGCATTTATCTTCCATTGCACTGGTCAATGGTGTTACATTTCTTGAAAAATCAAAGTAGGGAACCATGGCCATAGGTGCCCTTCTGTTCCAGGTGCAGCAGGAAGTAGAACAATGTAATCGACACACTATTTTCTCATGCAGGGGTTAGTCTTCCTCTTACTGCCCCCATAGATGATTTTCTCAAAAGTCTTCATTAAAGGGAGGTAAGGGTGATAGGTCTTAAGTCACTAAAGAGCAAAGGTGTTCCAAATGGTGGGACTGTTCCCAGTTGAGAATGTGATATAAAAGGTCAACAAGGACTCAGCTCAATGTGTTTGAAAACATCTCCGTCAGTTGGGAGAGCTTTATACGATCCACAGGCCCTGCGAGTTTAAGGGTCAACAGGAGTTTCCTATGTCATTCCCTGCACCCTCAGTCCTCTTTTGTTTGGCTGTTTTTCTAATGTGGTCGCTGGAGATTCAGAGTAGTGGACCTTTGCAGGTACCCATTGTTGGCGCACACGTACCCTTATGAGACTGTTTTAAAAAAATTTGTTTATATCCCCACTATTTGTTCCCAATCTCCACCATGTCTCAATTTTTCCCATGCCAGTAATTTCCTCATGCCCTCAAGACCTCCTTCATGTTTTTCATCAGTTCTTCCTATATGCTTTCTTTTCAGATTTTACTAGGGACCAATAACATTTGTTCACACTTGTTCATAATTCTCGTCATGCCTTTCCGAGATTTCAAGAAACCTCCAGCTCACTGGTCCATAGGCAGATATGATAAGATATATTACCTTCCTCTGACATGCGGGTATTTATGTCTCTTAGTGTCTCCTTAGAGATAATACAAGGCAACGTATATCCACTCCAGCCACCAAAGATCAAGCGTACCAGTATACATGTGACTGAGGTACCCCACGTCATCAGAGCAACTTGTTCAATATAAGTAAAATGAACAGACCAGCACACTAAAATACTATTACTGTTAGAGCATATTAAAGAAAAAGTACCTTCAAAGCATGATAACACGGAAAACTAGTCACAGATCCAGGCACTGTGACTGTGGTAACTTCTTATATTTGTTATTGTCAGGTTCCCCTTTCTTACACGACCTCAGGTGTCTAATAGATTCCATAGGTTGTACTGTGAGCTTCAAAGAAATCATACTAAAAATGGTATGTTATAAAAATCTTCCTTAGAGGATGTGGGGTAGCGACCAAAAAGGAAATAGTTCTGTTTTTTATTGCCGATACATAACATTATATAAAACTATTTGGGGAGGGGGACTTCACAGTTAGTACATAGATGATACATAGATGATTGGTTGTCATCATTTACCTTATTCCATGTATTCGATCATGGATCTGTGATGTGGTAGGAGAATTTCCTCTGTAATTTCAGGAATGGCTATGTACAAGACATCCATCTATTCAGGAAGTGCTGCCAGTACAAGGGCTCATTCACACGTTGGCTGTGGGGATGAATATGCGGGCCGCATATAGTCCCATGACCGCAATGCAGCACGGCGGCGGTACAGGTGCCACACTATGTGGGCACTGATCCGCCATGCACTGAAAAAGATAGGGCATGCTCTATCTTTCCTGTGTGTGCGGACGTGCACTGCTGTTTTCTACGATGGGTTAACCTCAGCCCCACAGCGCACATGCATACCGCTGTGTGATGTACCTAAAGCACACTGCTGGGGGTTTTTACAAGGCAGGTACCATCTTAGTCAGGATTTAGCAAGTGTGCAAAAAAAAGCATTTTTATTTTATATATCCATGGCTCCTTCCTTGTAAAATAAATGTTTAAAAAGTATGCTAATGAGCCAGAAGGAAGAGTGCAGAGGGTGAAGGGCATGAGGGAGCAATGCAAACCGGGAGACAGCCTAAAAACAGACTGTAAAGATCAGCAAGGGTGGGGCTTAGTCACATTCCAATGCCTTCTCTTCGTAGCAAAATTTTAAAAGTGATTTTAGAAGGAAGGAGGCTCTTTAACATGCATAAGAAGATTACCACAGGCACAGTGCCTGGAGCTGAATAATAAGTGTCCTTAGTATATCATACTTGTTTGATGGTAGATTTTCTTTTTAAAGTGAAACTGCCTTCAAAAATTTGGGGTCATGTGCACTTAAAGGGATTGCTTTAAAGGGAAACAGTCACCAACATCTAGAACCCGTAACTAACAGGGTGTGAATTTGTTTCTAGTATTCCCTCCCTGATCATCCATTACTTTTTGATGTTAAAACTCAACCATTATACCCATACACAAAGATTAAACATTAAGGGATTAAAATCTATAGTGGAAATATGAAGTGAAAAGGTTAGAAGCTAGAGGGAGGAAGGGACTGGAGGAGTATGGGGCAGATATTGTTACTACGGATTTCCCATTGAGCCTCAGCCTAAAGAGATAACTGGCAATGGAACAACCATCAAAACCGAGTTTATTCTATGGGATTGGCTACTGGGGCAACACATTTTCTTTTTGACAGTTTTTATAAATCTCCCTTCTGATTTACAATGTAATCTCAATCTTAAGCGAGAAATGATTTATTATTCTTGAGACATACAACTATTTTCTTATTGTCTTGTATTTTCTGCTAGTAAACAGGGCTATTTTTTACACTTTCAGGATTTTTATTCTCACTCTTACAAATGTAATCTTTCCATTTCTAGGACTTGTTGGTTGTACTTCTGCGCTTAGTACAATGATAAAAATCATATATGTTGTATTCAGATTGAGTCGTATAGTGGTCAGTCTAGCAGACACTGTAATTATAATGTGATTTATTAATTAGTGACGCTGCCTGAAAAGGCTCTATGATGGTCATTTTTTTGTGTTTTTTTCGGGACACATAGAGCTAGTTAAAACACAATTAAAGATTAAACATTTTTTCATTGTTATTTTTATGTGGAGTTAAAAGTGGAGAAAAAAGTCTTTTTTTTGAATTTTCAAAATAACTCAGAAATGAACATTATTACTAATGTTCTGTATTTTATTTAGTTTGTTTTAATATATAATATGTATTAGTATCAGGCAAACGAGACAAACTATGGCATGTTTTTGTAGTGTAGTGTTTTTTTGTTTTTCATTATATGGGGAAATTTAAGCTTTGATTAATATTTTTTGTGTATGTGGTGGTTTTTTTATTTTTTCTTTTACATTATAAGAGCCCCAGTTACAGGGGGAACGACCGCATGTTGCTGGTGATGTTAATAAGAGCTGTACTGATCTAATTAGACCCAGCAGCTCTGATTAACTCTATAGGCTCAGCAGTCAGTAAACTGCCGAGTCTAAAGAGCCGGCAGCAGCGCACTGGGGTGTGAGGAGAAGTGGGAGAAGGGGAAGTAGAAGGTAAAAGCGGCTAGACGGGGGCAGTCCGAGAGAGGTTAAGCAATGTTTCCATTCGCATAAAAAATGATTGTTTGTATGATGAAAAGTTATACAAGTTTCCCAATACATCCATATTATTTTGATGGTAAACCTTTTGAGAACCGATGGACCCAAACTTCAACAAAAACCCCTATTTACTGTTGAAGTGCCAAACTGTAATTTAAGCAGTAACTTATTTCTACCTTTCTTCCACATCTTTCATATACGGCCCTTGAGGCTACCAATACAGTGAAAGAAGGGGGTAAATTCAGCTATCATTGTAGAGAAAGAAGGGTTGGTCCAGCAGAATGACCTCTGAGATAAGCAGTTGTCAACACCTTCAAACCCATGAGTGCACCTCTGGCACCCGTGCCATAGAATTCGCCAACACTGTCCTATATCAATTCCTTATGGTTTATGTTAATCAAGATTTAATGAATACATATTCAAGGGGTTGTTTAGGCTAAATTCTCCTGCGACATTAAGCCTAGAGTAATATAACCACATCTTGAGTGAGACAGCTACATAGGCAACCAAACTGAGCATACTGAGAATTGTACATAGGCTACATTCGTTTAATATAACAAATGCGATACTTGACTGGACATAGGCACTAGTGGGAATCTTCTAGCAGTGTGCAGTTCATCTCTCATGCTGATGTCACTATAGGAGGAACTATAAATGGGTAGGGTTTGCCACCCACGGCAACATGCTAGTCAGTGGTATGACAAATCAACAAAAGATGTACGGAATTTCAAGTGGTTGGGACAATATACAGGGTATGTGGAGGAGGGGTAGAAGAAAACGAGGTCGGGAGGAAGGGCGGACGAAAAGTTTGAGTAACGCTAGGAATCGCTGGCAATTGAGAATGCACATCGCAAAATGCAATGGCGGACAAGACACAGGGTCAGAATAACGGATTCTTTTTCCTGATCTATTGTTACACAAGTTGAACTAATTGGACGCACGTGGATGTTCAAGTTGCAAACTACCCCAAACACACTACGCCCCCCGCCACAACGGAGAGCCAACGACAAAAAAGATAACCCCCACCCCCCCGAGCACGCACCCAACGCAAGCACCAAGAAAAACAGGAGACACCCGCACGGCACAGAACCTCACAGCGGACCCGGGCACCCAACGTACCGCGTAGCCAGCGACCCAAGCCACCACCCACATTATTGTTGCTATGGTAATATAGTATTAATACATAACTGCAGATGACTTTATGATAAGAGCATGTGTCAGTATGTTGACTGAGTTTCGCCAGTGATGCAATGAATGTAAGTCTATAAGATGCCTGTCTATGACCAAATAAGTTTAGTGGAATGCTTCAAACGTGTAGTCGCTGAGAAATCAAAACTACCAATAGCAGAACAGTCTGTTACTGCTTACAGCTGTGCTCAGATTTCTGATTACCCTCTTGTAGCAAAGACATTGAAAACATTGATACTCAATGCAAGAGGATTGCTCTAAAAATATGTGTTAAAGTGGCAATTGATTGTGTATATGATGTGCATATTACACTATTGCTTGAGAGAGCTTGTTATCTGAAACAAAAGATAGAGCAAAATCTTTCTTATCTCATTCAAACCAGGCCACCATAGTCGAAGGTCGGGTCACTTAAAGGTGTTTAACAGAATACCATGATTGTCTCCAGATAGGACTACTTGATCATAACTGAAGTACCATAAACTCAGTATTACTTTTATTAGTATTCACACAATTATGGTTTTATTCAGATAAATAATAATAATAATAATATTAATAAAATATTTAGATAAATGTATAATGCAATTTGTGATGGATTATAGACAATTGACAGTTTTCAAAGCCCACAGTGATTCCGCATAGCTATACCCTGGCATTATTCGCTAGCATTTGTGAGAATTGCCTTTAAAGGACAACTATGCAGCATATGAGAGACTTAAGGCCATGAATGTGCTATGGGTATTCTGGGAAGGAAAATGGTCCAAAATTCATTTCCGATGGTGGAAAAAAGAAAGAAAAAACATCATGGAATAATGAAGTAATATTAAAGTGCCAAGCTGCAACTTACATTTTCAGCATCAAATGTTTCTGTGGCAGATTTCTCACCTTACATTTGTAAACCAAAGAAAGGCCATAAAGCTATAAAATGAAAGTATGGTGAGAAAAATGCTTAAACCTGCATATGATTCTCAAAATGTGAAGTTGAAGCTTGATACTTTTACTTGATGAACTCTTGTGGTTTTCTTGACTTACAGGAGCCCATAGCTTCTTCTTGTGACTGATCCATGAGATTCATACCTTACTCGCAATTATTCAGAAAAAGAACATACTTGACAGCACTATTCGATGTCTTTGCATATCCTTAGGCACAGTGAGTGAAGGGAACTGGTTTGGCCAGGTTTACTCTTGATCATAAGGGTGTGGGGACCATGATCTGTAGTTTCCCGGCTGAAGGACACAGTATGCTTAAAGGTAACTTAAGGGGTATTCTCGTCTGGGCACTCAACATTCAGTTTGAAAATATGCCATATATAAAAATTTCTTAAATTAGAGTTATTAAAAAAATGTTCCTGTGTGAGATAATTTCTCATAATGGAGTATTTTGTCCCTTAGAAACGAGATAGCTTCCTCGGATACGGCCACGTCTGCTCATAAAGAGATTGCACAAAGAAACAAAAAGGTGTTTGTATTGAAATGTCCAGGAGTTATGCATGTCCCAGACCTCCTATGACAATAATTGCTGAATCCAGAGGTCAGACAGGGACTCACTAGCGCATTTCTGGCCACTGCTGCCAGAGTGTGACGTGGTCGTATCCGGAGGAAGCTATTCGTTTCTAGGACAGAAGACTACATTATGAGAAATTATCTTCACACAGGAACTTTTTTTAATAACATCCAATTGAGAATGTTTATATATGGAAGATTAATGAAACTGAATGTGAATGCCTAGACGAGAATACCCCTTTAACTGTGAAAGAAAAAATGTATTAATTAATATGCAAGATGATAATGGTAAGCTGTGTAATATACTTCATTAAAAGAAATATGTTCTTTCCGTTGATCTTATTCCACAGAGAAGTATCTCTGGAAAGAGTTCAATAATAGCCTGTTTATCTCTCTGAGGTGAACAGATATCAAAAGGCTCAATACATACATGATAAACGCTCATTGACAGAGGAAGAGCAGAAAAGACAAAGAGAAGTTGCTTTCCTGAATGAAGTATATTACATGGTTTACTATTATCACCTACTCAGTGATGGCAAACCTTTTAGAGAGACCGTTGTGCCCAAACTGCAACACCAACACCTCATTATCACGAGGGCCAACCAAAAATTTAAAGCAGTAAATTATTGCTCGTTGTCTTCAACAAATCCTCAATCATACTGGCCTCCTGTGGACACCAACACAGTAGAAGAAGGAGGGAAAATTTGCATCATTGTAGCTTCTTTCCAGTGTCGCTCTGTAGACAAAGATCATGGGGCCAGCAGGCGGCCTCTCAAAGATAACTCGGCCTGTCTACTCATTCTCTCTCTTCTACAGTCCTAAGTAGCCAAGTAAGTCACTTAAAATATCACAAAGCAGCATCTTTGCTCCAAGTTTTTGGTACTGCAGGAAGATTCTTTGAGTCCTGTCTGGTGTGCTGGGGCGATGGCCACCAGGTGCCACGAAAGGGATCGGAGGCACCTCCGGCACCCGTGCCATAGGTTCGCCACCACTGACCTACTCTACTTCATGGTGTGAAATAGATAATTTCTTCAATGTCTAGTTGAGCTTTAAATAATAGTGAATTAAACTTAAAATGAGGTAAAAACAGCTTTTTGCACTCATGCCTTTATAGAGCACATTGTGAAGGTGATAGAAATAAAAAATACCTTTTTAATATCACATATTAATACATCAGTGGTTAAAATTCAATATCATTTTAAGTATCACTTAGAAACCACAAACAGATTGCTAGATGTAATGTGAACTTGGAAGAGATGCTGCTTTAATCTGTTTCATAGACCTGTCCATCTCTTGGCTGTTCCTCCTGCTCAGTTATGGTATGCTGACAAGCGTTACATTGGCCACTTAATCCAGCTTTTCTATGAATATAAGCAAGCTCAGGAGCTTTATTTGGAGAATTTGTGGTTATATTTAGGGTCGTTTTGTAGGAACCAGTTTGGACAAACAAGCTACTTGTGTATCTTAAACACATATAAGATAGTATATTTGGTGGCTGTTTCCACAGGGAGCTTAGAAACTCTCCCACCTTGTATACTGCTATCTGCAACAAGTTCTCATGGGATTCCTTCACATGCAGCGGTTAGTCTAATCTAGTATGTGGATGGACCACTCCTTTGTGCCCAAGTATGCTGTTAAAAGCAGTCTCATTTCTTCAACATCTTGCAAACAAGGATATAATGATAAGCTGAAGTTTGACAAATGAAAGTGTATTCTTAGGCCATTGAGATTGCTGGTGGAGCTACTGTACCATTTTGGGCTTAGTATCCTATTGATGGCCTCTTAGATCCACTCTGGTCCATCTTTATGCAGATCCATATGATGGTTTGGCACACAGAGCCCTTCAACTGACAACTCAAAATTGGATTGTTTGCTTGGGCCCAAGACACACCAAGGATGTTCCATCATTGCACCCATCATTGTCAGAGCAGTAGCAGCTGTCACCTTTTGCTTAAAAAGCCTCAGAGATAGTGGTAGAGTAACCAGTCCCCAACTACACTACCACAATTACGCGTAACTTCTTAACCATAACAGCCAACAAAAACACTCTCCATGGTTAGACAACTAAGATTGCAATGCAAATGGCTCATTCCACATGATGCCACCTTAAAAAGATGCATGCATTGAATCCAGTACCTATATGCTGTTAAAGTAGTGGATTAAATGTCAAAGGGGTGATAAGGACAAGAAAAAAAAAAATATTTTTAAACACTATGGGGGTTATTTAGGATGAAAAGTGCAGCCCTGGTCGCAGTATGAGGACGTTGACTACTGAAAGTTGTATGCTGCAGCTTGTGCACACCCACTCTGCAACTGGCCTTGACCCCCCCCCCCCCCCCTTCATGCCATTCACGCCCCCTTGGAGGATAGCTAGCATAAAGGGGGAAATATTCGCAAGTGCTAGCAGGTAGCTAAACATTTGTGGTTATTTTCAAGGCTTTGCTGGAGGGAAACCTTGATAAATAACCCCTTTGTCTAAAGAGAACTGTATGATACACAGCATGTCATGACACACAGATTGTTTGACCATCATGGCCCAAGAAACATAGGTTTTTCACATTTTTTTGATATACCTCTACTAATCCAGATGTTGACCTTTTTGTAGATGGTTAATCTAGCATGGAGAGAAGATGGTAAGTTCTTACTAGGTTTGCAAGTGGTCCACACAACTTGAGATAGTAAAAGCTGAACCACCCCTCCTCATATGTCTGTGAAGCGTAAGAGCTGACAGCACACATTAAAGCATTTAGGGGGTCAGGAGGAAAAAATCCAACATACACAATGTAGGCTACATGCACACTGACGTATTCCCGGACAGGCATACGTTGTCACAATGGAGAGGAGATGGGGTGACCCCTCCCCTCTCCATAGGGATCCATGCGAATGGCCCGTAACACAGGGAAAGAAGGAAATGTCATGTGGCGCGGTATTGCTCCGTGCAGCGAAATTGCGTTTCTATGGGGACGTATATATGGCCATAACTATGCGGCCACACATACATCCCCATACGGTTGTGTGAATGCGGTCTACAAGAGATGCCTTTGGGATGGCATCATTGGTAGCCCTATTTGGAAAGCTAGGGATTTCTTACGTTAGCAGGCGCCCCCTACCTTTGAACATGGATACCTCATGTAATAGTTGATGGAGGCCTGGCCTCCAAAGGAGGGTGGCCATAGGAAAGGTACACATGAAGCTGAACATTGATGAAGCACGAGGCAATGACAAGGCAGACAAAGCAGGGAGGAAACCAGGGGAATACAGAGACTTCAGGACACAACTGGACATATCATAGGGAGTAGTGAGCCAAACCAGACTTAAGTATCTTGCAGTCTCTGACTTAGCAAACACACTAGGGAAAAGAGGGAGGATCTGGTTGAAAGCTGGAGCTCAGCAAATATCAGGTCTGGTGGAAGTGGGGATGAGGGTATGCTTACCAAGTTCCTTGTACCCCATGATGACTCAAGCTTCTCACAGTCCAACCCATTTGACTAAAACATGCCATGTGTTCACTAGATTCCACGGTTTTACAAAAATTGACAACAAAAAGCACACAAGCATGCTTGGAATGTGCCACAAACAATCAGGTAATACAGTAAAAGTCCACAAAAAACAATACCAAGACCACTTCATCCATTACGACTGCAGATTGATGTCATACAACTGCCAAAGTTAGGCACGTATATGCAGTGTTTGAGTGTGTTGCTCCTTCTCAGGATGGCCGGAAGCTGGAATCTTTCCAATGCCAAAAATCACTGCAAGAGCTACTCCAAGAAATTTATGTCTGAAGTTTTCTGTAGGTTTGGCATAACAGAGGTAATAGAATCCAATACACATTTCACAGGAGAGACAATACAAATGTCATGCATATGCTGTGGAGTCACACACACAAGCTAGTGGAAAGACTTAATAGTTGCACTCTAACTAAAAAATCCGGAAAGAAAGCAAAGACATAGGGAAAAAGAACGGACAGGCTGTCTACCATTGGTTTATTTTCAACAGAATAAACAAAAATAGGGAACCCGTTTGGTATGGGCAAAATAACAAAATACCATAGGGTTAGATAGAACAATACCAAAAAAAAAGGTTCAACAAGAACACATGAACGGACACCCAAAAATTAATTGTGGATTGTACCTGATAACGGTGGTAATCAGCCAATATAAAACATATACACACTGTGTAACAGCAATGGGTAGACAGTAACATGAGTAATACTCAAAAATAAGTTAGCAAATAATATGCATCGCAAGGCTATAACCAATGGCTACACTACTGTACCAGAGAGAGGATTCACACACAAACAATGCCCCGAACGTGTTTTGCATATGGCGCTTTTTCAAGGGGAGTGTAAGGAAACAAGAATAAACCCTTATTTAAATAACAATGGACCAATAGAGAAAAGAGCTACACACCTGTATCGGAATTCATTGAGAGATAAAAGATGGAGACTGCGTGTGGGAAGCTGGCCGGAAGCCCCCTGGCACTAGGTTCAGGCGCTGTGCGCGAGAACCCTAATATCGCGGATGAAGGGGGGAAGAAAAAAATGTGCGCGAATGCGCCTAACATACTGCCGCGCGTGCGCAGTAATATAGACACAATGGTCTAGCAATTTTTCACCGCTGTATATGTATTTTTTATCGGTTATATTCAAATTTTACTTTGTATCATTGGAGCTCATTGTATTCAATTTGCATATGCTCATCTTCACGTATGTCAAAATGTATTTATGTCCAAATTTAAGTGACACAACATATAGTAGGAGATTACCTTATTTCACCTAGCTCATTGTTCAGTGCACACATGATTATGAACACGTTCTTCTCTTGTTTAGTACTTTTTTACTCCTATAATAAAAATTATTTTAGGCATTTATTAATTATGACAGTCCTTGATGATTTGTATTTATCATATGTCACTTTTTTACATACTTCTCCTTAGCCTTTTTATTATCACTTTAATTCCATGCCCCATGTATATATATCAGTTGATAGGGACTGGTGTTAGAATTTTAGCCTTCCACTAGTTAGGCTATACCTAATGTTATTAATCGTTTCTTACTGTTATTTTTCCTAACTGTCTTTGGGCTCATATGCAATAATATTTAGCACCTTTGCACATATCACTTTTCGAACCGTGCGCCAAAATTAGCAGGGTCTTCTAAGTGTGTCGCGGGCAGCGCCACAATTTCTGTTGCGCGTGCGCACATAAAGTTTTCTAGTCTGCTGGTCTTTATATTACTGCGCACGCCGTGCAGTATGTTAGGCGCATTCGCGCAAATTTTTTTCTTCCCCCCTTCAATCCGCGATATTATGGGTTCTCGCGCACGCGCCTGAACTGGATGCCAGGGGGCTCGGCCGCTTCCCACACGCAGTCTCCATCTTTTATCTCTCAATGAATTCCCAGATACAAGGTGTGTAGCTCTTTTCTCTATTGGTCCATTGTTATTTAAATAAGGGTTATTTTGTTTCCTACACTCCCTGAAAAACGCGCCATATGCGAAACCAACTGTCGGGGCATTGTGTGTGTGACTCTGGTACGTATGAGCCTGGGTTACTTGCTTCGATGATATATTGCTACTTATTTTGTGAGTATTTTACTTCCATGTTATGTTTACTACTTTATGTTTGAGTATTTACTCATGTTACTGTCAGACCATGCTGTTACACAGTGTGATATGTTTTATATTGGCTAGTTACCACGTTATTAGGTACATACACAATTTTAAATTTTTGGTGTCACCGTTCATGTATGCTGTATATGTTTGGTTTTTATCATCTATATTGATCTAATAAAGTATATTTATGGTTGTTATCTCTTTCTGTGTTCTTGTTGAACCTTTTTTTTTGGTATTGTTTTATTTTCAATCAGGTAAACACCAAAGAAGAAGACAGGGTTGTCTCCCTTTGAAGTTTAGTTTGGGTCAGCACCTAAACAAGGCTTCTACTTTCTACAAAAGTTACAACTTTATGTTACAAACTCCCTAGCTGTGCTCAGAGTCTCCAGAAGAGATTCTTATCTTTGCAAAACTAAGTTTATGATTCCATTCCAGATCCAGAGAACCAGGAAGTAACTCATTCCCTTCAACCAAGATATTTTTTTGGGCCGGATATAAAAGGCACAACAGGAAAACAGTAAGGGCAGAAAAAAAAAGAGCTTTAGTAACATATAGGGGGAAAAAAAGGTTTTTCCGCCCTTTTTTTCCCTCCCTCTCTTTTCATAAAAGGGTGACATTTGTGTTTCTGGTGACAGACGATATAAATTATTGTATGATTGAAAGTTTATTATTACAGTGGTGCGAAGCCAGGCATGCTATCTTGTAATAATGAAGTCATAAATATAGTCGAGTATCAATGTTTTAGGTCGGTAAAACCTGTGGAAATGAGGCTTATCTTGGGACCCCTTTTGGTTTACAGGCCTATTGACGTGGAAGAACAAAATGAAATAGTTGCCTCAAAATCACTGATGATAAATTTAGAATTTAAGGTACTCAAGGACACAAAATATGAAGAAAATGTAGCTATATAGACAGGTTATAGAATAAATGAATTGCTTAATTGGATGAGATACACTGAAAATCAAAATAGCAGATCAAATTGCATAGCCTGTGCAACCGCATGGCCACATTTGGGAACTGTCCCATTCTAGCTTCTCTGAAAAAGGCCAAAAAAGTCTACAGTGTATCCTTGCCATGTATAATGGTTCATATGACCACACTGAAGATCTAAGTAACAAAACTGTACCTGCCAGTAAAAACTTTGAGAAGACTCATTCAGTGATTAACCCTACGCTCGCATGTAGCCTACGGAGCAGAGGTACAGGAATGTATGAAGAGGCTCACGGCTGAGTCTCTTCATTCAAGGGGGCGGGTTGTTTTCCATTTGAAGCAACCCCCACACTAATAACCGCCGGTCGTGCCATTAACCCTCATTGCCGCTGGCCAAAGTCGCTGCGGATTTTAAAAGAGGCGGGATTGGTTGCCATGGTTAGCTGGGTTCGTTTGACCTGAGGGCTCCTGGCTTCTGCAATTCGTACAATGAGCCAGGGCTAATTGGGAATGGAATGGCTGCAAAAATGGCCAGAAGATTGCAGTAATTGGTAGAAGCAATTGACCATCTAGGGTTCATGTACCCTATATGGTCTAAGAAAGAGTGAAAAAAAAGAAAAAAAAAGTTAAATAAATAAAAAAAATGTAAATAAATATTAAAATTAAATCAAAACCCCCATTCACTTAGAACTGATATAAAAACATAATAAACAGTAAAAATCACAAAACAGTAGTATAGCCGTTGTCCAAAATGCCCGATTATCAAAAATAAAAACGGTATGGCCGGAGGTGACCTCAGAGACTGGATAATGGCGGCCCCAAATGTCGAAATGTGACTTTTACACATTTTTACATCCTAAAAAAATGGAATAAAAAATGATCAAAATGTCACACAGATCAAAATAAATGGTAGCAAGAAAACGTTGGTATTTCGCAAAAAATGACAACCAACACAAGCTCCCTGCGCCAAAGTATGAAAAAAAAAACAAAAGTTTTAGCTTCAGAAGATGACAAAAATTTTTTTTATAGTTTGTACACATTCGTTTATTTTTGAAAAAGTATTAAAAAAAACAATAAACCTGTATAAATGGTATCACGCGATTCGTACCGAAGCCGAAGATAAAGCTGAGAGTGTTATTTGGATGAGCACAGTCAAAGGCGTATTTAAAAACGGAGCCCCAAGAAAAGAAGTGACGTGACGTTTTTTTTAAATTTTTAGCTCTGATACACGTTAAAATTAAAAAAGTTATGGATTTTGGAAGGTGGGGGGTGGGAGCGAGAATGAGCGAAAAAAACCTGCGTCCTTCAGGGGTTTAATAGACACATATATTCAACCTATGGAATTGCAAACACTAATCTAAGGAAATGTGGTACAAAGGGGGAAAGATTGAATAGGAGAATAAAATACCCGAATGTCAGATGTATTGATTACCTTATAAGTAAAGAACCAGTATTTCTAAAACGTGTATGCCCCCTTATTGGGGGAAATAAAAAAAACCCCAGTCACAATGAGACCACCGACAATATAAACGATACTGTATTAATTATCAGTGCCTAATTCAATACAGTGATATACGTACAAACAATTTCATATCAAATAACAAGTAAAAATAGTACTATACATGTTAAATAAACAACATGAACAGACTGTGAGAAGAGGGGTCCGTAGAACCCCCTCGTCGCTTATCCGTTAATGGAGAAATCCTATGGAGATGACGGAAATGCCCCCCGCGCTGTTATATTCTACAGAGCACAAACATCTTTATGCTACATATCCAAAATACATGCTCCACACTATACACCAGGGTTGGCGAACTTGGAGGCACGAGGCCAAACTACAACCAAAATCCACTATTTTCCCGTTGAAGTGCCAAACATGGCATTATAAGCAGAAATTGATTGTACCTGTTCTTCCCACAATATTCATTGGATCGGACCCTGAGGCCACAATACAGTTGAAAGAAGGAGGGCACATTCATACAGTTGTAGATTCTCTCCAGGGTATCTATGACGAGGAAGTGGTTTTTGACACTGCTTACAGGAACGCTATACAACAAGTGTGAATACATTATCCAGAGTGCAAATTACTTGAAAACACTATCAGTGCAATAAGTGGAGAACGTTGTTTATTTTATTTTAAAAGAAATGCTATGTGTCATTTAAAAACGCTATGAATTTTTGATGATTGGAATGTGAACAGAATAACAACAGAATAAGATCTCAATAGAAATATCTTAGACTGCATATTCCTTTTTATTGCTGATTGGGTAATTCATTTATCATCTGTATGTAGCTACATATACATATATGTTTTTATGACTTGTATTAAAAATAAAGTATTTTAGACATATCTTTTCTCATATTGTATATAACTCCAATAGGATGTGCTGAACGCTGGTGCTTTGGATACTTTTTGAAATGCCCACTTTGCCTACCCATAGCCCCGTAGCCACCGCTTCGGCTGCTACTGCTGTTGTTACACCGCTGTCTACTAGTGAAATGTAAACTAACTGCACAATCCCCTCCTATTCAGTGAAAGGGAAGAAATACTTTGTCTTCTCCATGTGCGGATTAAACTGAAATCATTATTGGCATCCATCAATTTTTTTGCTTCGCAGCACAAGAAAATACATAAATCACTTTAAGATGCTGAGGACATTTTCTATTTTTAATTTTTTTTTTTTGCCAGGCCTCATGCCAGTTTACTAACTTCAGTGTGATATGTGAAACATTCTCTGGCTCTTATACAAGAATTTGAACAAAACAGGATATATCCAAAATACACATTTGTAGATGCTTCACTAATGAAGGATAATGTGAGTGCTCATTTGGCAGGTCTGAAGTATTAGAGGTTTTTCATAAAATGGCAAATGTTGTTCTATTGGATAAATGAAACATATTAAAATACATTTAACATAATTGAAATATATTTAACCCCTTAACGCCAAAGCCACTTTTTACCTTCCTGACACGGCCCATTTTTTAAAATCTGCCCTGTGTCACTATAAGTGGTTATAACTTTGGAATGCTTTAACATATCCAAGGGATTTTGAAATCGTTTTCTCGTGACACATTGTACTTTATGTTAGTTAAATTTTTGTGGTATGTTTTGCATTTATTTATGAGAAAATCAGATATTTGGTGAAAATTTGTAAATATTCTCAATTTTCAAAATTTAAAATGTTCTACTTTTTCTACACATGAGTCATAACACCAAAAAACATAATAACTAACATTCACCAAATGTCTACTTTATACCTCCGTGGTTTTTTATACATACACTTATTTTTGTAAGCTGTTATGGGGCTTTGAACGTCAGGTGCAATTTTTCACATTTTCATAAAAACCGCAAAATCCTGCTATTGAGGGACCTGCTCAGGTTTGAAGTCACTTTGTGAGGCCTAAATAAAAGTAAAACCCCATAAATTACCTCATTATAGAAACTACACCCCTCAACGTACGTAAAACAACTTTTATGAAGTTTGTTAACCCTATAATTGTTTTACAGGGGTTAAAACAAAATTGGATTTCGAAATTAAATATTTTTTGGCTAAATGAATGTGTTTTTCATAAAATGTACAAATTCTCAGTGGATAAAATACCAAAATGCTCCACAAAGTTTGATACCCAATCCCTCCCGTGTATAATAATACCCCATATGTGGTAGTAACCTGCTGTATGGGCACACACCAGGGCATCGAAGGGAAGGTGCGCCATTCAGAGTAGATTATTCATTGTCACTTTATAATGGCTATACAATCTTTATTTTTTGCGACATGAGATGCACTTTACAAATACTTCATTTTAGTGGGTCTGTAGCTTTTTGATGAGATTTTATTAACTCTTTAATGTATGGAAGAAAAGAAAATTGTCCATTTTAAAGATAACATAATATTTTTAGTGTACAGTGTAGGACCCCAAAAAGATACAAAAAAGTATCTTTTTGGGGTCGTACACCGTACACTAAAAATACTATGTTATCTTTTTTCTATAGATCACTACGATTACGGTGATACCTCATTTATATAGTTTTTTATATATTTTTACAATTTTACTGGAAAAAAACAAATATAAAGAAAATCTCATTTGTTTTTGCATCGCCATCTTTTCAGAGATATAACTTTAATATTTTTTGGTTGATAGAGCTGGTTTAGGGCTTATTTTTTACGTGTTGAGTTGTCCTTTTCAGTGGTACCATTTTGGTGCATTTTGATCACTTTTTGGAAAATTTTTGTGAAGGGATTTTATGAAAAATGTACATTTTTGGCAAGTTTTTTTGGGTTTTGTTTTTACGACATTCAGCGCGACCACGGCGTGTTAGGGGTTAACACCCGCGATCAGAGAAATCTCTGCATGCAGTAATACTACGTCAAATGTCGAGAAGGGGTTAAATATTGATGTCTAAATAGGTTCTATTTCAGTGCAACCCATGTTTGAATGCCCTGCTAGGTTTGCAAATGTTACAGAGGGAAGATTGTGTACGGTGTCTTCTATTTGGACTCGTACATCGTTTGGGTTGGAGACTTTGCCAATTAAGGCCACCTTGTAGGTGTGTGGAGACTTATGGCCATTGTTTTTACTATATACTAACTTTGTATATGACCCCCCTGCCATGTTTTGTTAAATCAAATTATCTGTTCATCTGTTAATATCATGAGATAAGTTGTATAAATCATTGTGCTGTAGACAACACTTGCCATTTTACTGGTCCTGACTTTGAGAAAGGGTCGTCCGACCCACGTTAGAAGGACACTAAATGTTTTTATATTGACCACTCAAATTTTAATAGTCTCTTTTATAGATTTTAGGAATAAATATCTCTTTTGGAGTTCAGCCAGTGCCTACTATGGTGGATACTCCCATATCCACCCCATATTTCAGCTTGGTCGCTTTTTGTAGTACATGCAACTAGCCCCTTATTTTGGGAACCAGTACTTTTCCTTTTAGCTAGAGGAGCTGCAGTTTTAGCAATTAGAGCTGTATAGTAGAAATGTATCAATGGACTATATTTATATAAGATGTTTAGTGTAAATACATTAAGAATTATGGTGATTGGATGCAATATAGATATACTATACAATACAAGACTTTATTAATCCTCTGGTTTGGGGAAATAGTTTTATAACAGTGCTCCAGGCATAGTAAACAATAGACAGTAGTGGTATTGTGACAGCATAACTGGGGGTATTGGTTTCGGATGTTGCTGTGTTGAGTGAGTTTGCCTCAAATTTTCGCAAGCATCTTTCTTCCCATACTGTGTCAAATGGGATTTGTGGCTCCTCAATAATGTTATGTGCATCCATGATGATCTTGGACAATTTGTTTTTCTCTTCCACTTAACTAACTCCCCAGCAGACAATGGTGTAGAATATGATTCTGGCTATCGTGGACTCATAGAACATTCTCAGAAACTTGCTACAGTTATGTAAGGATTCAAGATTATGTGACCATGCTATTTTGTATATCTTTTCAGTTTGTTGCCGAATCTAGTTTGTTGTCCATGAAGACACCCAGGTACTTGTAGGTGCTTACCTGTACAATCCCAGCCCTTGATGTTGATAGAATTACAGACCAGTTTATTCCTACATAGATCTTTGACCATCTGCTTTGTTTTGTCAACATTAATGATGAGATTGTTGCTCTCACTCCTTCTACGAAGTGGTCAATGGCCCCTTGTAATGTTTGTGGTCTCTGTCTCTGATACATACAATAATCTCAAAGCCATTGGAGAATTTATGAAGATGGTAGAGATATGTCTAAAGTTAGGGGTGCGGTGTATATGGTGAAAAGAAATTGAGAAAGTACTGTGCATTAGGGTGCTCCTCCGGTTACTGAACACTGTGTTTGATTGCGTTGGTTGAGTTGGACAAATTGTGGCCTATTCCTCAGGTTAAGAATCCACTTTGTTACTGTGGGGTCAATATTTAGTTTTGTCATTTTATCTTCCATTAGCACTGGGTCAATGGTGTTAAATCTTCTTGAAAAATCAAAGTAGGGAACCTGGACATAGGTGCCCTTCTGTTCCAGGTGCAGCAGGAATAGAACAATGTAATCGACTACTATTTTCTCATGCAGTGGGTCTAGTCTTCCTCTTACTGCCCCCATAGATATGATTTTCTCAAAAGTCTTCATTAAATGGGAGGTAAGGGTGATAGGTCTTAAGTCACTAAAGAGCAAAGGTTTCCAAATGGTGGGGACTGTTTCCCAGTTGAGAATGTGATAGAAAAGGTCAACAAGTACTCAGCTCAATGTGTTTGAAAACAATCTCAGTAGTTGGGAGCAGATTCTATACGATCCACAGGCCCTGCTGAGTTTAAGGGTCAACAGGATGTTTCCTATGTCATTCCCTAGCACCCTCAGTCCTCCTTTTGTTTGGCTGTTTTCTAATGTGGTCGCTGGAGATTCAGAGTATGTGGCCTTTGCAGGTACCCATTGTTGGCTGCCACTGTACCCTTCTGAGAACTGTTTAAAAAATTTGTTTATATCCCCTACTCTTTGTTCCCAATCCTCACCATGTCTCAATTTTTCCCCATGCCAGTAATTTTCCTCATGCCCACCAAGACCTCCTTCATGTTTTTCATCCAGTTTTTTCCTATATGCTTTCTTTCAGATTTTTACTAGGGACCAATAACATTTGTTTACACCTTTGTTCATAATTCTGTTCATGCCTTTCAGAGATTTCAAGATACTCCAGCTCACTGGTCCATAGGCAGATCATGATCAGATATATTACCTTCCGCTGACATGCTGTATTTATGATCTCTTATGTGTCTCCTTAGAGATAATACAAGGCAGAAGTATATCCCTCCAGCCACCCAAAGATCAAGCGTACCAGTATACATGTAAGACCTGAGGTACCCCTACGTCATCAGAGCAACTTTGTTCAATATAAGTAAAAATTGAACAGACCAGCACTATAAAATACTATTTACTGTAGAGCATATTAAAGAAAATGTACCTTCAAGCATGATAAACCAGGAAAACCTAGTCACAGATCCAGGCACTGTGACTGTGGTAATCTTCTTATATTTGTTATTGTCAGGTTCCCCTTTCTTACACGACCTCAGGTAGTCTAATAGATTCCATAGGTTGCTGAGTGAGCTCAAAGAAATCATACTAAAAATGGAGTATGTTATAAAAATCTTCCTTAGTAGGATGTGGTACCGACCAAAAAAGGAAATAGTTCTGTTTTTTATTGCCGATACATAACATTATATACAAACTACTTTGGGGAGGGGGACTTCACAGTTAGTACATAGATGATACATAGATGATTGGTTGTCATCATTTACCCTTATTCCATGTATTCGATCATGGATCTGTGATGTTGGTAGGAGAATTTCTCTGTAATTTCCAGGAACTGGCTATGTACAAGACATCCATCTATTCCAGGAAGTGCTGCCAGTACAAGGGCTCATTCACACGCTTGGCTGTGGGGATGAATATGCGGCCGCATATACGTCCCCATAGACGCAATGGCAGCACGGCGGCGGTACGGTGCCACACTTATGTGGCACTGATCCGCGCCATGCACCTGAAAAAGATAGGGCATGCTCTATCTTTTCCTGTGTGTGCGGACGTGCACTGCTGTTTTCTACGGATGGGTTAACCTCCGCCCCTCCAGCGCACATGCATACCGCTGTGTGAATGTACCCTAAGGCACATGCTGGGGGTTAATTTACAGGCAGGTACCATCTTAGTTTAAGGATTTAGCAAGTGTGCAAAATAAAAGCATTTTTATTTATCATATATCCATGGCCTCCTTCCTTGTAAAATAAATGTTTAAAAGTATGCTAATGAGCCAGAAGGGAAGAGTGCAGAGGGTGAAGGGCAGAGGGAGCAAGCAAACCGGGAGACAGCCTAAAATAGACTGTAAAGCTACAGCAAGGTGGGGCTCTAGTGACATTCCCAAATGCCTTCTTCCTTGTTAGCATAATTTTAAAAGTTGATTTTAGAAGGAAGGAGGCCATATTTAACATGCATAAGAAGATTACCACAGTCACAGTGCCTGGAGCTATGAATAAGTGTCCTTAGTATATCATACTTTGTTTTGATGGTAGATTTTCTTTAAAGTGAAACTGCCTTCAAAAATTTGGGGTCATGTGCTCACTTAAAGGGATTGCTTTAAAGGGAAACAGTCACCAACATCTAGAACCGTAAACTACCAGGGTGTGTAATTTTGTTTCTAGTATTCCCTCCCTGATCATCCATTTACCTTTTTGATGTTAAAACTCAACCATTATACCCTCATACACAAATGATTTAACCATTAAGGGATTAAAATCTATAGTGGAATATGAAGTGAAAAGGTTAGAAGCTACGCAGGGAGGAAGGGACTGGAGGAGTATTTGGGGCAGATATTGTACTACGGATTTTCCCATTGAGCCCTCAGTCTAAAGAAATAACTGGCAATGGCAACCAATCAAAACAGAGTTTAATTCTTATGGTGATTGGCTACTGTGGGCAACACATTTTCTTTTTGACAGTTTTTATAAATCTCCCCTTCTGATTTTACATGTATATCTCAATCTAAGCGAGAAATGATTTTATTATTCTTGAGAACATACTACTATTTTCTGATTGTCTTGTTTATTTTCTGCTAGTAAACAGGCTATTTTTATCACACTCTTCAGGATTTTTTATTCTTCACTCTTACAAAATGTAATCTTTCCATTTCTGAGACTTTGTTGTTTGTTACTTCTGAGCTCTATTACCAATGATAAAAATCATACTATGTTGTATTCAGTAGAGTCGTATAGTGGTCAGTCTAGCAGACACTGTAATTATAATGTGATTTATTAATTAGTGACGCTGCCTGAAAAGGCTCTAGTGACTGGTCATTTTTTGTGTTTTTTTTCGGGACACATAGAGCTAGTTAAAACACAATTAAAGATTAAACATTTTTTTTCATTGTTATTTTTATGTGGAGTTAAAAGTGGAAAAAAGTCTTTTTTTTGTAATTTTCAAAATTAACTCTAAATGAACATTATTACTAATTTCCGTATTTTATTTAGTTTGTTTTAATATATAATATGTATAGTATCAGGCAAACGAGACAACTATGGCAATGTTTTTGTAGTGTAGTGTTTTTTTTTCATTATATGGGGAAATGTGAATGCATTTTATTAATATTTTTTTGTGTATGTGTGTTTTTACTTTATTTTTTTCTTTTACATTTATAAGAGCCCCAGTTACAGGGGGAAACGACCGCATGTTGCTGGTGATGTTAATAAGAGCTGTACTGAGTCTAATTAGACCCAGCAGCTCTGATTAACTCTATAGGCTCCAGCAGTCATGTAACTGCCGAGTCTAAAGAGCCGGCAGCAGCGCACTGGTGTGAGGAGTGGAGAAGGGAGAAGTTGTAATAAGCGGCTAGAGCGGGGGCAGTCCGAGAGAGGTTAAAGCAATGTTCCCATTTCAGCAAATAAATGCTATTGTTTGTATGATGAAAAGTTATACAAGTTTCCAATACATCCTATATTAGTGATGGTAAACCTTTGAGAACCGAGGACCCAAACTACAACCAAAATCCCCTTATTTACCGTGAAGTGCCAACATGTAATTTTAAGCAGTAACTTATTTCTACCTGTTCTTCCACATCTTTCAATCATACCGGCCCCTTGAGGCTACCAATACAGTTGAAAGAAGGAGGGTAAATTCAGACTATCATTGTAGAGAAAGAAGGGTTGGTCCAGCAGAATGACCTCCTGAGATAATGCAGTTCTGTCAACACCTTCCAAACCCCTGAGTGCCACCTCTGGCACCCGTGCCATAGATTCGCCAACACTGTCCTATATCAATTCCTTATGGTTTTATGTTAATCAAGATTTACATGAATACATATTCAAGGGGTTGTTTAGGCAAATTCTCCTGCCTGACATTAAGCCTAGAGTAATATAACCACATCTTGAGTGAGACAGCTACATAGGCAACCAACTGATGCATACTGAGAATTGTACATAGGCTACATTCTGTTTAATCTAACAAATGCAGATACTTGCTGGACATATGCACTAGTGGGAATTTCTAGCAGTGTGCAGTTCATTTCTCCATGTCTGATGTCACATGGAACTAGAGGGTAAAAATGGCAGGTAAAAACAACAAGAACACATTTTCATGTATGAACACATAAAGCAATCATGCATTGATGCACTGCAATGATGGGACAGACACTAGAATACATTCTTTTTTCCAAGGTATTTTTACACAGTTGACTATTTGGCCACAATTCCTGTTAATCTGCTGCAAAAAAAAAAAAAAAAACCACATATTTATCTGTTTTGCTATACAGTGCAATTATGATAAAACAACTGCATATGCAACATGTGTTTGACTGTAGTTTTCAGCAGTGATGCAATAATGTGTCTCTATGCCGCATACATAACTGCTTTGTGTGAATGTTCCCTTAAGAATAAAACTACCATAAGCAGAACAGTCTGTTACTGCTTACAGCTGTGCTCAGATTTCTGATTACCCTCTTTGTAGCAAAGACATTGAAACATTATAATCAATGCAAGAGGCTTGCTCTAAAATTATGTGTTAAAGTGGCAATTTGATTGTGTATATGATGTGCATATTTACACTATTTGCTTGAGAGAGCATTGTTATCTGAAACAAAAGATAGAGCAAAATCTTTCTTTATCTCCATCAAACCAGGCCACCATAGTCGATAGGTCTGGGTCACTTAAAGTGTTTAACAGAATACCATGATTGTCTCCAGATAGACTACTTGGATCATAAACTGAAGTACCATAAAATCAGTTATTTCTATTATGTAATTCACACATATTTATGAGTTTTCTATTCAGATAAATAATAATAATAATAATATTAATAATAATATTTAGATAAATGTATAATGCAATTTGTGATGGATTATAGACAATTGACAAGTTTTATAAAGCCCACAGTGATTCCGCATAGCTATACCCTGGCATTATTCGCTAGCATTTTGCAGAATTTGCCTTTAAAGGACACTATTGCAGGCATATGGAGACTTAAAGGCCCTGAATGCGCTAATGGGTATTCTGGGAAGGAAATGTCCAAATTCATTTCCGATGGTGGAAAAAAAGAAAAACATCATGGAATAATGTAAGTAATATAAAGTGCCAAGCTGCAACTTCTACATTTTCAGCATCAAATGTTTCTGTGAGCAGATTTCTCACCTTACATTTGTAAACCAAAGAAAGGCCATAAAAGCTATAAAATGAAATGTATGGTGAGAAAACTGCTTAAACCTGCATATGATTCTCAAAATGTGGAAGTTGAAGCTTGATACTTTTACTTGATGAACTCTTGTGGTTTTCTTGACTTACAAGGAGCCATAGCTTCTTCTTGTGACTGATCCATGAGATTCACTTACCTTACTCGCATATCTATTTCAGAAAGAACATACTTGACAGCACTATTTCGATGTCTTTGCATCTCTTAGGCACAGTGAAGGGAACTGGTTTGGCCAGGTCTTACTCTTGATCATAAGGTTGTGGGACCATGATCTGTAGTTTTCCCGGCTGCAGGACACAGTATGCTTAAAGTGTAACTTAAAGGGGTATTCTCGTCTGGGCACTCACATTCAGTTTGATAAATCTGCCATATATAAACATTTCTTAAATTAGATGTTATTAAAAAAAATGTTCCTGTGTGAAGATAATTTCTCATAAATGTAGTCATTTTGTCCCTTAGAAACGAGATAGCTTCCTCGGATACGGCCACGTCTGCTAAAGAGATTGCACAAAGAAACAAAAGGTTTTTGTATATGAAATGTCCAGGAGTTACTGCATGTCCCCAGACATCCTATGACAATAATTGCTGAATCCAGAAGGTCAGACAGGACTCACTAGCGCATGTCTGGCCACTGCTGCCAGAGTGTGACGTGGTCGTATCCGAGGAAGCTATCTCGTTTCTAAGGGACAGAATGACTACATTTATGAGAAATTATCTTCACACAGGAACTTTTTTTTTAATAACATCCAATTGAAGAAATGTTTATATATGGAAGATTAATGAAACTGAATGTGAATGCCTAGACGAGAATACCCCTTTAACTGTGAAGAAAAATGTATTAATAAATACTGCAGATGATAATGGTAAGCTGTGTAATATACTTCATTAAAGAAATATGTTCTTTCCTGTTGATCTTATTACCACAGAGAAGTATTCTCTGGAAAGAGTTCATAATTAGCCTGTTTATCTCTCTGAGGTGAACAGATATCAAAAGGCTCAATACATACATTGATAAACTGCTCATTGCAGGAGGAAGAGCAGAAACAAGACAAAGAGAAGTTGCTTTCCTGAATGAAGTATATTACATGGTTTACTATTATCACCTACTCCAGTGATGGCAAACCTTTTAGAGACCGTGTGCCCAAACTGCAACCCCAACCCCTCATTTATCACGAGGTGCCAACCAAAAATTAAAGCAGTAACTTATTGCTGTCTGTTCTTCAACAATCCTCAATCATACTGGCCTCCTGTGGACACCAACACAGTAGAAAGAAGAAGGGAAAATTTGCATCATTGTAGCTTCTTTCCAGTGTCCCTCTGTAGACAAAGAATCATGGGGCCAGCAGGAGGTCCTCCAAAGATAACTCGGCCCTGTCTACTCATTCTCTCTCTTCCTACAGTCCTAAGTAGCCAAGTAAGTCACTTTAAAATATCACAAAGCAGCATCTTTGCTTCCAAGTTTCTTGGTACTGCAGGAAAATTCTTTGAGTCCTGTCTGGTGTGCTGGGGCGATGGCCCAGGTGCCCACAGAAAGGGATCGGAGTGCCACCTCCGGCACCCGTGCCATAGGTTCGCCACCACTGACCTACTCTCTTCATTGGTGAAATAGAATAATTTCTTCAAATGTCTAGTTGAGCTTTAAATAATAGTGAATTAAACTTAAAATGAGGTAAAAACAGCTTTTTTGCACTCATGCCTTTATAGAGCACATTGTGAAGGTGTAAATTAAAACATACCTTTTTAATATCACATATTTAATACATCAGTGGTTAAAATTCAATATTCATTTTAAGTATCACTTAGAAACCACAAACAGATTGCTAATGTAATGTGAACTTGGAAGAGATGCTGCTTTAATCTGTTTCCATAGCACCTGTCCATCTCTTGGCTGTTCCTCCTGCTCAGTTATGGATGCTGACAAGCTTACATTGGCCACTTAATCCAGCTTTTCTATGAATATAAGCAAGCTCAGGAGCTTTATTTTGGAGAATTTGTGGTTATATTTAGGGTCAGTTTTGTAGGAAACCAGTTTGGACAACAAGCCTACTTTTGTATCTTAAACACATATAAGATAGTATATTTGGTTGGTGTTTCCACAGGGAGCTTAGAACTCTCCCACCTTGTATACTGCTATCTTGCAACAAGTTCTCATTGGATTCCTTCACATGCTGCGGTAGTCTACTCTAGTATGTGGATGACCTACTCCTTTGTGCCCAAGTATGCTGTAAAGCTACAGTCTCATTTCTTCAACATCTTGCAAACAAAGGATCTAATGATAAGCTGAAGTTCTGACAAATGAAAGTTGTATTCTTAGGCCATTGAATTTTGGCTGGAGCTCTGTACCATTTTGGGCTTAGTATCCTATTGATGGCCTTAGATCCACTCTGCGTCCATCTTTATGCAGACTCCATATGATGGTTTGGCCACAGAGCCCTTCCAACTGACAACTCAAATCTTGGATTGTTTGCTTGGGCCCAAGACTACACCAAGATGTTTCCATCATTGCACCATCATTTGTCAGAGCAGTAGCAGCTGTCACACTTTTGCTTAAAAAAGCCTCAGAGATAGTGGTAGAGTAACCAGTCCCCAACTACACTACACAATTTACGTAACATTCTTAACCATAATCAGCCAAAACATCTCTCCATGGTTAGACAACTAAGATTGCAATGCAAATGGCTCATTCCACATGATGCCACCTTAAAAAGATGCATAGCATTGAATCCAGCTACCTTAATGCCTGTTAAAGTAGTGGATTAAATGTCAAAGGGGTGATAAGGACAAGAAAAAAACCCCTATTTTTAAACACTATGGGGGTTATTTAGGATGATAAATTTGCAGCCCTGGTCGCAGTATGAGAATGTTGACTACTGAAAGTTTGTATGCTGCAGCTTGTGCACACCCATTCTGCAGCTGACCATGCCCCCCCCCCTTCATGCCATTCCACGCCCCCTTGGAGGATAGCTAGCATAAAGGGGGAAATATTCGCAAGTGCTAGCAGGTAGCTAACATTTGTGGTTATTTTCAAGGCTTTCTGGCGTGGAAACCTTGATAAATAACCCCCTTTGTCTGAAGAGAACCTGTATGATACACAGCATGTCATGACACACAGATTGTTTGACCATCATGGCCCAAGAAACATCAGGTTTTTCACATATTTTTGATATACCTCTTACTAATCCAGATGTTGACCTTTTTGTAGATGGTTAATCTAGCATTGGAGAAGATGGTCAGTTCTATACTAGGTTTGCAGTGGTCACACAACTTGAGATAGTAAAAGCTGAACCACCCCCTCCTCATATGTCTGTGAAGGAGTCAGAGCTGACAGCACACATTAAAGCATTTAGGGGTCAGGAGGAAAAAATCCAAAATACACATTTAGGCTACATGCACACTGACGTATTCCCGGACAGGCATACGTTAGTCACAATGGAGAGGAGATGGGGTGACCCCTCCCCTCTCCATAGGGATCCATTGCGAATGGCCCGTAACACAGGGAAAGAAAGGAAATGTCATGTGGCGTCGTATTGCTCCGTGCAGCAATTGCTTTTCTATGGGGGACGTATATATGGCCATAACTATGCGGCCACACATACATCTCCCATACGGTTGTGTGAATGCGGTCTTACAAGAGATGCCTTTGGGATGGCTCATCATTGTAGCCCTATTTGGAAAGCTAGGGATTTTCTTACGTTAGCAGGCGCCCCTATTGAACATGGATACCTCATTTAATAGTTGATGGAGGCCTTGTTGCTTCCAAAGGAGGTGGCCATAGTAAAGGTACACATGAAGCTGAACATTGATGAAGCACGAGGCAATGACAAGGCAGACAAAGCAGGAAACCATGGGAATACAGAGACTTCAGGAACAACTGGACATATCATAGTGAGTAGTGAGCCAAACCAGACTTAAGTATCTTGCAGTCTCTGACTTAGCAAACCACTAGGGAAAAGAGGAGGATCTGGTTGAAAGCTGGAGCTCAGCAAATATCAGGTCTGTGGAAGGTGGGATTGAGGGTATGCTTACCAAGTTCCTTGTACCCCATGATGACTCAAGCTTCTCACAGTCCAACCCATTTGACTAAAAATGCCATGTGTTCACTAGATTTCCACTAGGTTTTACAAAAATTGCAACAAAAAGCACACAAGCATGCTTGACATGTGCACAACACAATTCAGGTAATACAGTAAAAGTCCCACAAAAACACATACCAAGACCACTTCATCCATTACGACTGCAGATTGATGTCATACAACTGCCAAAGTTAGGCACGTATGAGAATGTCCTTGAGTGTGTTGATCTCTTCTCAGGATGGCCGGAAGCTGGAATCTTTCCCAATGCCAAAAATCACTGCAAGAGCTACTCCAAAGAAATTTATGTCTGAAGTTTTCTGTAGGTTTGGCATAACAGAGGTAATAGAATCCAATACACATTTCACAGGAGAGACAATACAAACTGTCATGCATATGCTTGGAGTCACACCCACAAGCTAGTGGAAAGACTTAATAGTGCACTCTAACCAAAAATCCGGAAAGAAAGCAAAGACATAGGGAAAGAAAGGACAGGCTGTCTACCATTGGTTTTATTTTCAATCAGAATAAACAAAAATAGGGAACCCGTTTGGTATGGGCAAATGAACAAAATACCATAGGGTTAAATAGAATAATACCAAAAAAAAAGGTTCAACAAGAACACATGAACGGACACCAAAAATTTAAAATTGTGTATGTACCTGATAACGGTGGTAACTAGCCAATATAAAACATATCACACTGTGTAACAGCAATGGGTAGACAGTAACATGAGTAAATACTCAAAAATAAGTTAGTAGACAGTAACATGAGTAAATACTCAAAAATAAGTTAGCAAATAATATGCATCGCAAGGCTATAAACCAATGGCTACAATACTGTACCAGAGAGAGGATCACACACAAACAATGCCCCGACACGTGTTTCGCATATGGCGCTTTTTCAAGGGGAGTGTAAGGAAACAAGAATAAACCCTTATTTAAATAACAATGGACCAATAGAGAAAAGAGCTACACACCTGTATCTGGGAATTCATTGAGAGATAAAAGATGGAGACTGCGTGTGGGAAGCTGGCCGGAAGCCCCCTGGCATCCAGGTTCAGGCGCGTGCGCGAGAACCCATAATATCGCGGGATGAAGGGGGGAAGAAAAAAATGTGCGCGAATGCGCCTAAACATACTGCCGCGCGTGCGCAGTAATATAGACACAATGGTCTAGCAATTTTTCCCTGTATATGTATTTTATCGGTATATTCAAATTTTACTTGTATGCATCATTTGGAGCTCAGTGCATTCAACTTTGCATATGTTCATCTTCACGTATGCCAAAATGTATTTATGTCTAAAATTCTAAGTGACACAACATGTAGTAGGATATTACCTTATTCCACCTATGCTTATTCTTCAGTGCAATACATTGCTCATGTACACGCTCTTTCTCTTGTTTTAGTACTATTTTGTACTCTTATATAAAAAAATTTTTTCTTTTTAGGCATTTTATTAATCATGACAGTCACTTGATGTCATTTGTATTTATCATTATGTCACTTTTTGTACATACATTCTCCTTAGCACTTTTTTATTATCACTTTAATTCCATGCCCCATGTATATATAATTCAGTTGATTAGGGACTGGTGTAGAATTTTATGCCTTCCACTAGTTAGGCTATTACCTAATGTTATTAATCGTTTCTTACTGTTATTTTTTCCTAACTTGTCTTGGGCTCATATGCAATAATACTTAGCACCTTTGCACATATCACTTTTCGACCCGTGCGCCAAAATTAGCAGGGTCGTCCTAGTGTGTCGCTGTACAGCGCCACAATGTCTGTGGCGTGTGCACACATAATAGTTTTTTAGTCTGTTGGGTCTTTATATTTCTGCGCACGCGCGGCAGTATGTTTAGGCGCATTCGCGCCAAAAAATTTTTTTCTTCCCCCCTTTTGCTGGTAGAGTGCCATTGGCGGGTAAGCTCCGATGTCACCAGAAGAGGACTGCCCATAATAGGACCTGCACCATAATTTATGGCCCAGGAAGTTGGCTCACACATGGTGTAATAGAAACATTGGGTATTCATGTGAGCCCATTGAATCAACATCTACCACTGGGCCAATATCCGCATTATTATAAGAGCCGGTTCAGACATCAGTTTTTTGAATAGGTTATTGTAATGAAAATCATGGGTGGAACAAACAGAAAAGGTGCAAATGTCTTATCTATCTTTTTTACCTTCTCTGTTCTGTGGTGTTTCAACCCCTGAAAAAAACTAATGAAATAATAAGGTGGGAACTACGATCCTTCATCTTTTGGTCATTCTAAATTAGTAACCCTCCGGTAACAACTACTTGTGTATAGTAAACAAATGAACCATGTGATATTTTACTGAATATAAGGATTTTTTTTTTCAATTTTCAGGATCCAGCTCCCTATCCCCAGAGTCTTCAACAATAACAACTACAAGTCTTTCCTCACCTCCCAGTAGTTCTACAGAATCCACAACAATGTTGACTTCTGGGACATTGTCTGGCTCTGACACGACCAGTCAACAATCGTCAGGTTCAACCCCTTTAACTCATCTAATGTTAGAAATATTATGCTTTTTTATCAGTTATTTTTATCAGTTATTAGTATTTTTCATTCCTACTACTTTCAATATATTAGACCTTACTGTCTCCACCATTGACTATTGGTCATCCTGCTTGAGGTTTTATTACAAGAAAACTTCATGTCCTCTACATATATGAAAGAATTTTCAGACACATACAGTAATATTTTTTCCTGTTTTCACTTACAAGCACAACGTCCCCAGTGTCTACCACTAATGTGACTACTCAATCATCTTCTCCTACAAGTCTTTCCAACCGTCCTAATTATTGTACATTATAGGGACTTCTGGGACATCGTCAGCCTCTAACACGACCAGTCAACAATCATCAGGTACATCAAATAGCAAAAATGGTTCACGTCAAGGTGTGCCTAAGTTTTATTGTGATCTCTAATGCATCTCTAATCCACCACTAATGGTGGGTCTACCACTAATGTGACTGCTCCATTATCTACTGCTACAAGTTCCTCGGGTCCTCCTAATTCTACCACAATGACTTCTGGGAAATTGTCATCCTCTAACACGACCAGTCAACCATCCCCAGGTACATGACGCATAGAGAAGCACTGTCACCCTTCCAGCGTCTAGGAATGGCAGTCAAATGTCAAACTCTATTTATCTCAGTGGTTAGTAAAGGATACTGACTTATTTTGTTAGATTTGTGAAATGTGTAGAGAAAAAGAAAATGAATAAAATATCGTCCAATCAGCAAATACATATTACTAAAAATAGCGTTCTGTCCCTGATGGATCGCTGGATGGATATCACTTGCTGATTTCAGGCTCTCAGCTAGATGTAGATGTATAGCTTTTTTCCCGTCACAAGGTGTCACTTCTTGCCTAGCAATTCAGCCGCTACATATTCTTCAGAACAGTTGATGGCCTCTTGATCCAACGCGTTTCGACTAAACGCTCATCAGGGATCTGCTATTCATAAAAAAGATAAAATTATGATAGAAAAACACGACAGAAAATGACTAGAGATAAGAGGACCTCAACTTGCCGTTGGCCAATCATTGCCGTGGCTAGTTGCTATGGGCATTAATATGCAGGATTGGCAGTTTGGCAGCCAATCCGGCAATATGTCAGACTTGTGGGCTGGGTGTACCTGAACCCGTGTGGGAAGTTCAAGTTTATTAGCATAATTTAAAATGTTGATTTTAGAAGGAAGGAGGCCATGTGTAACAAATATAAGAATATTACCACAGTCATGGTGCCTGGATCTATCAGCCAGTTTCACTAGATTATCATGATTAATTTTTATGGTAGGTTTTCATCATCCAATGACTGATATTTCTGGAAAAAGCTGGAATCTCAGGTGGTGGGTGACTGCCTCATTATAAAAGGAGCCAAAAACTGAAAATTACTTTGGTAGAGCCTCAGATCTATGTATACATATGTGGTGAACTTTATGAAAACATGGCCTGGCTCGTATGATCTGGGTGTTCCTCAGGGGGTCTGGATATAACAAATGTTTTCGCTCTAGTCATGATAAGAGTTAACACCTCATACCATGTCTACTGTCTTGATGTAGGAGCTCAAGTGTCAACAAATGAAACAGCTTTTTCTCCGCATGCCATGCAGCCAGGTCACCCACGTATCACTGTGACCCCTTCCACAGAGTCTCAAAATTTTCCATATCTAACAAGTCTAGCCCCATCTCCACACAGGATTATTTTTTTTTATCATGAAACTTAAAGAACTTTATCTATTTAAACTTTCTAGCTAATAAATGACTATCCTTAACCTAGTCGGTAGGGGGGAAAGAAAGTCAATTTTTAAGAACAACCATCTCTTCAGTGGATCGTACCTGATCTGAGAGGTTAATAATTTGGAGAACCGCCTCTACACTCTTCTATAACTGGTTGTTCTCTGGTTCCACTTCCACCAGGCCTTCCTTTGTCTCATCTACCACCTCTGTTTCTCTTTCCAGTTTCATAACTTCTCCCCTAGGTTAATGTGATCAGGAGGTATCTCCCGCAGACTTAGAGATCTCTTATTACTCATCCCATATATCAGTGATGGAGAACCTTTTAGAGACAGAGTGTCCAAACTACAACCAAACCCACTTATTTAAATGCAAAGTGCCAACATGGCAATTTAAGCAGTAACATGTTGCTACCTGTTTTGTCACGGCTTTTAATTGTATCTGTGTCCTAAGGACACCGATACAGTTAAAAGAAAGAGGAGACATTCAGATTATCATTGTAGCTTCCTTCCAGGGTCCCCTGAACAGGAGGAATTGCGGGGCCCAGAGCAGGAGCTCCAATAATATTGCAGCCTTGTCTGCACCTCCTTGCTCCTCCTGTAGTCCCAGGCAGCTAAGGATGTCCAGCTTTAAAATAGCCCTGATCACAGCACATTCTGCATTGCCAGGGACTGCAGGAGGAGGTTTTGAGTCCTGTCTGAAAACTCTGTGCTGGGATTATGGCCTGGGTGCCCATTGAGAGTGCTCCGAGTGCCACCTCTGGCACCTGTGCCATAGGTTCTCCACCACTGCCATATATTCTGCTGCTGAAGCAGGACGGAGTTGCCACATTTATCCTAAAACTCTTTAACGTTCCTTATCTGAAGCTGAGTGGTGAAGCAGTCAAGGAACTACTTAAGCATCTTATCCTTCTTGTCAAAACCCAACGAGTCTTATCGAGTCCTCACCACCTCAATATGACTCTTCAGATCTGTCTCTAAGAGCTTGAATTGTTGTGTCTCCTCCGAGGCCGATCAACCTCCTAAAGCTATCTATCAGGTTCTTTTCTACCGTTGTGTGATAGTCTCTGTTTTACGATGAGGCCCTAGTGTGATGGATATTCCGAGTCCATTATGTTCCATGCTCTGGAACTCCCACCAACTGCGTGTGTGGTTTTTAGAAAGTTCATAAATGTATTTTTTAGAGACGCAGGACTTTTTGTTAACTGTTGGAGCTCTAATTCAGAAAAAAAGCACACTTTGAGCATCACCAAGCCAACTATCTGTATTCAGGTCAGAGAAGATAAAGCCAACCATCCTTGTTCACAAAGTAGGGGAAAAAATCTTTATTAATCTACACATTTTATAAAGGTTATGTTTTAACAGACCCCATTGTTCTCTTTGTCTACTTTTTAGACTTATGTAGGGAGGTGCACAAGAGATTATCCTGTTTTTTTTTTATTTGTGACGCCATTTTATCTTTGTTAATTTGATGATTCTAGAGACCACAACCAAAAGTCTAACAACAGCGACGACGGCTCGAACAAGTGGCCAATCTACAGTAGGACAGACTTCTTCTTCAGCGACAACATCTCCACCTACCACTGGAAGCTCTGCCGATCAAGTCATCAATGCTCCTACTGTTCAGATTTATATGTTATTGGCTTTATTTTGGGGCACATATAACACATTGTATCATCTTTATTGTTTCTGATGGGGGGGGGGGCAGAGAAAAATTTCTGCCATAGTATATTGTTTTTCCTTTCTAAAATGTTCTTACTGCTTTATAGATAGTGGCCAGTATAAGTACAAGGCCATTAAATTTCTACAGATTTTCTACTCTATGAATTTTCTAAATTCTCAAAAGTGTAAATCAAAAAGCCTTGGAGGATATTTACCCGTATTTTAGCCTTTAAGACCACAAGTTTTTTTTTTGTTTCTCAATTTTTCTGTGGGGTGCTCTGGAAAAAAAAGCAATGTTTTTGCAACCTGTTTCCTCCAGAGGACTTAATCATGGTCATACGCTTCAGTCTTTTTACAATGTCTGCGCCTGTAATGAGAGGCTTATGATGGATTTTATGACCTTTTCAACAACAAAAAAGTATTTACATCTCCAGGGGATGTGCTGGAGTAATTGCATCTTTGTCTACTAGATTTGCTTTGAGGTTTAAAGAAAATTTTACGGCAAAAATGATATCGCTGCATAGCAAGAGGCGCTTAATTTTTAGTACATTTTCTATAAAAGTTTCCGTACGCAAATTTACTTTAGGCAGTCAAATTATTTGATAAAATTTCTCTTAGGTTCATGCAAATTATTGGTTTCTTTTTATTTTTAAGGGGTAAAAACAAAATGAAGGCAGTTAAAGGAAATCTACCATCAGGAGGAATGATTGTAAAGCAAGCATAATGACATACTGGTGTGTGCCTCCTCTGGCAGGATTCTTTAACCCCTTAACGCTCTGCGCCTTGGCTCTACGGCGCAGAGGTACAGGGAATGTATGAAGAGGGCTCACGGGCTGAGTCCTCTTCATTCAAGGGTGGGGGTTGTTGCATATTGCAGCAAACCCCCACCGCTAACAACCGCGGTCAGTGCTTGGACCGATCGCGGCTATTAACCCTTTCATTGCCGCCGGCAAAGTCACCGAGGGCATTTAAAAGACGCTGGCGCCGCCATCTTTATTACGATCGTCGCTCCCCCGAACATCATCAGGGGGGGGGGGGTGATCGGTTGCCATGGTAGCCTCGGGTCTTCGTTTGACCCGAGGCTACCTGGCTTCTGCAGATTCGTTGCAATGAGCCAGAGGCTCATTGTAATGAATGAGCTGCAAAAATGCCATTTACTGCAATACAGAAGTATTGCTGTATATGGTAGGAGCGATCTGACCATCTAGGGTTAATGTACCCTAGATGGTCTAAGAAATAGTGGGAAAAAAAGAAAAAAAAGTTTAAAAAATAAAAAAAATGTATAAAATATAAAAAATTCAAATCACCCCCCTTTCCCTCGAACTGATATAAAACATAATAGACAGTAAAAATCACAGACACATTAGGTATCGCCGCGTCCCAAAATGCCCGATCTATCAAAATATAAAAAAACGGTTACGGCCGGCGGTGACCTCCAAGGCGGGAAATGGCGCCCAAATGTCCGAAATGCGATTTTTACACCTTTTTACATCACACAAAAAATGGAATAAAAAATGATAAAAATGTCGCACAGACTTCAAAATGGTAGCAATGAAAACGTCGCCTCATTTTGCAAAAATGACACATCACAAATCTCCGTGCGCCAAAGTATGAAAAAGTTATTAGCTTCAGAAAATGGCAAAAAAAAATTTTTTCTTTTTTGTACACATTCGTTTAACTTTTGAAAATGTGTTAAAACACAATAAACTATATAAATTTGGTATCATCGCGATCGCACCGAACCAAAGAATAAAGCTGAGGTGTTATTTGGAGCGCACAGTCAAAGTCGTAAAAACTGAGCCCACAAGAACAAGGGTTTTTTTTCAATTTTTCCACATATGGATTTTTTTTCGGCTTCCCAGTACATGGCATGTTAAAATAAATAAACAAAGTAAAATTTGTTACGCACAAAATAAGCCCTCACACAGCTCTGTAAACGTAAAAATGAAAAAGTTATGGATTTTTGAAGGCGGAGAGCGAGAAATGAGTGAAAAAAAACCCTGTGTCCTTAAGGGGTTAAGGAAAAGGCTTTGAAAATTATGCGCATGAGCCTGAGGGGCTCCATGCTCCATTAACACCTACATTAAACGCAGTCTAAAGCCCCACAGGTTCATTTGTGTAATTTTTAAAGCCTTTTTTTTGTAGAAACCAAGGCAAAAAAAGAGCAGATCCGGCCGGAGGGGACACACACACCATTATGTCAGTGTGCTTGCTTTACAATCCTTGATCCTGGTGGTAGATGTCTTTTAAGCTTTATTTATAATCTGCCACATTTATGGAGGCAGATGTCAGATGTCAAGTCTTAAATGTTTCACATTCTCTCTTATTATTTCAAAAATATTTTCACAAATAACTCAAAAATAAAGAAAATATAAATAACATTATTTATGCAGTAATTACATATTAGCAATCATAAAATTGGCAAATATTGGCAAAAAGAACATGAATATTCTTGCCCAGTGGTACAAATTTGTCTGTGTCTATATCTAATAAATTTCAAGATGAACTGATGGTCTAGTCATCTGTTGGGGGTGGAGTCTAGGTACTCCTTTATATGTCTTCCCAATTCCATTACACCTTGCTGGTATTACTAATCTCCTGACACCATTCCCTAGTTCTGCTTGCAATTACCTTGATATACTGGGGCACATTTACTTACCTGGTCCAGTCGCGATCCCGCGGCGCATTGTCCGGCGAGGATTCGGGTCTGCCGGGATTCACTCAGGTTGTGCGCCCGATATCCACCAGGTGTCGCTGCTGCGCCGAGGTCCGCCGGAGTTCACCTTCATCTTCGCGGTGCATGTAAGTACTGATCTTGCAACACAATTTTGTTTTGTAAATTGCGACGACCAGGCCCCCGCCGCAATCCGATTGCGTGCGCCAAAATCCCGGGGCAATTTGGCACAAAACAGAGATATTTGGGAAACTCGCCGAAAGTGCAGTGTTTGGACCCTTAGTAAATGAGCCCCACTGTGTATCTGACCTCTGCTTCATTATTTGACTATTCTCCTTGTTATTCAATTCAGTGCTTTGTTGCAATCTTGGATTTGATCCGATTCTGTCTGAGTTAACCTGTCTGTCTGTTTTTTGTTATTTGTCTCTCTGTGTTTGATCATCTGTCCCATGTAATCAGTCAGTATAGATATTGTCGATCAGAAGTCCATATCAATAGGGTTTGTGAGGCTTGTTAGGTAGGTGACAGGAGATGTGGGAGTAGTTTCGGGCCTTCACCCACTTCTCTACCTCTAGGCAGGAGGATTAAAGAGAACCCGTCATGCAAAATAACCCCCCTAAACTAAATATATTTTCATAAACTGCCATTAGAGAGCATTGTCTCTATCCCTTCATTGTCCCTCTACATGCCTGTAACCCTAAGCAATGAGGTCCCAAAGCTGTATGCAAATGACCTGTGAAATGTCCAATGAAGCATTAGCATATTCAAGCTGTCCACCTTTTTCATGAGTGGGAGGTACAGACACACCCCCAGTGCATGACTGACAGCCTGTATAATGGTGTGAGGCTGTATAATGATGTGCTTCCTGGTGCTGGTGGCCACGCCCCCTGCAGCCTGTGTGTGCATGTGTGTGTATAGGAGAGATACAGCAGCTCCAGGCAGCCATGTTACAGCAGAACATATCAGATTCATGTGTAGCTGATGTCTGTGTCTCTGTATATTAGGAGGATGCAGCATGTCAGCAGATGCAGCACACACACTAGCCATGCTTTACTATACATTACACACAGACATGAGCAGGGGGAGGAGAGGGGAGGGGTAACAGGAGTGACATCACTGCCTCTGACCATGTGACCAGCCTCATTTACCTAATAAAGAATAGATGATTTTACAATGATTAATGTATGAAATGACTAGATAAAGGCTGGGATGGATCCTTGTGAGCTGCTCCAACAGGTAGTAGTGACAGGACAATTGACACAGACCTGATGACAGGTGTCCTTTAAGGATAACACCCATTCCTTACTGATCTAGACAGTGCTGCTGTTTGTTTTATACATTGAAAACAAACACAAAAAACAAACAGCGACATCAAATAGCCAGACAAAAAGGATAAATATTTATCAAGCACACCAAATCTTGACAATGTTTTACTTCCTCTGGTTGTGTATTTAGCAGATGTATCCACACCCTATTTACTTACCGGTATCAAATCAAAACCCAATATCTAATATGTACATCCCAATTTTAGCCACCTTGTACAGAAATAATCAGGCGCTAAAGGGAAGCAACAGACTCTAGAAAAAAACAAAAATTACATTAACTGCCCCTGGATGACAAAGTAAATAGCGCACTTTCAGCTGGCTAAGATTCATGCACTTTTAGGGTTCGGTGCCATGTCAGAGGGATTTATTATATATTGGTCGTTGATTTATGGCTGTATCGTAGATGGCTATAGGGACGTGACCTAGCCACAGTTCGTGCAGCCAGTTCACAACTTTGGTGAAAAATGCACAAAAACCATGGGGCACATTTACTTACCCGGTCCAGTCGCGATCCAGTGGCGGGTTCTCCGGTGCTGATTCGGGTTCTGCCGGGATTCACTAAGGTCCGTGCGCCGATAATAAAAACTGAGCCCCCCGTTTGGAATTTTTTTTTCAGCTTCACAGTACACGGCATGTCAAAATAAATAACATTACGGGAAAGTAACATTTGTTACGCACAAAATAAGCCCTCACACAGGTCTGTACACGTAAAAATTAAAAAGTTATGGATTTTTGAAGGTGGAGAGCGAGAAATGAGCGAAAAAACCCTGCGTCCTTAAGGGGTTAATAAATGTGCCCCACTGTTGAATAATTAATCAATGGGAGGTCCTGAACAAATAGAGAAAGTATATTTTGAAGGTGGAGAGCGAGAAATGAGCGAAAAAACCCTGCATCCTTCAGGGGTTAATAGACACATATATCAACAATATGGAATTGCAAACACTAATCTAAGGGAATGTGGTAACAAAGGGGAAAAGATGTAATGGAGAATAAAATAACAGCATTGTCCAGATGTATTGATTACCTTATAAGTAAATAACCAGCTATTTCTAAACGTGTATGCCCCCATTATTGTGTGAATAAAAGTCCCTTTGAGACCACCCTGACAATATAAAACAGGATTACTGTATTAATATCAGTGCTAATTCACATACAGTAATATACCTGTACAAAACAATTTCATATATCAATAACAAGTAAAAATAGTGCCATACATGTAAATAAGCCACATGTTACTTAGAACTTAGACCCCTACAGACTGTCAGACCCCTCGTCGCTCTATCAGTTTAATGGAGCAAATCTCTATGGAGATGACGGAAATTTCCCAGCGCTGTTTATATTCTACAGATGCCCAATTTATATGCTACATATCCCAAATACATGCTACACACTATATACTGTACACACACATACACTGCTCCACCAGACATTGTGGCTTCCTTCCTGCTCCCCATCTCATTGTGGCCCCTCCATGTTCCCTGTCTCATTTTTGCCCCCTCCCTGTTCCCCCCTCTTATTGTGACTCACTTCTTTGCTTACCTTATTGTAGCCCCCCTCATAATGTGCCCCACTTCTATGCTTCCCTCATATTGTGGCCACTTTCTGTATCCCCCCTCTTATTGTGCCCCTTCTCTGCTCCACCCTCATATTGTGTCCCCAACAGCTCCCCTTCATATTATGCCCCCAGGCCTTTCCCCTCTTATTTTGCCCCCCTTATTTGCTCCCCCTCTGTATTCAGGAGCCCATCCTGAATTAACATCCCACAATTAATAACTACACTGTTCAGGAGCTCCCTAGCCCACCCTTTATTAGTAATGCAGAGTTCAGCAGCTCCTGTCCTCCCTTATTAATAAATTCAGATTCCAGAAACACCACCAGCACCTTATCACATAATACAGAGGGATTACATTACATCACATTAGGCAGACCCCTCCTGATCAAGTAACACTGAGTTCAAAAACAGCCCTAAGAAACAATAAACTCATTACTTACTTTCCTGCCTCTGACTTGTATTCCTGCCACTTCCTTTTCTGCCCAGTTTCTCCCATTGAAGGACACAAGTGCTGCAAGACGCGCCAACCCCGTTACAGAGAGTGTGTGCAGGCATGGCTCTGCCTGTGCTGCTTGTGTAAACAATTGTCTTAAAGGACACCTGTCATCAGGTCTGTGTCACTTGTCCTGTCACTGCTACCTGTTGGAGCAGCTCACAAGGATCCCATCCCAGCCTTTATCTAGTTATTTCATACATTATTCATTGTAAAATCACATATTTTTTATCATGTAAATGAGGCTGGTCACATGGTCAGAGGCAGTGATGTCACCCCTGTTACCCCTCCCCTCTCCTCCCCCTGCTCATGTCTGTGTGTCTGTGTGTGAGAGACACAGACATCAGCTACACATGAATCTGACATGTTCCGCTTACTTGAGGTGGTATGGGTTCCCCCATATCCCCACCACATTGCACTGCTGATTATTGTAGATTACCCAAAGTGAATCCATGTTCCGTTGTGTAAAAGTGACATTGTAGAAATTAAGAGAGCTGGTCAACACTGTTCTAAATTAAAATGGTGGGAAAGTAGGACACTATATCCAACTAAAATACTAAAGGACAAGCTTAAAGGACACCTGTCATCAGGTCTGTGTCACTTGTCCTGTCACCTCTACCTGTTGGAGCAGCTCACAAGGATCCCATCCCAGCCTTTATCTAGTTATTTCATACATTATTCATTGTAAAATCATCTATTCTTTATCATGTAAATGAGGCTGGTCACATGGTCAGAGGCAGTGATGTCACCCCTGTTACCCCTCCCCTCTCCTCCCCCTGCTCATGTCTGTGTGTCTGTGTGTGAGAGACACAGACATCAGCTACACATGAATCTGACATGTTCCGCTGTAACATGGCTGCAGCCTGGAGCTGCTGTATCTCTCCTAAACACACACACATGCACACACAGGCTGCAGGGGTGCCAGCACCAGGAAGCACATCATTATACAGCCTCACATCATTATACAGGCTGTCAGTCATGCACTGGGGGAGTGGCTGTGCCTCCCACTCATGAATAAAGTGGACAGCTTGAATACGCTAATGCTTCATTGGACATTTCACAGGTCATTTGCATACAGCTTTAGGATCTCATTGCTTAGGATTACAGGCATGTAGAGGGACAATGAAGGGATAGAGGCAATGCTCTCTAATGGCAGTTTATGAAAATATATTTAGTTTAGGGGGGTTATTTTGCATGACGGGTTCTGTTTAAAGACACATGTACAATTGTTTTCCTTCCCTTCTCAAAGACCTGCAATCAGACAACTGGCAGATGTGGGGCCCCCACTAGCTCAGGCCCAGTCATACCCATTATATGATCAAATATGATCAAATATGCTTATTGTAAGCAAGTTAAAAGTCACTTATCAACTGAACGTAGGTCAAATAAGAAACTGCAATATCTATCTTTAAATCATCGGTCAAGGCAACTGCATTGCTGCAAACAACAATCCCTAATCCTGATGGTAACAGCCAGGTAAAGCAGTTTTGAAGGTAAAATTTTTTGTAGAACTGCCCTTTTAAAATTAGCAATGCATTTTTCTACATACAGTACATATATGTAACAAAACTTTGAAGAGTACAATTCCCTTATTTCATTATCATTCTGATAATTTATATCATAATCTTGAATGAAAAATCTGCCGACCTTACTAGAAGCGTGCAGTCTTAGGACATATATCTGTGTGACTAGTGACTAGGCTTAGAGGTTTGAAGAATGCTCCAAGGCTTCATTTCTTCTGACAATGACACTGACAGATATGGACAGTTGTGCCAGTATTTTTCGTTCTGAAAGAGCCGAGATCTACGATGAACTAAAAATATTAATTCCAATGACAGGGCATGCTGCAAAGAGCAGGAAGACAGCTGACAAGATAGATTCACAGGTCCTGATTAAGTATGTTACTGTCTGCAAGAAATTTTGTGTTTCTAGAAAGTACGCTCTTAACCAGAGGGTAAAAATTACTGTATATACTCGAGTATAAGTTGACTCGAGCTACACCTAATTTTAACACAAAAAACTGTGAAAACCTATTGACTCGAGTATAAGCTCGAATTGGTCACAGCCTCCCCAGTATATAATCAGCAAGCACATGCCTCCAGAATATAGCCAGTGCCTGCCCCCTAGTATATAGCCAGTAGCCCCCTGCCCCCAGTATATAGCCAGCCCCCTAGTATATAGCCAGTAGTCACCTGCCCACTAGTATATTGCCAGCAGCCCCCTGGTATATAGCCAGCAGCCCCTGCCCCCTTGTATATAGTCAGTGCCTGTCCCCTTGTATAAAGCCAGTAACACCCTTATTTATATCCAGTGCCTGCCCCAGTACATAGCCAGTGCCTGCCCCTCGTACATAGCCAGTGCCTTCCCCCATTATACACCCCGTGTCTGTCCCCCCCTGCCCAGCCTAAAAAAACACAAAAAAAATCTATTCCCCCCTTTCCCCCCCCCCCCCCCCCTGCAGTTCCTCTTCTGTCTCTAGCTCCTGCTCCGTTTTCGGGTCCCCTTTGCATATACCATGATGTCAGCCTCTTGCTGACAGCATAGATGTCGGCATGCAGCTGACGTCATAGTGCGCGCGACACACGGTGCAGGGACCCAAAGACAGAGTCGGAGCTAAAGAAAGAAAAGGACCTGCGGGGGATGTTGGAAACGTGAGTACAGAGGGTTTTTTTTGTGCTGAAAAACTTGGCTTATATGCGAGTATATATGGTATATGTCTAAACATTGTAAGTATTAATATAAAAAGCATTTTAAAAGTTTTACTTTTGAAAAGATTCTCCCATTTCCATAAAAAAAGAATTTCATGTAGAAAAATAATTACAATCCACTGGCCTATCTTTCTATGTGTAATGATGTTTGTTGCACAATGTACAATTGAAACCAGAAATTTACATACACCTTTTAACAAGACAAATATGCTTGTTTTTTTCACTATGTGACATGAAATCAAGATAAGCCTTTCCCATTTTAGATCTATTAGGATTACCAAAATTATTTATATTTGTCAAATACCAGAATAACACAAAGAGAGGGAAATTTAAAGGCATTTTTATTACTTTCTGCAAAGTTGACATACATTTCATTTAATTTCATTTTATTTAGTACCATTGCACTTAGGCCGCATTTACACGACTGTATGGCGGACGGAATGTCCTATCTTTCCCCATCTGCACGGCCCGTAGGGTCACCCCTACTCCTCTCCTTCGCGCCGGCATAAGTTCATGTAAATTCAGCCTTAAACAGTATGACTTGGGTCAAACATTTTAGAAATCCCTTACACATACTTCTCACAGTAGTTTTTTGGGAAGTAGAAATTTGGGCCTATTCCTCCTGGCATAACTGGTGTAATCGAGCCGTGTTTGTAGGTTGCCTTGCCTGTATCTGCATTTTCAGCTTTGATCTTAAATTAGCAATATGATTGAGATCAGGGCATTGTGATGGCAACTACAAAAAAATTATTTTGTTTTCCTTAAGCTACTTTGTAACCATTTAGCAACCATTTTGGTAGTATGCTTCAGGTCATTTTCCGTTTAGAATACCCATTTGCACCCAAGCTTTAACTTCCTGGGTGATGTCTTCCACCGTTACTTCAGTATTGGGACATAATGGTGCATATGTATCCAACTTTTGGCTTACCTTTTTCATACATTTTTGAGGCTTTTCATGGCACATATGCTTTTACAACTTTGCTCTCCCTTCAAAGTTCGCTATTCTCTAGTTTTCTGCAGTGTTTCCTATCATCGCCTAAATTTAGAAGTGAAAGTTGCAAAGTTTTAAAAAAGTCGTAAATTTTGATGCAAATCTAAGGCTGCCACTAACCAGTCGTAGATATTAGCTTAGAACTAATTGCTACTTTTGGAGACTTGGAGACATCTATCCAGATGTGAAAGTTGTGACTATTGTAATTAAAATTTCGCCAATAAACATATCAGAGGCTTCTAAAAATACAATCTCATCATGTTGTCATTGTTTAACCCCTTGATGCTCCGCACCGTAACTGTACGGTACAGAGGTGCGGGGGTTGTATGAAGAGGGCTCTCGGGCTAAGCCCCCTTCATACACAGGTGGGGTTTGTTGCATATTGCAGCAAATCCCCACCGCCAATACCTGCGGCCGGTGCTTGCACCGATCACGGCTATTAACTCATCTGATGTTGCTGCCAAAGCTGATGGCGGCATTTAAAAAACGGCAGCGGGTGGGTGCCACCATCTTGGATCTGATCATTGCTCCCCAGAACATCATCGGGGAGCAGCGATCAATTGCCATGAAAGCCTCGGGTCTTCGTCAGACCCGGGGCTGTCTGGTTTCTGAAGATTCGTTACAATGAGCCAGTTGCTTATTGTAATGAATACTGTGCAAAAATGCCATATACTGCAATACAGTAGTATTGTAGTATATGGTAGGAACGATCAGACCATCTAGGGTCAATGTACCCAAAAGGGTCTAAAAAAATTGTAAAAAAAAAAAGTTTCAAAAAAATGTCATAAATAATAAAAAGTAAAAAACCTAAAAGTTCAAATCAACCCCCTTTCCCTAAAACTAATATAAAACAATTTCAGTTTCAGCCTTACAATTCTGTACCTCGTCATGGCCACCACCGCAGACAAAGTCGTGCCTGTGGAGCGACCTGGTGGTATCTCACTGCAGCAAATCCAACCCGCTTTGCGGCAGGCTCTGGAGAAAATCGGGTGCCACTTAGACTTCGCTCCCAGGTGTCGGCTTACGTCATCGCACTTGGTGGTTCAGTAAGTCCTCTACCACTGACTCCTGACAGTAAATTCCCCTTTTCTACTAAATAATGCCCCTTGTTGGCCAACACTAAATATGTCTTAAATGTTATACATGCTCCAGCTTTTTGGTACTGATGAAACAAAAAAATATGGTACATTGGGGATGCAGCGGATCATGCAGTGAACACCTGTTTTAGGTCATTCACACTACATTCATCAATAGTTGACTAGCAGGGTCAGGGTGGGAATGCTTTGGCCAGCAAAATTTACTATACCCTACACCAGAAAACTGGTGAACACTGTAGCTGAATCTATGAAAGCCCTCAGCTGTGGCCATTGCTAAAATAAAAAATAACTTACCTTCCATCTAGACTGGTGGAGAGAAATGCTTGTAATGGGAACATGCACAGTTATTTCTGCTGCACTGCTCTTACTATAGGTCAACTTACTACAGGTCAACATCTGCAAAGCGTTTGTATGTTCTCTCCGTGTTTGTGTGGGTTTCCTCTGGGTACTCCGGTTTCCTCCCACACTCCAAAACATACTGGTAAGTTGTTTAGATTGTGAGCCCCATGGGGAAAGGGACCAATTTGACATGCTTTGTGCAGTGCTGAGTAATCTGTGTGCGCTATATAAATAAAGAATTATTATTGTAATTTATTATTACTATCAGTAGTATTGAATTGATACCTATGATTTGCTAGATAGGTGGCTGCTTTCTTACTAGGTGTTGGATAATAATAGTAGACTTGATAAAAGGGGTGGGGGGCATCAGTGCTACATTTACAGCATGTTTTTAAAAAAACGATTGTGGGGCCCACAATTTCTATTATGCTCAGGGCCCTAGCAATTCTCCACCTAATTTGATATACCATATATACTCGAGTATAAGCCTAGCTTTTCAGCACAAATGTGCTGAAAACCCAAACTTGGCTTATACTCGAGTAAAAAAATATAGGTTTTACCAGGTTTTTGTGGTAAAATTAGGGGCCTTGGCTTATACTTGAGTCGGCTTATACTCAAGTATATACGGTACTTTAGATGGATTACGTTTTCTTTTATTTGGTGCATAAGGTCTACAAGTAACATGTTGTTACCCCAATCACTTTTTGTGCTATAATAATATATACAAATAATACTAACAATATAATATACACTCACCGGCCACTTTATTAGGTACACCTGCCCAACTGCTCATTAACACTTAATTTCTAATCAGCCAATCACATGGCGGCAACTCAGTGCATTTAGGCATGTAGACATGGTCAAGACAATCTCCTGCAGTTCAAACCGAGCATCAGTATGGGGAAGAAAGGTGATTTGAGTGCCTTTGAACGTGGCATGGTTGTTGGTGCCAGAAGGGCTGGTCTGAGTATTTCAGAAACTGCTGATCTACTGGGATTTTCACGCACAACCATCTCTAGGGTTTACAGAGAATGGTCCGAAAAAGAAAAAACATCCAGTGAGCGGCAGTTCTGTGGGCGGAAATGCCTTGTTGCTTTAGCTCATTTTAGTTTCCTCTTTTGAGGCAAATTAACTCCTCCTAGGCTGCCCACTAACAAAAGACTCCAGTGGGTCCGGAGTCTGCAGCGATTTAATTTATGATGGTCATTTTGAGTTAATTTGAAAACTGAAAAAATCTACACTATAAATTACAAAAGAATATATATAGATTTTTCTCTAGTTTTTGTAAATTTAACAATTAATTAATTAAAAAGTCCCTTCATTTTGTAGTTTTATCTATCTCTATGTGTCACGAAAAACATGCAGCAAAAATTTTTTATAGTATTGCATGTAATGTGCATGAATGAAACCCGGTTATTAAGATCACGTTACATCCCCAATGAGGATACGATCACAAGTGGTGCGCTAGTGTTGCATTTACAAATGCAACGCTAGTGCTCGGAGGCAGGTCATGGCCTGATCGTGATTGGACAGTGGTCCGTCAGCATTTGCGTTTGCCTTAGCGCCAGATGTGACTTCACCCTAAAATAAACTATCTCCCTCGCTTGGGTTACAAAACCTTCACTAGTATTGTTGATTCTCTTAAGATGGACAAATTATCCATACAGGACAGCTATTTTTAACATGGGGGGTGGATAACTCCCAAAATGGAACAACGCATTTGTGGAAGTCTGCTTTCAAAAGCCTGTTGTGATCAATATATCATCCACTACAGAGACCAACCCATCTTAAAATTTTAACTGGTCATTCCCAAATTTCAAGGGGAACATCATACTTAAATCATTTGAAGCATTCATGTAAGTAACCATCCCATATTATAAAGACATGATCCAGAAAACACAGATAAGTCCTTTTATGGGATGCCCAGGGATTAGTAGAAAAGATGATTTAACTTCCATGGCTGCCAAGTAGAGATTTTAAAGGGTTCAGGCGATAGGAGTACCCAAATATTAATGCATTGTGCATCAGAATAAATTAAGGGATTCACATACAAACTGAATATATAATACACTCACCGGCCACTTTATTAGGTACACCTGTGCAACTGCTCGTTAACACTTAATTTCTAATCAGCCAATCACATGGCGGCAACTCAGTGCATTTAGGCATGTACACATGGTCAAGACAATCTCCTGCAGTTCAAACCGAGCATCAGTATGGGGAAGAAAGGTGATTTGAGTGCCTTTGAACGTGGCATGGTTGTTGGTGCCAGAAGGGCTGGTCTGAGTATTTCAGAAACTGCTGATCTACTGGGATTTTCACGCACAACCATCTCTAGGGTTTACAGAGAATGGTCCGAAAAAAAAAACCATCCAGTGAGCGGCAGTTCTGTGGGCGGAAATGCCTTGTTGATGTCAGAGGTCAGAGGAGAATGGGCAGACTGGTTCGAGCTGATAGAAAAGCAACAGTGACTCAAATCGCCACCCGTTACAACCAAGGTAGGCAGAAGAGCATCTCTGAATGCACAGTACGTCGAACTTTGAGGCAGATGAGCTACAGCAGCAGAAGACCACACCGGGTGCCACTCCTTTCAGCTAAGAATAGGAAACTGAGGCTACAATTTGTACAAGCTCATCAAAATTGGACAGTAGAAGATTGGAAAAACGTTGCCTGGTCTGATGAGTCTCGATTTCTGCTGCGACATTCGGATGGTAGGGTCAGAATTTGGCGTCAACAACATGAAAGCATGGATCCATCCTGCCTTGTATCAACGGTTGAGGCTGGTGGTGGTGGTGTCATGGTGTGGGGAATATTTTCTTGGCACTCTTTGGGCCCTTTGGTACCAATTGAGCATCGTTGCAACGCCACAGCCTACCTGAGTATTGTTGCTGACCATGTCCATCCCTTTATGACCACAATGTACCCAACATCTGATGGCTCTTTCAGCCATTCATAATGCGCCATGTCATAAAGCTGGAATCATCTCAGACTGGTTTCTTGAACATGACAATGAGTTCACTGTACTCAAATGGCCTCCACAGTCACCAGATCTCAATCCAATAGAGCATCTTTGGGATGTGGTGGAATGGGAGATTCGCATCATGGATGTGCAGCTGACAAATCTGCGGCAACTGTGTGATGCCATCATGTCAATATGGACCAAAATCTTCCAGCACCTTGTTGAATCTATGCCACGAAGAATTGAGGCAGTTCTGAAGGCAAAAGGGGGTCCAACCCATTACTAGCATGGTGTACCTAATAAATTGGCCGGTGAGTGTATATTCCTTATCAGCCCATGACAAATTATCACCAACTACACTGACTGCTTGATCGTGTGTATGCCTGTACACAGGCATAGTACAGGCTTTTCACATTGCCAGAAGTCAGCTTGGACCCACTCTTGCAGTGCACTTCCTTTAGGGCCTTCAAAAAGAATTTGTATACCTCCAAAAACCTGGTATACCAGCAAGTAAAGGCCTCAACATTCAATCTATAGCCAAATATTGTGATAATGGTGCGGTCAGAAAACCCACAGCAGAAACGTTAGGGCGCCTGCTTGGATTCTCCTCCATTTCATACACTTCGGGCATGAAGTATCAGCAGGGCACTGTATCTGTAGGTGGGATCTCCTGGATGTTTGTTATAAATTTTAGAGTTACGTAATTGCCTCTTCGCTTCAATGACATAATAATCCTACACCATTAAAACCACATTGCAACCATTGTCAGCTGGCATCACCATTATCCTGGATTCTAACTCAACCAATTCAAGGCTCTTTCCTTGCTCTAAGGGTACATTCACACGAAAATATGCCCGCCCTGCCGTAGGCATACATCAGTGCGCTGGGGGGATGAGCAGGGCAGCGCAGGGGATGGGTGCCATAGATGTCACTGGTGTGGCCGCATATCGGTCCCTATTATGTTAATTTGAATGTACCCTTAGGTAAATTTAAGCGGCCATAGGGTATATATTGGCCCTTTTATTGGCAGTTTTTCAGAATATATCAAGTGACTGGCAATTGACAACGGGGGGAAGGGAGCTGGAAATGTGAGAGAAGGGTGTATACCCTTCTGAAAGAGAACCTGCCATTGAAATGAACTCACCAAAAATATGTCATTAAAAACTATGATTAAAAAGCATTTCCCTTATCCCTAACTTATTTGTAAACTTATATGCAACTCTGATGTGACCCTGATGTGAGTTCAAAGACACTAAGTGAGTTCAATGAGGCCTTACATATTCAGTGGTTATTGCATCACCATGGACAGTAGAAATCTGTCCATGGTCTTGTGATGTACATGCAGGTGCACAAACTATTATAACACGGCTCTGATTACTCTCTTATAATAATGGCTTGTGCACCTGCCTGGCCATCACATCACGATGGACAGATTTCTATGCACTGGAAATAAACAGAGAAGCTTTCTATAGAAGTAAAACAAGCAGAGATCGAGAAAACTGTGAGGAATTGATACAGAAAGAATATTGGAAAATTGTATAACTTTTAATTATACAAACAATATAAATTATTTGGTGAAAGTGGATATCCCCTTTAAAGTCATGTGCCAGTGTGTTATAACACTACTGCCTGTTCATTACAAGACCCTGGACAGATTTCTATCCACTAGAAGTAAAGATAGACGCTTTCTATAGCAGGACAGCAAGCAGAAATCTAGAAAACTATGAGGAATTGTTACAGAAAGTATATTGGCAAATTAACTTTTTCTTACACAAACCATAACAAATATTTGCTGAAAGTGGGCAACTCTTTTACGCCTCTTGTGTTCTACCAATAACAGCATTTCATTGCATTCTCACATATGACCACTAGGTGTCAGTATTTGCAGTCTGCTTTATATGACTAGTTCCACTTTGCAAGTTTTCATCTGTATCAGAGGCTCCCAGGTGCATCCCTATTAGGGTACAGTGACACATACCGCTAGCACTGTGCCTTGGTCCGATCTCATTAGCATTTCCATTGAAACGCATGAAATTGCTTATTGATCGCATGCGTTTCACTGCAAACACAAATGCTTTTGGGCCGAGGCATGCCCCCATTGCGCTATCACTGAGCTTGTAAACATTCTGGTGGTACATATGACCACACCCTTATAGTCAAAGGGATCAGTTGGGTTCATGTGTTGTCTCTAATTTTACAAATGAAGGGCTTAATTTTTTTGTAACTGTTCAGATCATATGTGGGTGAGCTCACACGTTCAGCTTTTAAATTAAATTTTGTAAGCCAAGCTAGTGTGGATTATAATGGGTGAGAACATATAACGGAGAGAAGCTACTGATCTTTTTTCACTCCATTCCTAGTTTGGACATCAAACGCTGCACCTGAAAGTGTGAACACACCCTAATAGACCCCAATAAGCAAAAACAACCCCGATGCCCTACCTACAGATGTAACAGTACCTTACATGAACCCCTGTGTGAGTTCTTGCAGGTACTGCAGAGACATAGCCACATTTTTAGCTCTTTACATGGGGTGATAATTGACTTGCTATCCTGAGGCTGCGTTCACACATGGCTTTTACATTACGTTTTGAAACATAATACAACAGCTCAGAATAGGAGATTTGTCTAATAACACTGCTGTTAACATGTGGCAGCTCTTGGAGCTGTTCATACCGACAAAGCAGAAGTTTTTCAATAGTTGTACGTACTGCACACACATACACACCTACATATAGAATATATATATATATATACACATAAACACATCACACTTAAAATGGGTATTCCCACAGAGACAAGATTCTTAACTATACTCATAACAAGATAACGCATTATTTAATTCAATATTATTAACAAAAATACAGCACTTCATAGATATAAGTCCTGGTGTACACAATTTTGGTTGCCCCTGGATGTGACCCTTAATCTTCTGACTTTAGGGTCGGGTAGACATCTTGTTCTCCTGTCTGATGCTGCACTGAGCTGCTCTCTCTCTAGCCCCTCCCCTTGCATTCCAGGGCGAGCTCACACACACTGGGGCAGATTTACTTACCCGGTCCATTCGCGATCCAGCGGCGCGTTCTCTGCGCTGGATTCGGGTCCGGCCGGGATTTATTAAGGTAGTTCCTCCGCCGTCCACCAGGTGGCGCTGCTGCGCGGAAAAGCATTGGAACGCGCTGGAGTTCACCAGCTCGGGCTGAGTGAAGGTAAGTGCAAGTTCCGCGACAGATTTTTTGTTTTAAATGCGGAGGTTTTTCCGAATCCGTCGGGTTTTCGTTCGGCCACGCCCCCCCGATTTCCGTCGCGTGCATGCCAGCGCCGCTGCGCCACAATCCGATCGCGTGCGCCAAAATCCCAGGGCGATTCAGGGGAAATCGGCGCAAATTGGAAATATTCGGGTAACACGTCGGGAAAACGCAAATCGGGCCCTTAGTAAATGACCCCCACTGACTTCCTGCCAGCAAACAACAGCAGCAGCCTGAGGAGAGGAAAGCTACAGGCAGATAAGGTCTTTATCCAGGGGAGAGGGAGGGAGGTATTTAGTAGAGCTGACAGTATATAATGGCTGTGATAGAGGGGAGAAAGTCATGTGTAATAGGCATCTCATGGATCTCATCATCTCATCTCTGATCTGTCTCATCTCTCTTTCTATGTGTCAGATACCAGTGAATATTCAGACTAGTGATCGGTCGTTCACGAACGAGCTGGTACCAAGAGCCGTCTCTTTCACGTGAACGTCGGGAGCTGGTTCCCCTCAGAGAGCTGATAGCCCCTAACTGGCTCACCTATAACATTGGGTTAAAAGTGGAGTGATGTGGGGTGACTGACTAGGCTGAGGATCCCTATTATATATTTAATAGGGAGCCGTTCAGGAGCCCTATAAGAAGAGCCGGACTTCCGTCACCAGTGAGCGGTGTGTAGATGTCTCTTGTTTGTGTGTGTATTAACTCTATATGTATGTGTACATAGTGTGTGATGTGTATATATTCTAACGCGTCCCTTTCCCCTCACAGTAGACACCGCCGTCCCTTCCCCCCCCTCACAGTAACCTCCGTCCCTTCCCCTACAGTAGACCGGCGTCCCTTCCCCTCACAGTAGACGTCCATCCTTCCCTCACAGTAACCACGGCGTCCCCTTCCCCTCACAGTAGACCGCCGTGCGTCCCTTTCCCCTCACAGTATAACGCCATCCCTTCCTCAAGTAGACCTGACCGTCCGTCCTTCCCCTCACAGTAGACTCGGCCGTCCCTTCCCCTCCTACAGTAGACCGGCCGTCCCTTCCCCTCAATCAGTATATGACCGGCGTTCCCTTCCCCTCACAGTAGACCGGCCATCCCTTGACCTCACAGTAGACCGGCCGTCCCTTCCCCTCACAGTAGACCGGCCATCCCTTCACCTCACAGTAGACCGGCCATCCCTTGACCTCACAGTAGACCGGCCGTCCCTTCCCCTCACAGTAGACCGGCCATCCCTTGACCTCACAGTAGACCGGCCGTCCCTTCCCCTCACAGTAGACCGCTCGCCTCTTCCCTTTTCAGTAAACCACCTAAAGCCTCTTTCACAAGAATGTATGAAAACGCCTTATGCTATCCTTACCGTTTTCACACGGCCCCATTCATTTCCCTGGTCAGTACAGCCGTCCTTTTACATGTGTCTAATGTCTGTACTGCAATCATGAGTGCAATGTCAAAAAATAAAGATCTCGCCCTATTTTCTCCAGTATTTCCATTCCGGGCCCCTGATATAAGTCTACGGGGACGTATATGTGCACATACAGTGAAAAACGTCCCGTATATACGGAAATGATATCCCTGTGTGCATGGGGCCTTAGTCTCGTCAGCTGGTCAGAGGCCCGGCGCTGTATACCATGAGAGCCACCTGTATACTCTCCATCCATACAATAAATGGTTGTTCATGTAAAGATGTCTCTTATGGAGAAGCTTCTCCGGGCGCATTCACATCCTCTGCACCAGCCGGAGACCCGGGAGGGGGCAGCCATGTCTTATCCATAGCACAGACAGCGCTACAAGGACACGCAGGACTCCGGCGCCACCTGCTGCCGCTGCTCAGCACTGCAGCCAAAGGTATGGGTGATATATCCTGTCAGTAAAGGGTTAAAGGGGAGGTATTCCATTATATAAAGCTGGATTGAGTTAATATTCTGACAACAAAGGGTCAATGGGGGCACATGGTGTTCATAAAGGGTTAAACGGAACATATTCTGTAATAAAATAATGGGGAGGTATTTTGCAGGTAAAGGGTTAAAGATTATTCTGACAGTAAAGGGTTAATATAGGGGTCAGGGGATATACTTGGTCAGTAGAGAGTTAATCAGTTGGCAATTACATCCCCAGGCCACATGATGGACAGAACCAATCACTGAGCGCCTTGTGTGCCATGCCGTCAAACATCCATGAAGCCACGCCCACTAACATCCTATTGGTTCGGAAACTAATCAGAAGGATGGGGGGGGGGCACTGTTGTCACTGCTGGACCGCACAGGTGAGAGTGGGAGGAGCCACAGGCCTGCACTGCTAAGGGTTAACCCCGCCCTAGAGGATCATGGGACGCAGCAGGATGGGGGTCATTCACCAGGAATTATGTGACCACAGAAGCCACACTGAGTAGAAAGTTGTTGTTACAAAATCTATTGTGTGGTAGCAGAAACTTTGTCACAGAAGAGAATTTTGTGATACAAAATGTAATTATGTTGCACAGAATATGACACAATGGGGGTCATTTACTAAGGGCCCGATTCGCGTTTTCACCAAGTGTTACCCGAATATTTCCGATTTGCGCCGATTTCCCCTGAATTGCCCCGGGATTTTGGCGCACGCGATCGGATTGTGGCGCATCGGCGCTGGCATGCACGCGACGGAAATCGGGGGGCGTGGCCAAATGAAAACCCGACAGATTCGGAAAAACCGCCGCATTTAAAAAAAAAAAAAATCTGTTGCGGAGCTTGCACTTACCTTCACTCAGCCCGAGCCGGTGAACTCCAGCGCGATGCTTTTCAGCGCAGCAGCGCCACCTGGTGGACGGCGGAGGAACTACCTTAATAAATCCCAGCCGGACCCGAATCCAGCGCAGAGAACGCGCCGCTGGATCGCGATTGGACCGGGTAAGTAAATCTGCCCCAATGGGCAGTTCCTCCGACGTCCACCAGGTGGCGCTGCTGCGCTGAAGTTCCCTGGAACGCACTGGAATACACCGGGCCGGGCTGAGTGAAGGTAAGTGCAATTTTCGCGACACATTTTTTGTTTTAAATGTGGCAGTTTTTCCGAATTCGTCGGGTTTTCGATCGGCCACGCCCCCCGATTTCAGTCGTGTGCATGCCAGCGCCGATGCGCTACAATCCGATCGCGTGGGCCAAAATCCCGGGGCAATTCAGGGAAAATCGTTGCAAATCGGAAATATTCAGGTAACACGTCGGGAAAACGCGAATCGGGCCCTTAGTAAATGACCCCCAATGTATCCGTGTGACTCCTCCCAGTAATAATGGATCTGCGGATCAGCCAAGGCCTCACGTAATCCTGTACGGAGGCCGCTGGTTAGGGGTAGGTGCGTTGTGTATAGGAATGGGGTAAGGGATGATGGGAGTGTAGGTGAGGCCATGGCGGTCCCCAAATCAGTGATCGGGATCAGCGCCAACCGAAGCCTTTCCCATTCCATCCACTAGGTGAAGGCTGAGGGATCCGGGAGACTGCGTGCCGCATAGTAATACATACACATATAGTAATGACCCGGGGGATGTTAAACCCTCCCTGGAATCCTACACCTTTTGGAAATCCAAAAATGTCTATTGGATAAGTCGTAGAGCCCTCGCTGGGAGAGTCCGGAGAAGACAGAGAAGCCTGTACATTGTAACAGACCTGAGGGTGCTTTGGCGAGCAACAAGGGAAGCTTCTTTCCCCGTCTCTTGTGGACGAGCGCAAAGCTTCCGACTTCATGCTGATCAGAGAGTTCTCAAACAGGCAAAGCGCGGGTGGTGAGGCTGATGATGGCGGCTCGCACTGACCCCTCTGTGTTGACTCCTCAAAGTACTCAGCACCTGACAGATATCAGACATCACGTCCACTCCTCATTGTAGACTGGAGGAAGCTGACTGACCTGACTACCAGTTCTGGTGGAAGTTGACATCTGGCAGTCTACAATCGCTCGGCGCTGCTGGTAAATCTGGGATAACAGGGTTAATGTTGAATTCCACATCGTGGGCACGTCGCACAACAGTAGATGAGCGGGCGTTGGAGCGGCGCTGCGCTGCGGCTGCCATGAGAGTGGCAGCATCTGTGGGACTCCTGAAATGCGCACAGATGCGGCGCACATCGTGAGCAAATCTGACCGATGGGTATGTCGGAGGAAACGATGAAACTATCAGATTAAAAAATGGGCCAGCATGGACACATTGTCGTCAGTCTGCCGAGTTGCAGAGCCGCCACAAGGTACGGCCGTTGTCCACAACAACCTGCCGGCTTCAGGTTCAGCGGTGCAAGCCACAGATCAGTCTGCGCAGGATGCCTGTATAGTTCTTGGGCGGTGTGCCTTTTATCGCCTAGGCTCACGCAGTATTTGAGCACCGCCTGCTGTCGCTTAGCGGACGGCACTGCTGCGGCTGTGCCTAGAGCTAGCGACTGATGGCGCCATGCCCACGGATGGTAGTTAGGAGGAGGAGGTGGAGGCGGGGTGGAGGAGGAGGAGGCCCTAGTAGGCCTTTGAGGGGCCTGGACCGAGGTAGGCCACACAATCATCGGCGTCGGCAGTATATGACCAGCCCCGGGCAGAATCGGTCCCAGCCTCCACCAAGTTTAACCCAATGTGCCGTCAGAGATAATAGGGCCCTGACCGCAGACTGTCCACGTGTCCGTGGTCAGGGGGGACCTTGGTCAGAAAGGCTCTTTGGTCAGGGCACGATGATGTGTCGACCAACGTGATGGCGGAGGTGGGACGGCACATCGGGAAAAGTTAGTGGGGCTGGGGACCGAATACCGAGGGCGGCGCCGCCATGAGGGGTTTCGAAAGCCTCGGTCTCTAATAGCCTATAGGGCAGCATCTCCAGGCTAAGCAATCTGGAGATGTGGAATAAGGGCTTGGCGTGCGGGTGGGTTGCACTATATTTTCTTTTCCGCGTTGGGTATGAGCAGACTGAACGCTGGTGGATGCTGTGGAGGATCGTGGAGGCGACGATGGGGTTTTGTGCCAGGGGGCCTGGGGCGGGGGCTGACTATCAGCTGACACAGGGGAAGCAGTGGTGTGCACGGCCGGAGGTGAACACGGGCTTGGTGCCAACTGATTCGGGTGTTTAGCATTCATATGCCTGCGCAACTGGTGGTTAGTTAAGTAGTGGTGGAACCCGCTGATCCTGGTTTGGCAAAGGTTGCACACACAGTCCGGCGGTCATCCGGTGTTTCCTTAAAGAAACCTCCAGACTTCTGAAAATCTAGCCCTCGCCACGGGAGCTTCACTACGTGACACATTTGGCGCTGATGCACCTGCCTGGCCTGCCTCTCCGTCTGCCCACCACTGCCTCTTTCCAACCTGGTCTGCTATAGGACTTTCCTCCGTATCAGAAGCACTGTGTCACCCGGCCTCTAACCCAGCTTGGGTCTGTCACCTCATCATCCTCCGATCCCTCAGTCTGCTCCCCCCTCGGACTTCTGCCCGACAACAACTCACCACTGTGTGACAACCGTGTCTCCTCATCGTCGGAACCTCTTTACACACTTTCTCCACTACGTCAAGAAGTCATCATCACCCACAGACTGCGACTGTGGAAAACCTGGCATCGGAAAATTGCTCAGCAGCAACCCTGACAAGTGGTTTGTGAATGTGGGAGGGTCCAGAAAACAGTTCCTCAGAGTATGCCAGTTCAAATGCCAAATTTCCTGGGTGGGGGCAGACTGGGGGGGAGGAGGTAGGGCAGGAGCTGAGGAGTGCCGATTTCGGTGACAGGGGTGGACTGCGTGGAAGACTGAATGGTGGACAAATTGCTCGAAGCATTGTCGGCAATCACGAAATCACCTGTTTGCACGTGTTGCTCAACAGTGCTCACCACGAGTCCAGTAACTGAGACATGATGAACCTAGGGAGTGTAGCTCTGCGGGGTTCCCATGCTCCCTCATCAGCAGGTGGTGTCTCACCCCCCAGGACCACGGCCTCTGACCCTGCATGCAGATGACACCCACGTCGCCCGCCCTGTCCTCGTCCTCTACCCCTAGCCTCGGGTTAAACATTTTGAAAATGAAGTTATATAACTTTATTTTTTTTTACTTTTTTTTTGTGTTTTTTTGTGTTTTTAGTTTTTTTTTTGTGTTTTTATGTTTTTTTTTGTTGTGTTAGTTGTAAAACCAAACAATGCGTAGTCCATTGCATGGCTATGGTTTCTAGCCAAGGTATGAAAGCACACTGCTATGCCAGATAGATGCGCGGAGTTGAAAAAATAAATGTAAAATAAAAAGGAACATGGCAGACTGTGCCTAATTGAAATCCAACCCTAATAAATTTCAGCCACTTCGTCTTTGCGATGGATGTGCGTCACTAACGCCAACAACCAGCGTCGAAAGTCTCACTCCAAATTCCCCCATTGGCTAAGTATATGCACTGCAGAGGACAGCCACAGCAGATCAACCAAAATAAATATATATAACGCTATTGTAGGCGTAAGTAAGCCGTGTTGGATTCTCCTTTGGCTATTTTCTAGCCAGTATGAAAGCACTGATGGTGTGAGATGACGCTGAGTTATGAAAAAATAAACGTAAAATAAAAAGAAATGCACAGACTGTGCCTATTGAAATCCAACCATAATAAATAATCCCACTTCGGTCTTTGCGATGGATATGTGCGTCACTAAGCCGCTAACACACAGGGTCGCAGTCTCACTCAAATCCTACCAATTGGCTAGTAATGCACTGCAGCAAGGACAGCCACCAGCAGATCAACCAGAAATAAATATATATAACGACTATTGTAGGCGTAAGTAAGCCGTGGATTCTCCTTTGGCTATTTTCTAGCCAAGTATGAAGACACTGATGAGATGCGCTGAGTTATGAAAAATAAAAGTAATAAATAAAAGGAATGGCAGACTGTGCCTAATTGAAATCCAACCCTAATAAATATTCCCACTTCGGTCTTTGCGATGGATATGTGGTCACTAAGCGCTAACACAGCGGTCGCAAGTCTCACTCCAAATTCCTCACAATTGGGCTAGTAATGCACTGACGACAGGACAGCCACCAGCAGATCAACCCAGAAATAAATATATATAACGCTATTGTAGGGTATTAAGTAAGCCGTTGGATCTCCTTTGGCTATTTTCAGCCAAGTATGAAAGCACATGATGAGATGCGACGCTGAGTTATGAAAAAATAACGTAAAAAAAAGAAGGAGAGACAGACTGTGCCTAATTGAATCCAACCCCTAATAAATTTTCCCACTTCGGTCTTTGCGATGGATAGTGCGTCACTAAGCGCTAAACACAGCGGTCGCATCTCACTCCAAATTCTCACAATGTGCTAGTATAGCACTGCAGCACGGACGCCACCGAAGATCAACCGAAATAAAATATATATATAAGTATTGTAGAGTAAGTAAGCCGTTTTGGACTCTTTGGCTATTTTGAGCCAAGTATGAAAGCACAATGATGAGATGACCGCTGAGTTTATAAAAAATAAACGTAAAATAAAAAGGAAATGGCAACGTGCCTATTGAAATCCCAACCCCTAATAAATTACCCACTTCGTTTTGCGATGATATGGCGTCACTAAGCGCTAAATACAGCGGTCGCAAGTCCTCCAAATTCCTCACAATTGGCTAGTAATGGCACTGCAGCAAGGACAGCCACCAGCAATCAACCAGAAATAAAATATAATATAACGCTATTGTAGGCGTAAGTAAGCCGTTTTGGATTCTCCTTTGGCTATTTTCTAGCCAAGTATGAAAGCACACTGAGAGATGACGCTGAGTTATGAAAAAATAACGTAAATAAAAAGAAATGGCAAGACTGTGCCTAATTGAAATCAACCCCTAATAAATTTTCCCACTTTGGTGTTGAGGTGGATATGTGTGTACTAAGAGCTAAACACAACGGTAGCAAGTCCCTGCAATTCCTCACAATATGGTACTAGCTGCACACTAGTGCCAGCAAGCCCACCACAAGCAAACAAAAAAAAAAAGTATAACGTTATGTAGCCCAGAAGGGCTGTTGGGTTCTTGTGAATCACTCCTGCCTAACACTATTCTAATAGAACACACCTAACGCTTTCCCGACCAGCAGCAGACTCTCTCCCTAGAGCATCCAGAACACAGAATGTCCGAGCTCGCGGGGCAGAGGCCTAGTCTATCCCAGGGTCACCTGATCTGGACAGCCAACCACGTATCGACGTGTAAGGGTACCACGTCATGCTGGGTGGAGTGCAGAGTCTCCTGGCTTGTGATTGGCTTGTTTCTGGGCCAAAAAGCAAAACGGCGGGAGCTGCCATTTTCTCGAGCGGGCGCAAAGTACGGTGTTCGTCAGCACGAGCAGTTGCGAGTACGCGAATGCTCGAACGAGCATCAAGCTCGGACGAGTATGTTCGCTCATCTCTAATTATAAAACAAGAAAGTTTATCATAAACGTTTATTGCAGTACTCACCAAATTGGAGGAATTCCTCTAATTTCACTTCATATCCACGTGAAGGAAGTATTTTAAAACTCAAACTAAATTGTTTGTGCCTTTATACACCTCTAAAATTGCCCAAATTATAATCATTAGACCAGCTTGATTTGTATTCTTTATACTTGGTGTATTAGTTTAATGGTCAGTGGCTGTTGTGAAGATGGTGTATAGATGTTGTGTGTATATCTATAGATGCTCAGGTATTGCACCTGGCACTTCTTGGCACCCATGGTGGCGGTGGTTACCGGGATAATGGTAAGGGTGTTAGCACTAATCTATTAAACAGCACCATTACTAAGGTAAAAGTAACTGAAACACAATTTTTTTAATTAAAATAACCCCCCCCCCAAAAAAAACACCCTAACTAACCATTTTATAAAAAATTCCAATGTTATCTACATGGTCCATCAAATTTGATGTAGTCCACTGCACAAATGGTTTTAAAAAAAAACTAAAAAAAAAACCCCAAACACTTTCAATTACATGGTTACTAAACTATCTGCTGCCTTTTCACATAGCAATATCCAACCCTTGCCCTGCTAACCCAAAGCACTATCCATAGCCCTGCTAATCCCGCAAACATTGCCTACCACCACATAGGCCATTGTACCATAAATCTTCTATTCCTAAAGCACAAACACTAGTCCTGCTATCCCTGCTTACTAATCTATAATATATACCACACAAGGCCCAGAGTAGCATCTGTTTCTTCCCCTCTAATTCAACCCCTAGCCCCTAGTCAGCGATAATAGACTTAAAGCGGGTTTTTTATAATGTACTCTACACATATCTAGAGGATCAGGTCTCCTGATAGATCATGTCGACTCACTCCATGAGGACTAGCTCTTTCATGCCCCACCACACCCACTTGGCTTGAAGGATATGGACGCACTTCCTGTCTGTATGCAGGTGTGCGGTGGCGGCTGTTGTGTGGCACCATTATAAATAGTCTGTTTACACCATGGATAGACACCCCCTTCTCCCTGGCCACCATGGGGAAAAAATATTTAAATAATTGCCCCACAACACCTGCCACCCTCCCTCCAACCTGGTAACAGACTATTTAGTAAATGATTTCGTACCCCTCCTATCTTCACTGCCCCTCCCAAAACTAATTTGTATTTGGGTATACTCCGGTCACAAGAACTTGGCATCAGCTTCTAAATTGTGAGCGTGTTTGCAGTGTGTTAAGACCATCTGCTCCATCGTGTATTATTCTTCTTTAACATGCATCAATAAACAATCTGAAGAGAGCCGAGTGTAGTACTTATTGTACCTCTGTTTTTACTTACCTATAGTAACAGAACCCCTCTGTAACCCATAATCAGAGTCTCCCCAGTTGTCAATAGCAACAGTGCCCCCCATAGTTGATGGTCACAAGGCCCCAAGCTTCAAATTGTGCCCCCATAGCCATTAGTCCCAGGGCCCTCCAGTCTCCAACAGGCCCCCATAACCAATAGTAAAAAGGTACTCACCTCCTGCAATGCTGGCATCCTCTGTACAAGCAGGGTACACAGGAACCATCTCACAGGTTGCAGGATTGTGGTGTGTGAGATGGTAAAGCAAAGTAGGGAGCGATCAGTCTTCCGCTATGGGCAGAATCTGGACTGCAGTGCAGATTTGGATCCCAAACCTAGATATACATGATGCAACAACATGTGAAGTTATTGTGTTGTGTGTTTCAATGAATGGTGCTGCGATGGTGATCATTTGTACAAGCGTCTTAAAGCAACACTGGCAGAATTTTTTGTTCAGGTATGTTTTCAACTGCCCATATGCAAAAAGAACCCCAACCATTATGTGTTTTGTGAAATTCTCATCTTTAGAATGGCACCATCCTCATAGCATCTTTACAATTCTCCTTTCATCCTCTAAAAGTGACTCATCACAAGTAAAAATGTACCTTATTAAGCTTATTTTTTTGTATGATACTTGGGAAGAAAATCTTTCTCTATAGAAAAATGTTTGATTTTTAACATAAAAGAGAGAGACTGCTTGAAAGGATATTTCATACATTACCTAAGGGGGCTGTTGGTTTAGTGGTGTACAAGCTGGTGACAGGAGGCTTCTTAATGACTAAGCCATATTTGTTTTTTCTTTGTGGCATGCCAAGAACTGTAACTTTAAAAACAAAAACCTAACAATGTAGAAAAATTATATAATGATAAACATATGTTTTGGTTTGATACGGTTAAAGTGACATCCAATGTACAGTATTTTTTATAAGCGTAATGTCAGTTAAGCTTTGCTGTTTCCAAGATCTATAGCCATAACCTTCTATGGTTAAGAGGGGGACTAATAAGAAGAAAGAAGCCCCCCCAACCCACCCTGTCGCTGCACAGCTATCATGAGGGTCTATGCCAATTGCAATGCCTATTTTCATCCTAATATTAAGTCAGTGGAGGCAATCAGTTAATCGATCCCATCATAAAACACTTCAACAGGGTGAAGACACTTAAAGGGGCCATGTTATAGTGCATATTATATAGTCAAGCATAAATCTAACAATTTCCATGACACCGTATGCATTAAGTTACCTGATAATATGATTTCCGTATAAGCTCTTACATTAAAGGGGTATTCCCATCTGGTCATTTACATTTAATTAAATTCATTTGCCATATGTAAACATTTCTTCAATTGGATGTAAATAAAAAAATGTTCCTGTGTGAAGATAATTTCTCATAAATGTAGCCATGTTGTCCCTTAGAAACCAGATAGCTTCCTCGGTTACGACCACGTCACACCCTGGGAGCGGTGGCCAGACATGCGCTATTGAGCCCTGCCGGACCACCAGGATTCAGCAATCATTACCACAGAGCGGCTGTGGGACCTGCAGTAACTCCCGTACATTTCATATACAAAAACTTTTTGTTTCTTTGTACAATCTCTCTAGTAGAGGTGGCCGTATCCAGGGACACAATCTTGTTTCTAAGGGACAACATGATTACATTTATGAGAAATTATCTTCACACAGGAACATTTTTTTTAATAACATCCAATTGAAGAAATGTTTATATATGGCAAATTAATGAAAGTGAATGTGAGTGCCCTGACGAGAATACCCCTTTAAGCTTCTTCAAACTACTTTTAACCTAGTGACTAATGCTGTACTGTGCCAATAGAATACAGATAGATTTAGAAGCAGGGAGTTGTGATAATACATTGGTGTTATTTTGGTCCTACATTTATTATGTTATATGGTTTATTTTCAACACTGATACATTACTTCCATTTCTTCATGTTTTTGTCTTGTAGAAGCGCATACCCTGGTAGACAATGGGGAACAGCAGTGAGCAGCATGTTTCTCTAAAATCTCTGTGTTCAACTTTATGTTTCAAAGGTTAGTAATTACACTGTAGGCAGAGGAGTACAACGTGCAATTTGTTAAGTATGTTTGCACTTAAATTTTGCTTAAAAGGATTCATGGTTGGCACAAAATAGATTTAGATTCCTTTAAATTAGAGTAATTAAAACAAAGTGGAGTAGCTAATAGGCAAACAGATCAGAAAGAAGATTAAATGAATCAAGTAAAATGTAATAAACTAGTCAATTGTTAAAAAATATTTGTGAAGTATTGGGAGAGAAAAGGTTAATTTTTGGCAAAAATAAGTAAATGTATATGGAATGTTTATGAATACATAAAATGTCTTTAAACCTTTTGCGCTTTAAAGATATATTTAAAGTTCTATAGGTTCATAAACACAGCTCTGATATGAGCAGAATGCCCTTGAGAAAAAACACAGAGTGAGCCTATTCATGGCCATAGGTGGAGCTCTGCTTTACTGTAGAAGTTTATAGGAATGTGCAACATACAGATACAATACATGTGTCAGTGAATCTCCAAGGGGTTTCATAGTATCTTGGAAAAAGACGGAGTTCCATCAAGTCCAAGCTATAAAATAAAACAAATGCGTTTTCCCCATAACCTGTGATATTTTGCTCTCCAGAAAGGTATCCAGGCCTCTCTTGAACATGTACATAGAGTCTGCCATAACAACCTCCTGGGGCAGAGAGTTCCATAGTCTCACTGCTCTTACAGTAAAGAATCTGCGTCTATAGCGATGCGCCGTAGAGGATACCCCCTTGTCCTGGTCACAGACATAAAAAGATCTTTGGAGAGATCCTTGTACTGCCCTTCAGGTATTTGTACATTGTAATGAGGTCTCCCCTCAGCTGTCTTTCTTCTAAGATGAATAATCCCAAATTTAGTAATCTATCACTGTATTCTTGTCTCCCCATTCCCCTAATAATTTTGCTTGCTCTCTACACCCGTTCCAGTTCTATTATATCCTTTCTATATACTGGTCCCCAAAACTGTACACAATATTCCATGTGAGGAAAAACTATGTCCTTATAGAGATCATAAAGATTAATGGAGCAGAACGGCCATGTACGGCCGTCTGCTCCATTAGTCTGACGGAGCGACAATCCCTTCAGGTTGAATTTGTATGTAAGTAGGAACAAGTATATATTATAATTATTGTTGCTGACATGGGAACAAGGATTATCAATAAAGCTTTATTACAGACATCTTACAGCTGATCATTGTAGCCTGGGACTAAAGTAAAGCATCCAGAGAGCTTCACCAGAGGTCACAGTGGACAGAGAGGTCTGTCTGTAACTGGAGGTCATCTGTAAGTCGCGTGTCCTTAAGTCAGGGACCGCCTCTATGTATATATATAGTAATTGAATACAAATAACGTTGTCATAGTTACCCTGCTTAATGGAAATGAAAAGCACAAAATAGGGAACCTATGTTAACCCCTCCATGACCGGTCCACATAAATATAAGTCAGTCAGTTGTGGAGTTTTGTTAGTGCTCACGGACCGAGACTGCTCAATATGCGACAGGTTTCCACTGTAGATTCCAAAATCTACCACATGTACTGTATGTATCTGATTACATGAAATCACAACATGCCTTCATAGTGGTATGGGAGGCATAGAAGTAATGGAAGCATGCTGTGATTTCGTGTGATCAGATACATACATAGAGTAGATTTTACCAATGTTAGACGGTAAAGAACATTACCCTGGTCACATGACATGAAGTGCTGAATGGCAAAATGGAAGCACGTGACAAGCAGAGCAAGCCCCCTCCATTTCTGCTAAATCTGACTGTATGCCAGGTAGGATAACAAAGTTGATTTATGGGGATATGAGGGAAACAATTTCTAGCTAAAATATGCGTGGCATTTAGTTAATAGGGCTCTAGCTTTATTTGTGAAAAATGTGGTGACAGGTTCCCTTAAAGTACCAAATGTGGCCTAAAATAATAGTAAAATAAAAGTGAAAAACAAGTTTTTAAAAAAATATACAAAAAAATTTAAAAACCCTAAACATTTAGATCACCCTCCTACAGAGAACACATATAAAAATAAACCAGTAAAATCATAAACATATTCGGAATTTTCGCATCCCAAAACACTGGATCTTCAAAATCTAAAAACAATTACTGCCAACAGTGAACCTCGTCATTACTGATGAACCTTGTCATCGTACTGATCCATATAATAAAGGAAAAGTGTAAACTCGACCACACGTTGAAAGCTGTAAATACAAAGTCCATCAAAATATGGCATAACTGGGTTTTTTACAAATTCCATCACATTTGTTATTTTCTTCCAGCTTCATGCTCTTAAATGGGGCCATTAGAAAATACAATTTGTCTCATAGATAAAAATACCTCATAAAGTGTTGTAAACAAAAAAGTCAAAATGGTACACAAAAAGACGAAGAAACTTGGTCTTGAAGTGGTAATAATTTATTTGATATCATATATACAGTCACCGGCCACTTTATTAGGTACACCATGCTAGTAACGGGTTGGACCCCCTTTTGCCTTCAGAACTGCCTCAATTCTTCGTGGCATAGATTCAACAAGGTGCTGGAAGCATTCCTCAGAGATTTTGGTCCATATTGACATGATGGCATCACACAGTTGCCGCAGATTTGTCGGCTGCACATCCATGATGCGAATCTCCCGCTCCACCACATCCCAAAGATGCTCTATTGGATTGAGATCTGGTGACTGTGGAGGCCATTTGAGTACAGTGAACTCATTGTCATGTTCAAGAAACCAGTCTGTGATGATTCCAGCTTTATGACATGGCGCATTATCCTGCTGAAAGTAGCCATCAGATGTTGGGTACATTGTGGTCATAAAGGGATGGACATGGTCAGCAACAATACTCAGGTAGGCTGTGGCGTTGCAACAATGCTCAATTGGTACCAAGGGGCCCAAAGAGTGCCAAGAAAATATTCCCCACACCATGACACCACCACCACCAGCCTGAACCGTTGATACAAGGCAGGATGGATCCATGCTTTCATGTTGTTGATGCCAAATTCTGACCCTACCATCTGAATGTCGCAGCAGAAATCAAGACTCATCAGACCAGGCAACGTTTTTCCAATCTTCTACTGTCCAATTTCGATGAGCTTGTGCAAATTGTAGCCTCAGTTTCCTGTTCTTAGCTGAAAGGAGTGGCACCCGGTGTGGTCTTCTGCTGCTGTAGCCCATCTGCCTCAAAGTTCGACGTACTGTGCGTTCAGAGATGCTCTTCTGCCTACCTTTGTTGTAACAGGTGGCGATTTGAATCACTGTTGCCTTTCTATCAGCTCGAACCAGTCTGCCCATTCTCCTCTGACCTCTGGCATTAACAAGGCATTTCCGCCCACAGAACTGCCGCTCACTGGATGTTTTTTCTTTTTCGGACCATTCTCTGTAAACCCTAGAGATGGTTGTGCGTGAAAATCCCAGTAGATCAGCAGTTTCTGAAATACTCAGACCAGCCCTTCTGGCACCAACAAACATGCCACGTTCAAAGGCACTCAAATCACCTTTCTTCCCCATACTGATGCTCGGTTTGAACTGCAGGAGATTGTCTTGACCATGTCTACATGCCTAAATGCACCGCCATTGAGTTGCCGCCATGTGTTAACGAGCAGTTGAACAGGTGTACCTAATAAAGTGGCCGGTGAGTGTAAGTAATAAAAAATTGCTAAGAAATTGTAATATCTTTTTTGCCTTTTAAAAGGTTTTCTATGCAACTCAAAAAAAATAATACTACCAAACTTCTTGCCTTAAGTAACCAATTACTGGTCAACTCATCTTTTAATTAAATAATGTGATGATGTATGGTTCTAAAAAAAACATTTCATGACACTAATACCTGATCATTTTCTAGATCTACACCATATTAGACTGATGGGTCAGGACAGATTATACAGGGGTGATTTGTGATGTGCTGGAATTTTGGAAGAATAATGTCATGAGTGTTATGCTCCTTAAAATATCTGGTATACTACCATCCTCACCAGGGCCCACAACCATAGTTACCAAGTAAAGGCTTTGGGGGTTATTTATCATTGGTTTTCCTGGGCTTTTTGGCGTAAAAAAGTCTCAAAGTAGTCCCATAGACTTTTCACCTCTTCATTAATCTGGTGTAAACTTAGAACTACTGCTAGTGCAAAACCACGCAAAGCCAGATTAATGACTTGAGACTTTTGCAAAAAAATAGACTCCAGTCCCCTGCTGGTCTAGACTTTTTATGAATTTTGAGACTTTTTTTGGACTTTTTGAAAAAAAAATATTAGATAGAAAATAGACCATACGAACATTTAATAAAGGGCCAAAGCCACTTTAATGAATCAGATGGGCATTGGAGCTCCAAAAATAGAAATAGTACTGTCCCAGTCTAACGATAAATAACCCACTTTGTCTTTCTGCCTTGAGAAGAAGGATCTTTGTTCCCTTAAACTTGCTGTTTTAAAGCATTAATAAAAATATTTTCACAAAAGGTCTGGGAGTTTTGTACATGAAAAGTACATTACTTTTTTGATGATCTTTCTTAGCATTTAGTTAATGCTACCAGACATAATCCAGGATGGGACACCACTGTTTACTTGTCACCTACAGAGAATTATTTTACAAGGTTTGAAATTCTCACATTGTCACTTATGCGGATTCTCAATTGTGACAGCAGTAACAGGAAACTGCCACTTATTTAGAGAGGGATCCCAATGGTAATAAATTGTTGATGTGTTTTCTCCATGTGGCATAGCCTAAGGTGACATTTCATATTTGATCATTTATATGGATTTAACTCTCATCTATTCATTTACAGTAACCCTGTAAATGAATCCTTAAAGTGAAGTGTCCCTGAAGCTCTTATAGCTGCACACATATTTTAAGGTTTAACACCAATATTGACTTCAGCTTAATGTGTGCTAACACACTATGTAGTCACAGTGTTATAAAAAGCAGGGCATCTGGGAAGCACGCCTTGGTGCCGTTGCCTTTTCTTGATAATTAAGACTTTAAAATTGGCATATTCAAGATCCATGTGGGAGAGAAAAGACTCTGAGTCATTGTGTGATAATAGGAGTGAGGTTTCTCCACAGTTTTTCATGTTGTGTGAAATACCAGGAGAAAACCTACTTTCTTAGAGCTTCCCGCTACACGGTCTCACTCCTACACCCTATAGCCAGTTTATTTGTCACAAAGATATACGCTGAATGGTATTCTGCTCACAGAGCAGGGAGGAAAAATTCATGCAATAAAAAATTTACTGAGACACGGAAGGTATAGGCATAGAAGAAAATCCCTATTAGAACAATGATGAATTATGAATATCCAAGGGAATAAAGAATAGGTTTGTTTTATACACTAAAAGATACATTAATACTTAGGATGGAACTGAAAAGATTAAGCTGTGTTATTAAAATGCCATTATTGGGCAACTATTCATAATGTGTTAATAGAATTAGCTGTCTTAAAGTAGATTTGTCAGCCATCTTGAAATGCCTTTATAAGTGAATACCCTACTGTCAATTCAGATGATATTTTATATTGTGCTGGGGGGAGCGTTGTGAGGGGTTGTGAGTATGTTTCTTATTTACTTCATTAAAAAATTCTTCTTAGGCTAAATGTATACTGACGTGACCCCTCCCTTCTCCATAGCGATCCACTATGCACGGCCAGTAACACGGGGAAAGACAGTACCATGTGGTAGGGAGTGGTACGGTGCCGCATGTGTGTGACACGGTATTGCTCCGTGCAGCCATTGCCAGTCTATGGTGGACATATGTACGCCCGCAAGTGTCCCCCTGGGGTCGTGTGAATGTGGCCTTAGTTTGTAAAGAAATAGGCTGCAATGTGCCTCTTAGTTACAACATTACTTCTATGTTGCTATGGCAAATCTGTAAAGATTGCTGTATTTATATAGTGCACACAGATTACACAGCAATGCACAGAGATTGCCAAATCAGTCCCTGTCCCCATTGGGGCTCACAATCTAATCAACCTACCATTATGTTTTTGGAGTGTGGGAGGAAACCGAAGGACTCAGATGAAACCCACGCAAACACGGAAAGAACATACAAACTCTTCGCAGATGTTGACCCTGGGTCTTGAACCCAGATCCCCAGCGCTGCAGGGCTGTAATGCTAACCACTAAGACGCTATGCCGCCCTCTCCTCTCCTGTTTGTTACACAGCTGTAAGTGTTAACCCTTTCTGCTCTCTACCTGGCAGTGGTATGATAAAAACATTATTTTTAAAGTTCAAGCTGAAAGTGAAGGGATAAATCCTCACTGTCTGAGCAGTTTAAACACACACAGGGAGATTAGATGTGAGCTCATGCAGCCTCCATAGACAAACACTATACAGGCTGGAATAGGGATCTCTGAGAGAGGGAGTAGCTTTTTCTTTACAAACTAAGCAGAATTTGTCAATGAACTATATGAAAAAAATGTTCACCACATCCCCTCCCTTGCACATGATTTAAAAAATAATTTCAAACGGTTACGCTTTAAAGTTCTGTTTTTGTCATACCTATTTGATTCCTCCTGGCAATGTAAGAATAGATTGAAAACCAAGGGACAGATATTCCAAAATTGTCTTAAAGGAAGTCTACCATTTGCTTATATGCATTTTGAACCAAACATACCTTAAGAATGCTGTAGCTACACGATAGAGAAACATATCTTGTTTAATCCCAGAACTGTGTGGTTTTGCTGAAAAAACAATTATAAAATTATGATAATTAGGCTCTCAGTGTTGTCACTGACAGGCAGAAGTAATCAATCACTGCACCATCCCCCAGCTGCTGTGTATGAGTCATACAGCTCAGGTTGATTAATCCTGTCTGGACAGTGCAGGCAGCTCCTGTGTATGTAGAAGTAATGTGTTTATGTACGTCAGCTCCCTGCTTCTTGGAGCTGGTGGGGGTAGAGAAAGAGGGGGAAGGGAACAGAGTGAAGGTACCCCTGGCCAATTATAGCCATGTCTACTAGCTATGGGCGTTCATCTATAATCATTTTAAATATTGTAATTGTTGATTAGAGTATGTATCATTTTTTGTAACGCTAAATGACAGACTTCTTGCTCCCAAAGTAGTGAGCCTGTTGTTAAAAATTTGAATCCGACCCAGTCTTATGTTGACTAGACAGTCTTATACTCCTCCAGATTTGTGTCTTCTGCTGCTGAATGATCTGCCCTATTAGTTGACGTCACTATTGCCATTAATTTGTGTTAGCATGACCACTTTCTATGAGCCAAATTCCTTTTCTGGGAAGCCACAGGCCCTTTTGTGTCCAACTCCTTTTCATATACGTGTTGCATGTTGTTTACCACTAAGGGTTTTTTTAATAAAAGAAGGAGGTCTGATCAGAGGTCCCTGTCGGGCAGACTAAGCCGGGCCTGTGCTGAATGTAACAGTGTGCCATGCTAATTAGGACAATCAGGGGCATAACACACCCAATACCCCAGATGGCTGGGCCCCCTGATACTGCGAGCCCCAAAGCAGCTGTTAAGGCTACTACCCCTGCAGTTACGCCCCTGAGGACAATCTATCTTGTCCTGCATTCATAACTTGTTAGACTTTAATGGGTACTCTTTTATGGCCAAACATCTTCACAATCCAAAAGTCTTGTAGTTTCTTTAAAGGTAACTTTGCAAATTGAATTCATGCTGCCATGCTTTTTGGAAGAAGAGGAAGCTTTCACAGCAATGTCTCCATACAAGTTTGCAGCCAGATCCTGTTGCAGTGAGCTCTGCAGATTTTTGTGGCAGATAACCTTTAAAAGAAGCATCACAAAAGCGAGTGGACGAGCTTGGCGGCGAGTGTGCATTGATCCCAAGTGTGTGCACTGTCTTAAGTGTGACTTAGGTTTAAGGGACTTAAGTTTGAGGGGCTTTTACAGGTAACTGCTGTGTTTTGTGTTACTCTGACTGTAGATTCTTCTTTCTGTGCATATTTCTATTGTAATCCCCATTAGAATAATGGACTCCATAAGTGGCATTGCTACACAGTGTACATCCTGTGCCATGTATGCTTTCCTTGAACAGCCGTTCGAGGGGGGATACTGCTGTGTGGGATGTGTGAAAATTGCTCATCTGGAAGCCCAAATTCTGGATCTAAATGAGCAAGTTTCAAGGCTGCGGGCAATTGATAATATGGAACGAAGTTTGCTGCTCCTGGAGCACAAACTCTCTGGGGAAGATGGGTGTGGGGAGGGAAGTATGGAGGTGCAGAGTGAGGGGGCAGCTAGTTGGGTAACATGTAGAAGGCGGGGTAGAGGGAAGAGTTGTAGGGAGTCTAGTCCTGATCTGGTGCACCCCAATAAGTTTGCCAGGCTGGCGGATGAGGGGGATATCAGCTCTGGGGTAGCAATGCTGCAGAAAGACGTGGCCGCTAGCAACCAGGGGAATGTCTGCTCCGGTAAGAAGGGTAATGGAAGCACAGGCAAGGTCAGACAGGTGCTGGTAGTGGGAGATTCGATTATTAGGGGAACACACAGGGCAATCTGTCACAAAGACCGTGCATACCGAACAGTGTGTTGTTTGCCGGGTGCTCGGGTTCGGCATGTTGCGGATCGGGTTGACGGATTACTGGGAGGGGCTGGTGAGGAACCAGCGGTCATGGTCCACATTGGCACTAATGACAAAGTAACAGGTAGGTGGAAGGTCCTTAAAAATGATTTCAGAGATTTAGGCCATAAGCTCAGGGCAAGGACCTCAAAGGTAATTTTCTCCGAAATACTGCCTGTACCACGTGCCACACCAGAAAGGCAGCGGGAGATCAAGGAGGTAAATAAGTGGCTCAAAAGTTGGTGTAGGAAGGAGGGTTTTGGGTTCATGGAGAACTGGACTGACTTTTCGGTCGGCTACAGGCTCTACAGTAGGGATGGGCTGCACCTCAATGGGGAGGGGGCCGCTGTTTTAGGGGAAAAAATGGCTAGAAGGTTGGAGGAGTGTTTAAACAAGAGACCTGGGGGGAGGGCAACTACACTTGTGCAGGGCAAATAGACAGTGTACATAGAGAGCTGGGAAGAGTCATAGTCCATGGGGGAGGAAGGGAGGCTGGAATGAGATTGGGGAATAAGAACAAAATGAATACGGACAGGGAAAACCATATAAAGTGCATGTACACAAATGCCAGAAGCCTCACAAACAAAATGGAGGAACTGGAACTCTTGATGTTGGAGCGGAAATATGATATAGTGGGTATCAGCGAGACATGGCTGGACAGTAGCTATGACTGGGCTGTTGCTATAGATGGTTATAGTCTTTTTAGAAAGGATCGTATAAATAAAAAAGGGGGAGGGGTTTGTGTATATGTGAATTCTCGCCTCAAGCCCGTCCTGCGAGATGACATCAGTAACACAAATGCAAATGTGGAGTCCCTATGGGTGGAGAAAAGGGGAGGGAAAAAAAATAATAAAATATTACTAGGGGTTTGTTATAAGCGCCCAAATATAATGGGAGGCAGCAGAGGAAATGCTGATAGTTGAAATGGATGCGGCTTCCAAAGCATGGTGAATACTTACAGGGGGGGACCTTCAATACCCAGATATTGACTGGGGGGCAGAACATGCAGGACTTCAAAGGCAGCAGGTTCTTGTCAACAAAAAGACAATACCCGTCGCAACAGTCCTGGAGCCAACAAGAGGGGGGGCATGATGGACTATTCCTAACCAACAGACCTGATAGGGTATCAAAAGTACAGGTTGGGGGGAACTGGGGAATAGTGAGCATAATATTATTTGATGGCGTATTCTGCTTTCTAAGAGCGTTAGTGAAGGGGAACAACACTCTAAAATTCAGGGGGGCAAATTTTCAGCAACTAAGGGAAGACCTAAGGATATAGACTGCGGACATAACGTTCTTCAAGACAAATTACACCCCAAAAATCGGGACTTTTCTTAATATATTCTTGAAAAAGTCTGTGAGAAACACATTTAACTATGGGAAAAAAGCATAAAGGAACAAGAAAAACCGTTATGTGGCTACTAGTTAGTAAGCGAAACAATTAAGCGAGAACGATAAAGCGTTTAAAGTCAAAAAGTTGAATGGTAGCGCTTGAGGCATAGAGGACTTGGATATAGAGAGAAAAATAAACCTGTAAAAACAGATAAAGGCCGCAAAAAAATAGAGACTGAGAGAATATGCCCAGGGAGAGCAAAACTAATCCCAAATTATTTTTCAGTATTACTAAATGATAAGAAAATAAAAACAGAGAGTGTGGGTCCCCTTAGAATAAAAATGGGGTCATGGTGGAAGAGATGAGGAGGAAAGCGCCAATCTACTTGAATGTGCCCTTATCAACGTCTTTACCCAGGAAAAAAATACCCTTGGTGGGAAGACAAATGAGGTAATGTTAATTCTTTTTAAATGTAAACAGTTTAAACCAGGAAGAGGACAGCGCAGCCTCGCAAACCACTACGACGAAAAACACCGGGGCAGATGGATACACCCCGAGTCTGCATGAATGTATGTACGGTGCTAGAAAACTGTTACTTTAATAGTGCAGATTCACTGAGGACTGGTATGTTCACAGGCCTGGAGCAATAGAAATGTGGAACATATACAAAAAAAGGATCAAATAGCGATCCTGGAAACTACCGACCCGTGGTCTAAGCTGTGGTGGGAGAAAATAGTTTGGGGGAAAGGGGTTATTAGAGATGCTATCCTGGAGTATCTACTGTGCACAACCTTATAAACCCGCGTCACTGGGGTTTATGAGAGATCGCTCCTGTCAGACTAATCTGAACGGTTTCTACGAGGAGGTAAGTTCAAGACGGATCTGGGGGGGGACGCTGTGGATGTTGTATATCTGGACTTTCAACGGCATCGGACACCGTTGCAGCCACATAAAAGGTGGTATATAAAATGAGACTGCGGAATAGGAGAACATCTGTGTATTGGGGAAGTAATTGCTTTAGAGATAGAAAACAGGGGTGGCATGAATGGAACATTCCAGATTGGGTTGATGTTACCAGTGGAGTGCCACAGGGGTCAGTTTGGGGCCATTCTTTTTAAATTTTATAATGACCTTTGTAGTGGGTTTACACAGTCAAGTTTCAATATTTGCAGATGATACTAGCTGGGGTAAAGTAATAAATACTGAGAGTTGATAGTATTTGTAGCCTTACAGAGGGATTTGTGGAGTTGAGGATGGGCAGAGAAAATGGTTATGACGGGTTTAAGTAGATAAATAGTAAAGTTATGCACAGGGCCATGGAGAACAAAAAGTATATAGTATGTTTAAACGGTCAATTACTTAGTACAACTGGAGCTGAAACGGACGGGGGTATTGTGGTGGTAAAACTTAATTTTGTGACCAGAGCCAGGGGATGTTGCTAAAGCAAAGTAAAATAATGGGATGTATCAAGAGAGGAATGAAGTTCTCATGTAAGACATAAGGTTTGCCCTTATCAAATCACTGGTCAGACCACACATGGAATATATCTGTGGGACTTGTTGGCACCCAGTGTATAAAAAAAGGATATAGTAGAGTGGAAACGGGATGAGTAGGAGAACCAGATGATTAGGGGAATAGGGGAACTAGAATAACTGACAGATTAATAAAAAATTTGGGATTATTCAGTTTTAGAAAAAAGACGACTTGAGGAGGAGACCTCATTACAATGTACAAATACTGAAGCGGGACAGTAAATAGGATTCATCCCAAAGATCTGCTTAAACCTCGGGCCGTGTGACAGGACAAGGGGCATCCTCTACGGCAGAGGAAGGCGTTTACCATCACCAATAGACAAAGGTTCTGTTACTGTAGACGCAGTGAGGACTTGTAGGAATCTCTCGGCACGCAGGAGGTTGTTATGGCGACTCTATGGTACATGGTTCAAGAGAGGCCTGGATCTTTCTGGAAGCAGAAAAGTATCACGGGGTCGGGGATAAAACATTTATTTAATCTTCAAAGGTTGGACTTGATGGACCCTATGCGTCTCCTTCCAGCTTATACTATGATAATGAGTAATACGCATGATAGATTCCAGGTTTTTCAAATCAATTTAAACACCCTACTGATCATCTGCCTGGACCTGGACCTCCTTAAGTAAAGATTTTCACATGTCCTGTAGTGCAAACGACCCCTTGCCGATGCAGGCAGAGAGTGGAGTGGTGCGAATACGTCCACAATGTAGCTTGCAGCTTGTGTAGGGTCAGTCAGGCCCTACAGCTGTCACTACATTCAACAATACATAGTCTCTAAGGACACCAGGGGAACATTGCAGTGGTAGATCCTGCTGGTAAGGCGGAGAGTAAGTGTTTTGTCTATGATAATAGTGTGTCAGCCCAATCACATGTGTTACACACGTTCTGTGAGCTGAGATGTAAGTGGAGGAGTAGCCACCAACCTGACCAGTTGGTAAGTAACAAACCCCCGGGCCAGGAATTTCTAGAGATAATTTCTGGAGGCGTCAGACCCGAGAGTCTGCAGAAGCAGACTGGAGTACTCCAGTACGACTCTGTACAGCTAGCATACCAGACCAGAGCAGTAGAGAGCCTAGCCCCTGCCTAAAGAGTGGAACTAATAGCTAGTCTAGTGAGAAATGAGGAAAGGGTTTCATCCTACCTTTAAGGGTGATACCTGAAGCAACCCGGGACAAGCTGAAGCATCCTTCCAGGACCACAGCTACCTCCATGCCTGCCCTCTGCATCCAGGCTGGAGCTCTACATCCTGTGGCTCCCTCCAACTGCATCTCAGCACTCCACTACTCTGTTAAGGCACGTTGCTCGCGTGGTCCGTCGGTTCCAAATAAAGAACCGTAAGGTGTTTTGTTCAACCATCTGCCTCCGTCTGGTCCCTGCTACTACGCGTCACCATCACAGGCACCCTGTCCACCACACACGACTAATACCTAGACGCACCAAAGGGTTGCCCAGGGAGAGAACCGCTATAGGCGCGCCTCTCCCTCATCATTTTCTTGCCAACACCACCCTGCTGGAGACCTGCCAGGCGTAGGAAGCCCTCCGGTTCCCCCATAGCAAGCCACAGTGACACTAGAGGTGCCTAGGCCGCCAACCGCAGCACTCAGGTACTGCGGGCCCCTGCTGACTCCAGGCCCCGAGAAAAGGCTAGGCCCCGGTGGGGGATGTTGCATATGTTTTCCATAATCTTATTCACTGTAAAACAGCTTTATAACCCTACCCTATTATGTTAAATAAAAATGACACAGGGGAATTAGCTTGTTGGTGTCCATCTGTGGTTTTAGTTAAAGAATTAGAAGACCTTCTAAGAACCAAATGATATTGTTCCAAACTTACTGTACATATTAACAACCATAATATTATTACGAATACTTCCATTTCTGACTACTACCTGAACTTTACCGGTAGCTCAGCTGTATTTAAGACCTTGAGCAGTTTTGTTTTGTTTTAATCTATAATCATAAATGATCTAAATTCTAGGCTCTTAAAGTTGATTTAGCACTCAGTCATAATTTAGTAATTAAATACACTCATTTTCCTAAATGTGCAAGCCTTAATATTGTTCTACCCACACTGATTTGTATTGTGCACCAGCCATACATGTTAATTTATAAGTGCTAATCATACTTTCATTAGGTTGCTGTAATATACATTTCCTGTTTGTTATGTTGAAGAATTATTTTATCGGGACTGGCCTGTATGATATTATTAGGAGCAAAGTCTCCTTAGGGAAAATAAGAGAAGGACTAACATGGATCATTAGAATGCCGAGCTGATTAGCTAATAATACCAGCAATCCTGTTAGCATATTATTTTGGTAATGAGCCTGGTCACCAAGAAAAGATCTAAAACTCTCTTTATGTACTCACTAATAATGACACAAATAGATTTAACATCCTACCATTAAGGGGGCCTTTCACCTCTCCTTACATATCTGTTTTGCTAAATATTTGTATTCCTTGTAGAATTCCAGAGCATTCACTGTCACCCCTCCTAGAAATGTATGCATAAATTGCAACTAGGTGTATTGTAGGTGTAACCCTATAGACTTTGTTGCTTTCAGTCAGTGATGACAATGTCAGACCAGGGCTGTGAAGTTGGAGTCATGATAAAAATGGACCGACTCCAACTCCACAAACATATAATAAATTATAACCCTGCCTTATCCCCTCCATGATCTGGCTTTACAGGCTGTTACACTGCTGTTACCCGCCCCCTTGCTCCCTGAGGGAGCAGTAGGGAAAGATGTGAAAAAGTCAACAAGACAATAGGCCCTTCTGCTCCAGACAGCAAAACAGTAATCAGCATATTATGTAGGTGATCAAAATTGTCCAATATCATACCAATGCTATGGCTAAAATATGATGCAAGATGTTCCAGATTTATCAAATTGTCTGCTGCTGGATTGTAAATCTGGCATAGTTTTAAAGTGTTTAGCAGATCTTTTGCATTCAGCATTTCTGTCAGGATTTTTTGCCACAACTTAGATCAAGCCCCCTTCTTAGCTAGATCACACCTCTTTTATTGAGGACATGCCATTTTTGACGTACCAGTCGGAAAAGTTTCTAAATATTGTCTGAAACCTTTTGAGGAAAGCGGTGTAAACTTCGCAGATACACATAGAGGACCACCTATATTGATTATTTTAACAAGTAATAATGAGGGTGACTGGGTAAGAAAAATAAACATTCTTACCCTACTTCGGCTCCTGGTTCCTGCTTCGGTACAGCGCTTCTGGTTTCAGGCCCTATGACCAACTGCATTTTCCAGGGGTTCACGAGAATGAGTTTATCCAATGATTGGCTTCCTCAGACCAGTAGACAATAGAGGTAGTGAAGTCCCCTTGAAAATAGAAGTGACGTCCTATGTCTGAGGAGGCCAATCATTACTTTAAACAGATCCTGTGATGCGTGGAATTTCCGGTTGGGCGCAGGACTTGAAACTAGAACTACCAGAGCAACGGAGGAAGTGGGACTGGAGCAGGGTAAGCCTGTGTTCTCTTGTTACCCCAGCCCTCTGTGTGAGTGTATGAACACATATAAAAGTTAGAAAATAAATATAAATATTAAAATATATCTGTTATAATTAAATGCTATCAGTTCCAGAAGAAGACATTATACTAATTGCTCTGAAATGTGAACAGTATTATAAACAGTAATTTATGCAGAATAAAAGAAGCACCTACTGTATAAAGTCACATATATAGCTTTGCAAGCACAAGGTTTAACAAAGGTCCAACAATTCAGACTTTGTAAATCATGTATCTTGAAAAAGAAATCTTTGTGCACAGATGCATTTCTTAATCAATGAGGCAGGTAAAAAAGCCTGTCTCATATATTTGAAGTCTACTTGACAATCAGCCTTGTTATATAGTACCTCAGTGTTATCATGGATCAAAATCATCATCCAAATCAGTAGATGTATTTTGACATCTGCCATTACAGGAGTGTAGGAACCTTAACCCATTTACAACTTGGCCATTTTGGATCTTCCTGACATGGCCCATTTTTTCAAATCTGACATTTGACACTATAAGTGGTTATAACGTTGGAAGGCTTTAACATGTCGAGGTGATTTTTAGATTATTTTTGTGGCATATTACACTTCATGTTAGTTGAAAAATGTTTTATCCATGGAAAAAAACTGATATTTTGAGAAAATTTGGAAAAAGTCTTGATTTTTGAAATTCAACATTTTCTACTTTTCTGACACATATGGGGAGATTTATCATACGCCAGCACCCGTGCATTGTTGTATGACAACGGCCAGGCCCCCTCGTTGTGCTAGATACATCAAAAGGCTTAGGCCTCTTAATGTATCTGGCAGGCGGCATGTCCGGCAAGCGAAACTTTGCCAGGTCAGACCTGGCGTAGCTTCGCGTAAAAACCAGCAAACAAAAGTTTGCTGCTTTTGCAAAAGAGCCTAGGAACGGGGCGGGAACACCCCGTGCCTGTCCCCTCTAGCGGCCGCCACGCCACACTATGCCCCCTCCATGCCGCTTGCCGTGGAGGTGGGGTATTTGTACAATGCGTAAGAATTTGTGATTATTCCACTGCTGTGATAAATCTTTCCCTAGTCACTAAGTTGCTGCTCAAAAAGACTAGTTATAGCTCTGCACACCCAGCCTTCTGGTGTATAACATGGTTACCCATTGTCCTTGGGGTAGCAGCTTATTGTTGAATTTTGGAAAGGCTAACCGTTTTGGCTTCATGCTAAAAGGTTCTTGTCTGCTTGAAAAATATCTGTAATATGGGTTTTAAATCATTCCGAATTTCACTCATGTATCAGTATGCTGAGGCCTGAAAAGCATTCTATCCTGTAATCATTGTGTTATATATCGTTATGGACTTTCTGTTCTTTGATATGAATAGTGAAAGGGTAGTAACGACTATAGGAAACAGTTGTCATCTTTCAAGGTCATTGAGGCAAAGTCTTACAAAGCAGCCTTTTCAACCCTATAGTGAATTATAAAAAAGTATACATGGTAGAGTAGGAACCCGACAGTCGCTAACACATTGAGGTAGGTACTGATACATTGTTGTTTGCCTGGCAAAGGACTTCAAAGGGTTGTCCAGCCACAAAAAAAAGTTCTTTGGATATGTTTCAACTGCAAATACATTACACTTACTAATTCACTGGGAGTTTTAAAGCCATTGCCTTGATTTTACAGCAGGTCTCATAGTACTATATACTTTTACTTCTGCACTGTCAAAAGCTAACAGACTAAAAGAAAAAGAAAAACATAAGAACAAACCATTATAAAAAAATAATGGAGACCTGTAGTGAAAATGTACAACAGGTCAGCATTTAAATTACAATGTAGGTTAGTAAGTGTGATCTAATTGCAGGCGAAACATATACAAATGTAACTTTTTTATGTCTGGAAAACTCCTTTGGGGGAGGTAGATTGTGCCCTTTGTTGTTTAAGTCATGTAGCACCCGTTAAATCCTACATTAGAAATCAGAATTTAATTATTCCTAAAGGGATCCTTTATCTTATCTGCTGTGTTTTGGCTGGCTTTCGCCTGTAATTTTTCTATCTGCTATTTTGCTAATTTATCAATCTCACTTTTTCCTTGTGTTTAAAGTTTTTTTTCAGATCTCTTTTTTGTAACATTTGTTACAAATGTTTCAAAAATGTCACATAGATGTCTCAAGTCACTTCTTTCCATTTTCTTAGTTTTCTTTAAGTATGGTTTCCTCTGGAGTTAAGAAAATTTGTCATTTGCGACATTGCACCATCTGGAATAGAAGGTAAATGTGTCTTGACGATAAACTAATGTCCAGCGGACTTCAGTCTACATTTCAAAGTCCCCAAAAAGAGGCAAAAATTGCAATGCACCAAAAAAGTCTCAGAAAAACTGAAAGGAAGAAAATAAAGATAAATGAACCCCAATGTGTTTTGTGTATAAAAGTAAAGATTTTCCATAAGCACAATTTTTATGGAACAGGGTTTTATTCATCTTTAGCAATAAAGAATATAGGCATATTGGGGTTTGACAATGAATACTAAATTTGTCATTCACACACATGATACTTGCATAGTCACATGCTCTCAATCTACATTTGTTCAGCAAGCAAATCATCTACCCAGAGGATAATGGCAATGAAAGTATTACAAGCTTTTTGTGTTTTCAAACTGCTTGAAGTACTTCTACATTAAAGTAGAAGTTAAATATTTATTACCATTAAATGCATGTGACCTTCTGACCACAGAGAACAGCATGGCATCTAAAATATCACAGTCACACAACCTTGTTATACAGACAGTCACATCCACCTCATCTATTATTTAAATAATCTGTTCTGTATTGGAGTTATTATAATTGGTGATGAAAAACTAGAGCAACAGCAAGACTGCCAGCTCCAGGCTTGATGAAGAAAATGAAATCCATAGCAACCGATGTAATATATGTTCCATCTTATCCAAACTTTACAGCACTGATCTTGGAGCTATAACTATTTGGTTGCTATGTATTTTATTTGTTTCTGTCCGTACAACTTAAGTGTCAATATAATTGTGCAAAAAAGTCATATCTCAAGTCGTATATGAAAAAAATTCGCATCCCCCTTGTGTAAATATTCATTACCCTTCACCACCTCCACCAACTCTTTTTCTCTCTCCACTGATATCATTATTTTTTTTGCCTCCACCATTCTCCAGCAATCATTGTTTATTTTTTCAGAACCAAATTTGCTAATTATTCTTCTTCTACTGTCCATTGGCTAGTGCTTCATTTTCCACTGAAGCCAAACACTGCCCATCTGGCAGAAGATGCATAAGGAACACATTGGGGGGGGATTTACTAATTGTGCCGCAAGGACGACTGTCTCCGGAAAGCACAGCCCGATGTATTTAAGTGGTGCACGGCTGTTAGTGATTACTGGGCAGACGGAATTAATAAGTCGTGTGCGACAGTAATAAAGCGTGCGCCCAAATCTTACATGCACTGCGCCTTAATTTTGCTCTCAGACCAATTTTTACTTGGTCTATTGTGCGACAAAAATTGCGCCTAAAAATGTAGACAAAATACACATAAATGTGGAGGATAATGTGGAAACGTTAGGCCACGCCCACTTGCGCCAAAAAAAGACGGAGGTGTCGGGATAGTCGGAAACATCTGTTCTTTCTGGCGCAAGCTCATTATAAATGATCCGCAACAATTCTGTGCCAAAAAAATTACAATCCCGGCATTTTTTTGGCGCAGATGCGATAATACATATGCCCCATTGTGCTATTGATGCCAAAACTAATAGCCCAGGAATAATGCACTGGAGTCAGTGGACCAGCAGTTATTAAAGAAAGCATAGAATTGAGGGAGATGATAAAATCTTTTTAATAAATCTGGTTGACATCGAATTTCAGAAATGTATAAAATTATGTTTCAGTAAATAAAACAGATTATCTGTGCATTTTCTGCCCGAAAAGCCTTCTGAGGTCCCTCCCCTTCAAATAGAAAAGGATGTAGTCTTATTTTGTTATTTTCTTTTCTTTTTAATTTTATGCTAATGAGTCTGAGAAGTTTCCAGAACTCCTCAGCAATGTCTTTTAAATCCTTGTTACAGTGAGCAGAACATGTCTCACCCTTCCCCTATTCTCTCCCTCCTCCCTCTGCCTGTGTAATCTAACAGTAGCAGAAAGTACAGAGGGAGGGAAGACCTGCTATGCTCATTGTAGACATCACTGATTGGGCTCTGAAAAAATCTCCCAGAGCCCCTTGGGCTCATTATCATAATTTTAAAAGTTAACTTTAGAAGGAAGGTGGCCATGGATAATAAATATAATTAGATTACCACAATCACTGTGCCTGAATCTATGATTAAGTGCCCCTGATGTATCATGCTTGATTTTGGTGGTAGTTTTTCTTTAAAAATGAGCTTTCACTAATGGACAATAATCAACTTTTGATGAAATTGTGGCTGTGACAGGTTCCCATATAGTCCTTATACAACAGGGCACCCTTGTTTCACCTGATAAAAATACCTGCTCCAAATCAATAAAATGTACTTTGATTCGCTACATGGTATCCAGGTATCCGTATGGAGTTGTGCATTGGCAGTGAGCAAGTACCGTTCCGACACTCAGTGTGAATGACTGCCATGACAGCCGACAGAGTCTACTGCACAGGCACGAGAATTTGGCCGGCTGGATGACGTAGGAGGGGAGGTGTGGTATTACTATGGAGGTGAGGAAGAGCAGCTCGACTTGCCTAAGCCTCGCCCAGTTCAACTAGCTAAATTCCCTGCCTGGATACCAGGGCATTCTATAGATTTTTGGAGCAGGGATTTTTTTGGGGTGAAAAAAGGTTGCTCTTTGGGAACCTGTCAAAGCTGAAATTTTAGCAAAAGGTGGTGACAGGTTCCTTTTTAGAAAGCTCAGTGAAAGCTCACTGCGTTGTAAGGAAAGGAAAGAATACATTTTTAATGTTGCTTCTTAGAAGACTTGGATTGTATCATGCTCCATTTTGGAATTCGTTATGGGTCTTTGAATAGACTATAAACAATACAATGGATAACATGGTGGTCTGTAGAATAATATGCAGTGTTGTCACTAAAAATTAAGAATATTACTTTTTGAAAAAACATATGCCTATAGTATGCAGACTTTATCATTTTTATGTGTGCTTGAACTTCAGGTCTCCAGTGGTCATAAGCAGAGCAAATAAGCCATAATTATAACGAAAATAACGCTGTACAAATGTATGTTTATACCGATTTGTGGTTAGTTTGATTGTGTACAAAGCCTAGGTAACATTATTAAAGCAATAATAATAAAGCATGGGAAAAAGTAAAGTCAAGATTTTCCTCATTTAGACATTTAAAGCATCTCCTGTGGCACCCATCAGAAGAATGGGAGTCCTTTCACCCCTGTTCAGTAAATGAAGGCTGAGGGGAGTGGGCTGCATACAGTAACAAAGTGGCCACCTTTCCATTTACGGTAGTCTCCTCCTATAAGACCTATCTGACATCCTCCATATGGCAAATGTCCCATAATCATTTATGACACATCATATCCCGGGGGCATGCCATCAATTTTTACACTGAGAACACACAAAACAATAGGGAAATATTATAAATCTAATATAATCCAAACAAAATTTTTTTTCCAAGGCAGCTCCTTCATAGATCTTATAGTCAGCAATGAAACCATTCTGTGTCCCTATGGCTGCGTTCACACAGCCGTTTGGTCCAAAGCCCTATCTAATAAGCTTTACCATGGAAACGCATATGATCGTTAGCAACCATGTTTTGCTTTTAAACAATGAAAGATAACAGGTGCTGGTTACCAAACATTTCCATGGAAACGCATATGTGATCTGGCTTTGGCCGGGGATTTGACTTGCGTATCTACACATTTAGAATTACTGTACACACACAGAGTACAGCTTTCTGTAGGATATCTGTATGAAATATCAACTTAACTGCCCATGAGAATATGGTATTCTGGAAAGCAATCAGGCTAAAAGTGTTTTAATTAATGGAGGGATTCCAGACAGTCAGAAACCTGAAATGTTGATACATAACAAGAAGACAAATATGCAGAATATGCTTTGTGCTTAGCAGTGGTTTAGCAGTTCTATTAGAAAACTCCATAATGATCGCAATGGGCAAGGAAAAAACTTGCAGGGCCAGAAGTGTCAAAGATCTTGTGACCACAGTGACATTCAACAATTATGTCAGTGTTCTCCCAATTGTGACAGCTGAGGCCCATTTTTATTAGCTCTCATAGGTAAGCAGCAGACTGGGGGAACATGCTACAGTAACGAGGAGCCAGAGAAGGGATTTTTTCCCTTGTACCAGCACCAGCAACCAAAGGATTTATAACTCGAAAACCCCTTTAAGAGTGATGGTTAAACCTGCCAGTTGGATTTTCCAAGTCTAAACTGTCCGACCCTAGATTGCCACTAACTTTCTCTAGTTTAAAAGTCAAGCATAAATGTAGACTGTCATATCCAAACTTACCCCAACTAATTATATCAGAGGTGAGCAGCTTCAACTAGTCATGCAGTCATCACAGCAATTGTTCTGTGAGGTGTGACAGGCATCAGGGGCTTAACTACAGGGATTGCAGCCATAGCAGCTGGGGCCCACAGTGTCAGGGGGCCAGGCCATCTGACCCTGCCACACTAAAGAATGGATTATATTTACCATTTTATACATTTTATGCTGCACATTGTACATCATAATATGTATATAATAGTGCACATTATTCACCCCACACAGCTAAGCTGGTACCTCAGATAAAAAAAAATGTCGGGGGAGGGGATGGTAGGACAGCAGCACCAGGAATCTTACATCTCTACTTCCTGCATCTATACTCTTCCCCCTTGTGGTCAGCAGTTACAGGGCTGCATGAAGTCATATCTGTGGCCTCTGAGCTTCCTGGGATGAGAAGACTGTCTGAGTATATACATATGTGTATAAGTGTATAAATGTATGGATGTGTATATGTTATCGGTATATGCCATATGTTTTATATGCTCTATATGTGTGTATATGGGATTTATATGGTCTATATGTCTGTATATGGTACTGTATGGTTGTGTGTGTATGTATATATGTTTATGGTGTGTCTATGATGTATATATTTGTATATACTTTGTGTTATTATATAATTTATATATACTATATTTGTGTGTACCGTATTTTTCGGACTATTTATATATACTTATATATGAACTGTACTTACAGACAACAGCTGCCTTGAACTGTGCACAGGTCTGCCAACTGCTGGTCATACATCCTTATAATCAGGTGCGCCTTATAGTCCAGTGCGCCTTATATATGAACCTAGACATTTAAGCAGGCATTTATTGATGGTGCGCCTTATACTCCGGTGCGCCTTATAGTCCGAAAAATACTGTATTTGATGTGTATGTTATGTATGTGTGTATAAGATGTGTATATACAGTATGCATAAGTATATAAAATGTGTGCATGAGTGTATAAAAAAGTGTAAATGTGTAAAAAATATGTGTGATTGTACATTTACAAATATGTATATTTTCTCTGGGGGAAAAGGGGGCCCCATGCAGAAGTCTGCTATGTGAGCCCACCTCTCCTAGCTACGACCATGATTGGTATGTCCCTCACTGTCTAACAACTAAATCTCTTGTGATTTTATGTTATGTTCCCCGTCCCCACGATTAATAAATATTATCATGTATATGCATATCTAAGGTTTTAAAAGTTATAACATAAAAGGGTTGGCCACTTCACTGCATGTTTTTGGTAAAGTGGTAGGGTACCTTTGAGGAACTTAAAATTGTGTTCATGTATACTATCAAACTATCATAAAATAGACTGGTCATGGACAGCTAAGGGACATTTATGACCAGGATAAAGGATTGTAAATCCAGCACACTGATATGCTGGTCTGTGCCCCCTCTGGTAGGACCTGCTATTCTTTTAGCTTCTTATACCCTTGTTTTTAATTTAAATAAAAGGATCTAATAATTATGAAAATGAGTCTAGCAGGCTATATTAACACCTATGGTGCCCAGACCCGTTCAGACACATTCGCATCATTTTAGAAGCCTTTTTTTTGTAAAAGCCAGGGAATAGTAAGCTAAAAGAAGAGCAGATCCTGCCAGAAGGGGCACACACCAGTATGTCAATGTGCTGGGTTTACAATCATTCATCCTGGTGGTAGAGGTCCTTTAAGGATCACATAACCTTTCAAATGCTTCCATTTTATGAACAAGAATGGCAGGTGATGAGAAAAATTACATTTCTGAACCAAGGGACTTCACTTTATATTTCAGGAAAGTGATGCAGAGCTATTAATAGATGTTTATAGGTATATTACCTGACATCCTGACCCTACACATTACATTACTACACAAGAAACTTGATGTAAAGTGGCAAACCTCTTTAAATTTTTAGAAAGAAGGCTAAGCCAGGGGCTCCATTACATTTCCTTGAATGTGGCACCTGGGAGCTTTTTTTTTCAGGGGACTTTACTTCCTGTTTTGTCCACAGGTTCTCATTGTTCTCACTGCCTATATACTGTAAGACATTTCAACATTTTTTGCAGTTATCTGCTACACATGATCAACTTCTAAATATTTGTTCTCGGCTGGTGGGCATAGAGTAGCTTCTCTCATTACTCCTAAACCTCTCTTCTCCACAGCACTTAAAGGGCTTGTCCACTTTAAGCACATTCCAGCAAATAATTGATATCGTTTGAGTAAGGAAAACGTATACAATTTTCCAATGTACTTTTCCTATCAATTCTTAACGGTTATTATAAATCTCTGCTTGCTGTCATTCAACAGGAAACTTCATTCTTTACTTCCTATAGATAAACACCGGTCAATGGTCACACAGGTGCATGGCTCGTTATATCCCACAGTGTAATCGGACCACTGTTTATCTACAGTTAGAAAGAATGACATTCCCTGTTGCATGACAGCAAGAAGAGATCTAGAAAAACCGTTAAGAATTGATAAACAAAAGTACATTGGAATAATGTACAATTATAAATAATTTGTATAGCTTTTCTTTACACAAACAATATCAATTATTTGCTGGAATGTGCTTAAAGTGAACAACACCTTTAAGGTACATCTCTGAGATCCTCTTTCCATGTTGTTAACAAGATGGAGTTCAACAGAAATTTTAGATTGAATCTCAGTTTAGCGGGAAGGTCAGTTGTCTACCTAATGAATTTACCCCTTCTAGTCCCATAGAACGGGAAAATAAATGGTCACTTCCCATTTTTTAAAATCTGATTTCTGCAATCATTTACTGACCTCAGGGGTCACAAGTGCATAAGCAGATAACCAGCAGAAGTGATATGCCAGTTATGAACATGTGGGTACAAAGGTCAGAGATGAGCTACTGCCGTCAGGTGTTGAGGAATGGGAGATCACTTCTTGGACTGCTAAAGGTGGAGACAAGAACTGCAGAATTAGAAAGAGGCACATTTAAAGGGTTAGTTCCTTTTTTCTTTATCAGATCCCTGCTTTCACACTAATTGTAAAGTATGTTGAACAACTACATGTCTGGAACATGAATTGAAATTTGTATACAAGTTAACCTTTGTTGCGATAAGCTTTTAGCGACAATACCAATGCCCCCAGAAAGTGCTATTTCAGATTTGCTTATATTTAGCAACTGATAACCCTATTTATAGCTGCTTTATATGATTTATATCATTAAATTCCTTGGCCACTTTGAAGCTGAGTTCCAACTAACGTGCCTTCGTTCTACAATGATCTACCCACTAAAAGTGATAGCAAATTGTTAGAATTTATCTTAATGCGTTGTTGTTTACATGGTTGCTTGTCTGAAACATGATACTACAGATGATATGAGAACTGCAGACTAGATTTAACAAGAGCTATGGTTTATGTGGTTCTTACCACAATGATTGTTCTCAAGGGGAATATTATAATGGAGTTGCCTAAATAATCACTACTACTACATAAAGTGAATTAAGGTGAACAAATAAAAGCTAGAAACGTCTGCAATTAATGAATTATATCTCTATTTCTGAATACTGTACTTACATTGGACAAGAATTCAGAAATTATCTGTCAAGAAACATCTGTAATTACAAAAAGGTATATTAAAAGCAGCATGTCAATTATGTTGTATGTTGAATCAATTCAGTTAGCATATTAAATCACAATTTCTCACAATTAAGAAACACAACTTAAATTTCATAGCAACCCAGAAATATGCCGTTATGTTGGTCAATAATATAGCAAGGCGGCTCTAAACTGTAAATGTAACCATATGCAGGATCCATCAATCATACACTAAGAGTCTAAAAAAGGAAAATCCATAACCCCACACTCTCACTAGTTCATTCCAGACCACTAAACAAAACAGGAAAAAAATAAGGTTAGTTGCCGAACTGGAAAAATGTAAAATTTTATTCCAGAAAAACAAGCTACACAGGAAAAGTTTGGCAAATGCAACTTTATATTTAAATTTCACACACATCTGTATCTTAAAGAATGAAAGACTCACAGACTATAATGTTATTCTAAAATACTAAAAAGTATATGTTTTATACAAGAAGGAAAAGAAAATGAAATAATTTAAACAACCAATACATCAAAATGTGCAGAAAGTAGAAACAAGACTGTGCCTTTAGTAGAATATATGCTTCCCAAATGCTGCAAAATATAATACTAAGGCTTCAGCTCACTGGAAATATAAACATACTTTACTGCCTCTGTTTCCTAGGGTGAACCAGAAGGGGTGGCACATCTGGTGAGGCCGATGTCACCCAGGTGATGTGCATACTGATTTTGGGAACAATAGGAGCTCAAAGAAAGAGGTGCTTCAAGTGTTCTTTCATGCACTCCCAAGTCACTGACCAGGCTTACTGATAGGATTGGTTTATTTCAAGGTTAAACAAAATGGAAGCTACTAGATAACCCTTTAAGGCAACACGTATTTATTATGTATTATTATGAGTGCTCCATATGTAGATCCTTTAATACTGCAATTTGGATAGTACGTTGCCAAACAGATTGATACCTAGGTTTTCTTTTCAACAAGACTTAACTCAGTATTTGCCAAATGAAAAGCAGAAGAGAAAAAAAAACAGAGTACATTTAAATGCGCATTTCACTGTTAAAGAAAACCTCCTGTTGTATAGAAAGAATATATGAAAAAGTAGAATATAATTTTAACCAAAAATACTGCTTTGGAATGCTCCCCAAAACTGACTTACAAGGTAAGGAAATCTCTCAGTAAGATAATCCAGTAATGCATGGCACATCCTTAATCAGTTACAGTACTTTTAATTATTCCCATTTGTCAATCTTTGCAAAAGAAACCCCAAACTGTATTAAATATTCAAAGAGTCTTCAAAACTCTTAAAATCATGTTTATTAACACATTTACCTCAATTCAATTTGTTAAGATGTCCAATGCTAACCTTTCTGGATGTTCTTGTTTATATGTGGTGATATACACAGCATTCAGCAGTGGTTCCTAGCACCTGTCATTCGCAAGACTGAACCTCCAGCCACAGAAACACAAAGGAATCTGTGGTTGTGTCCTTTGTCTCCGATTACAAACCTTCCCTGGTGGCCGGCAGGAACACTTTAGGATAAAATAGGATTACAGGTGCGCTATTGCAAAGTGTGCACAATGCTGCTGATGCTCCATTCTTGATCTTCTTCTCAAGACATGGCTACAGGCCACAATTGCTTAGCAGAGAAGGGTAGTATTTCACAAGGCTAAAGATTTTGCAGATGCTCCCTCATATAACACAGTAAGGTTCCCTTGGTAACCTGGATTTTCTGCAGTAAAGAAGGGTTGTGCTGAAACAGCGCCTCAGCTCCCTGTTTGAGAAAATGCAGACAAAAGGATTGATTCCAGCTTGGGCGAAACTCATCCAGACAGCTGCTGTTAGAAATCCTCCTGGTACAACAGGACCTCTGGCAAAAACTCTCCAGTAACACGCTACCAAATAGGGCCCCCACAAGGTCAGGAAAAGGAATGTCATAATATAGAACATTCTACTGATCCTTTTTTCCATTTTGAATTCATCTAAAACCAGTAGCCTTCTCCTGCCTGTGGTGTTTGCATTTTGCCTTATTCCAAGTAAGGTGGGTGGTGTGGGACCCCTTCCAAAGCCTGCAAGCCAGTTAGCTGCTGCTTGACCACTGGCTCCAGGGCCATGAAAAGTCCAATTCTGGCTTACTGCTGCTACAAACTGGACTGGCTTCATTTTCCTTCGGTCATGAACAAAAAATATCAGCTTGAGGTAGACAAGCTGTGTGGCTAGAAGAATGAGAGCAAGGAGTAACATAAATCCCAAGGAATCGTTGGCCCTGAAGGAACGATGCTGAAATGTGCATTGGTCTTCCTCTCGAATAAAGGAGTAGGTGCCAACATCGAGGACTGGTGGGAAGGCCATAGCTACAGATAAGGTCCATACCATGCAAATGACTGCCAAACAAGTCCAAAAAGTCAATCTTTTTGTATAAAATCGATGGTGGGCTATAGCTAAGTATCTGGTGACGCTTATACAGAATAACATGAATGCTGTGTGAAAACAGGACAAGACCCCAAGAAATGCAATCACTTTGCATGTAAGATTTCCATAAGTCCACGTAGAGCCATTCTTCACGGAGGTGAACACAAATGGAAAACAAATAGCAGATCTCAGGATATCAGAGCAGCACAAATCCAACAGGAAGTAGTAAGGAGCTCTGTGTAAGGTCTTATCTTTGACAAGCAAAATTGAGATAAGAAGGTTACCCACCACACTTACTCCTATTATAAAGCCCAATGATGTTAGCTTCAAAAATGCTGTTAAAGGAGACACATTTTGCAGAATGTTGTCAGCTGCATGGCTATCGTTCGCCATAGATGGAGGATATATATTATTGCTTCAGTCAAGTCTCATGGTCTATATACAAGGGCAAGCATAAGATAGATGCATACATTTTACTGCAAATGTAATCCACAAAAACAACTGAGCTGGTGTCTAGGCACACATCCTGCTCTTTCTTCCTTCTGATGTGTCATGCTGTCAAGAGATCTGCAAAAAAAATAAGCTATCAGTTTTTAAGCTAGCAAATAATCATGTGAGAAGGTGCTAGCCTCAGAATGTTAATATAAGGAAAACCGAAAAGTTACACTGGAGTACTATCATTTGTTTTCAATACAGCTTATGCCACAGGGAACAATAAAGATACATTTATTATTGTAAAAATAATACAATGTAACATATATTCCAAATGACTTTGCTCTATCATATGGATCCCTCAGATCTGTTGTGTAGTAGATAAAGATCACACCCATATAAATCATGCAGGATGGTTTATAGCTCATGCATCAATACCCCTGCCTACATGGCCAGCCTATGGGCAAATATACAGGAATGCCAATTTCTTCTGAATCCATAGAAACTGTTGGAAATCCCAGGAATCTGTGCAGAACAGGGTTGCATTATTTTGCTGGTGATATACACCACACGTCTGAAGGGCTGGATCTCCATTTATTCTAGATCTATGTAACCATTTTCAGACTGAAGCCATCTCTCCCTTTCACTGATGCTACAATCCCAGAATAAAAAAAAATATACATGGGCTGTTGTGAAGCAGACAGTGGAAGAAGATCAGGCTCCATTATTTATGTGAATCATTGAGACTGTTACTATGCTACTTTCCCATCTGAAAGGAGAAGGAAGAACCTGGGTGTTTATTGTTTATGGAGGGGTTATTTGTTAAGGTGTGTGCATTTATTGTAGGTATAAAGGCAGATAGATGGATGGATAGATAGATAGATAGATAGATAGATAGATAGATAGATAGATAGATAGATAGATAGATAGATAGATAGATAGATAGATGGAGTGACAGCTGGATAGATGGTGGTATAAAGATAGCTAGAGAGACAGACATATGGACAGCCACACATAGATGGCTGGATACAATGGATGGCTAGCTAGGGGATGATTTGGGCATGTATGTGACATGCAGGCTATATCTGAGGCTGGATCATGGATGAATGTTGTGGATGGCCAGAGAAAACGTCCCTTTGTTAGGGTTTTTCCATTATCACAGGAATGCAGCCTTTTTCCCCAGGGTCTGCTTGCAACACTCCAGGCTCAGCCATGTCATATCGACCATAAACCATGGATAGATCGCCCCTTTTTATGCAATGTATTAGTAAAAGCCCTGTCTATGTCTACATGAAATTACGACCACCGATTTGGCTGCATAGAACGACACTCACACGTTCCCATCGACAAGTGAAAGCAAAGGGTCCTACCTGTTGGTGTTATATATCCTGACAAGAGTATATTTTGCCGCTGGAGCTCCTTCTTTATATAAAATGCTGATTTTTTTCCTTAGATACCTTGCCTGAGAATATAGTCAGTGGCTTGGACGGCGCATGCGCTGTGAGGCTCCTTGAGCTGCTCGCTTCATCCTCCCCTGTCGCAGCAGCACAGTCTCTCCCAGCAACAGCAGCAGTAGCCCAGTGCTGTGTGAATGAGGGCACGTCAGGCTGGCAGCTCCTTATGCCTACCTGCTGCAGCTCCCACTCTCAGACACCTTGCCCATCCCTGCTCCTCCAGTCACTGGGTCCTGTCACAATGTGGGAGCCATATGCAGCTGAGCTAATGCTCCTACATGGAGGCGCGTTCACACCTGCCAGCACACCCAGCTTGCCGGATAGAAAAGAAAGGCAGACATGTTCGTCAAATGTCACATTATTGATTTGTTACATAAAAATCCGGAGTGGAAACACCCAGAGTGATGCATTGTTTTTTTTTTTTCCTGTGGAGTTGAGTGGGAGGAGAATGATGAGCACATTGTTACTGGGAAGAACATGGAAGCATTTGCATGCATCACCTCGGGTAGGATGGGCGCATCTGTAGCAGCGCACCCTGCATGAATACAACATGCCGCCCCCTTCATATACCTCATTTCTCTCTTGTATTGGACCTCTCACATTTGCCACCAATAATTTGCAGTTTTGCAATCCATTTCTATCTCGGTGACAAGTTGTATTTTACCAGCAGGGGGCGCTACCATAAATATGAGGCTATAGAAGCGGATGTTTCTAGAGGTAACTTTTCCTCATACTTCTGTAAAGGTCTTACTTCATGGCAGAATATGGCAATAAAGTTACTTACTTTGGTTATAAGTTTACCTTAAAGAATTTGTCACCAGAAAATAACCTTTTCTAATTACTTTTTTCCATGTTACATTATATACATATAGAAATCATCAGTGGAAAATAATATCTTATAGAAAACGAATCATATCCTCCACTACTAACAATAGATGATGTCATAGAGCACATACTCCCCCTCCCTGCACAGACAATGCCTAGAAAACTCTCCATAGACCTCAGTGAGTCGGCTCAAGACCAGGAAATGTGCAGGGAAAATGGTAGTTCCCATAATCATTGACAGAAAATAGAACAAAGTAATCTACGAAACAATAAGAACATAATAAAAAATACTGAATGGTAGGGAATTACATTTGCATATTCATGTAATATCAAATTTGCTCTTTTAACGACTTTACATTTAAAGTAGATGTACCGGCAGTAGTGGATTGAAATATATGCTGTTTGGGCGGTAGCCTGGGGCCCAAGCCTTCTAGGGGGTCCATGGCCACCCAAACCACCCACCAAATTTTATATTGAGAAGGACCTTCACCCATGAAATACTCATACATCTGTTCCTGCTCTCAGTACACAAGAGCCATTTCAGGACCTTTCAGTGTTCTTCAAAGGTCCTGAAACCACAGATTGAAAGCAGTCAGAAGGGACGTATCCTCCATTCCCAATAATATATATATATAATGTAATATTCATACAGCCCAGGGTCCACGGCAGTTTTAATCCACTTCTGTGTACTAGAAAGGAGAAAGTCAATTTCATATATGAAAAAATGCATCTAAAAATCACCTCTGTTTCCCTACAACACATATATAAATCAACAAAGAAACTCATAAGCACATCAAGGAAATGTCCAAAATATTACATAGTACCAAAAGTAAATGATCAAAAGTTTGTACAGTTCTCAAAGTGGTGTCAATGAAAACATCAGCTCCTCCTGCAAAAAGTGACCTGTTACGAAGTATAAAAGTTTACAATACACTGCTATACCCTAGTACCCTAAAAAAAATAAAAAAAATTAAAATAAAAATGAAAAAAGTTCTAATCACTCCCCTTTCCCTAGAACTGATATAAAAATAAACACAAATCATAAACATGTCACAATCTATCAATTTATAAAAGTGATTATTCCCAGGGGTCAACTCCGTAATGGAAAATAGAGCTGTGAAGGAAACCGTTTCGTACCCCTGAAGGTTTTGCAAGGTCACTTGGTTATCCTTTTATAGACACTCATGGATCGAGATAAAAGAGCAACACAGATTAGATTTTATATTTAATTTCCTTAATTGCACACTAGACAAGATCCTTCTCTGCTCTTGATGTTAAAATGGTTCCCAGACAAAAGACAATGCGGCCTTAGAGGTGCCTGATTATATCAGGTGCAGTGCCCACCCAACCGGAAGGATCATGGGTCCCTCCGACTTGGTATTACAACCAGAGACCTGGAGAAGCCATAGCTTCTCAAGGGGAAGTCGTAGGGTCATGGTTCTGGTATCATTGGATCCGGGTTAATCCCAGGATAGCATTGATGCCAAACCTTTTGCTATGGTCTTATCCAGAGATAATGATATCTCTGGACCCAAGGTTGCTAAAACCCCAGAAATTGGACCATTGTGATCTCCTGAAGATAACTAATCCAAAAATGTTTTTGTCCTTGGGTTGAGATGGACCATAACTCCATAACTATCCCTATTCAACCTATTGTTTTAAGAGTTTTTATAGCTCTTTGTATGTTTGGAAATGGGGGGGGGGGGGGGGGGGGGGGGTCAGCCCCAGTCCTCAGAGACAGTGCGGCTAGAGAAATCCTTTGAAGCTCGGACACCTTCTGTGTTAGGTAACACTAGCTAGCACCATTAGGCTAATTAAGCGGACGCTGGGGGAAAGTGGGGAATATTAGTAGGATAAGACCCCCCTGGTCACATTTATCACAAGAGGCCAAATGTCTGAAACTTTTTTGTCGTTTTGCAACACATAAAAAATTTAATGTGCATGGCTTGAGCATGCTGCTGCTGGATGGCTGCATGTGTTGAGCACTCTGTTTCACTGCATCGTATGGAAGGGATCCCGCCCACATCCATGGGAAAATTGGGGTCAGGAAACTCCCATAGAAAGCTGGGAGACCGCAGCCGCTCGACTTGCTACAGCAACTATAGGACAGCGAGTTGGGCACTTTGCAACACTTCGCTGCCATTTTCCTCCCCTAGTGCAGCCTTAGAGGGGCCTAGCTGTCAGTGCCTGGCGCAAGTGGAGCTCTCAGCACCAAACCTGGCCACAGATGTAATTGTTCCCGTTCCGTGTTCTGGAACAGAATCTACCACCTCTATGGATCCTCCACAATCTCCCAGCATGGAGTTGTCCTGTTCCCAAGCTGCAGCAGCACAGGGTTTGGTTAGTACCTCCTCATCCTCCTCTAAGGGCTCTCACTTCTCAAGTACCTCCAACAAGTCGCCCAGCCTTGATGTGGATTGGAGTGCCAGCGCACCCATGAAGTGGTCTCTGTTTAATGATGGGTACTGTGGGCCCTCAGAGAAGGACTTTGGTTCAAGGAGCAGGAGCCCAGTTTCCCCATTCTCAGGTGTGAAGGCTGCTCCCCCCCACCACAGTTTTCCACAATAGCCACTCCCGTTCCCAGAGTGGCAATAGAAGTATGGCTAGCCCCCCTGCCAATCTAAACCCCCCATAGGAAGAAGTGCAAACGTTACAGAGCCACCCGGAATTATGAGGTCTTGACATGGACATGGACGTCCTGGCAGGGGATCTCAAGAAAGCCTGCAGATGGGGGGTAAACTACTTACAGCAGACAGTCTCTGACGGACGGACCCCTGAAATGACGACTATAGATATTAAACAGCAGTGTGATATATAAATGGAGTGGTAATTGTGCAGTTTTATCTTTAGTTAGATAGAGATTATGGATATTAGACTGAATAAGACTCTCTTTTTATCCTCCTTTTAGGTGCCATTCAAAACCTGGAATCAGTATATTGCAAAACATGTAGTGGACCATTATTCCATCGGGAAAAGTGATGTTTTATAATATTATATAATATTATAAAACATTACTATATACTTACTGAAACCGATTTATATACTGGATACATAAATATTGAGAAATTTAGAACACTGCAAGAAAAAACAATTATACTATGGGAATAAATATATATTTTTATTTTATTTTACCTTGTGTATGTAAGCTTGTCTATGTTGGACATATTGCAACTTGGTTTACATTTAGTTATATACACTCACCGGCCACTTTATTAGGTACACCTGTCTAACACTTAATTTCTAATCAGCCAATCACATGGCGGCAACTCAGTGCATTTAGGCATGTAGACATGGTCAAGACAATCTCCTGCAGTTCAAACCGAGCATCAGTATGGGGAAGAAAGGTGATTTGAGTGCCTTTGAACGTGGCATGGTTGTTGGTGCCAGAAGGGCTGGTCTGAGTATTTCAGAAACTGCTGATCTACTGGGATTTTCACGCACAACCATCTCTAGGGTTTACAGAGAATGGTCCGAAAAAGAAAAAACATCCAGTGAGCGGCAGTTCTGTGGGCGGAAATGCCTTGTTGATGCCAGAGGTCAGATGAGAATGGGCAGACTGGTTTGAGCTGATAGAAAGGCAACAGTGATTCAAATCGCCACCCATTACAAACAAGGTAGGCAGAAGAGAGGCAGATGGGCTACAGCAGCAGAAGACCACACCGGGTGCCACTCCTTTCAGCTAAGAACAGGAAACTGAGGCTACAATTTGCACAAGCTCATCGAAATTGGACAGTAGAAGATTGGAAAAACGTTGCCTGGTCTGATGAGTCTCGATTTCTGCTGCGACATTCGGATGGTAGGGTCAGAATTTGGCGTCAACAACATGAAAGCATGGATTCATCCTGCCTTGTATCAACGGTTCAGGCTGGTGGTGGTGGTGTCATGGTGTGGGGAATATTTTCTTGGCACTCTTTGGGCCCCTTGGTACCAATTGAGCATCGTTGCAAAGCCACAGCCTACCTGAGTATTGTTGCTGACCATGTCCATCCCTTTATTACCACAATGTACCCAACATCTGATGGCTACTTTCAGCAGGATAATGCGCCATGTCATAAAGCTGGAATCATCTCAGACTGGTCTCTTGAACATGACAATGAGTTCACTGTACTCAAATGGCCTCCACAGTCACCAGATCTCAATCCAATAGAGCATCTTTGGGATGTGGTGGAACGGGAGATTCGCATCATGGATGTGCAGCCGACAAATCTGCGGCAACTGTGTGATGCCATCATGTCAATATGGACCAAAATCTCGGAGGAATGCTTCCAGCACCTTGTTGAATCTATGCCACGAAGAATTGAGGCAGTTCTGAAGGCAAAAGGGGGTCCAACCCGTTACTAGTATGTACCTAATAAAGTGGCCGGTGAGTGTATAATGCCTTATCATTGAGAGTTTTTAAATAAGCATGCTTTGGAAAGTGCGTTATCTTTGGTATGTAATATATGAAATTTATGTTTTTATGTTTCTATAAGTCATCTGTACCAAATAAAGGGTTTTTCTAAGAAACAGATTTTGCCTTATATCCATTTGAAGTGCTGAATAACTGTATTATTTAAAATAAATTATAAGCCCCTAAATTACACATTCTCATACAAACCCTTAACAAAGGATAAAAAAAACACAAATACACAAAACCCCCCTACATATTTGGTATTGCTGCATCCATAACAATCTGTATAAAACACAATTTTTATTGGATCCATATGGTGAATGCTGTAAAAAGATTGATTAAAAAATGTGACATGCTCCAAAATATGATACCGCTAAAAAGAACAATTCTTCTCACAATAAATAAGTCCTTAATCAGATTTGTCAGCCAAAAAATTAAAAAGTTATGCCTCTGAAAAGATAGTGATGCTAAAATTAACAAGATTTTCTCCAAATTCGTTTTCATTCAGTAAAATTGGGAAAAAATAAAACAGCCATATAAATGAGGTATTTCCAAAATTGTGGCGCCCCATAGAATAAAAATAACATATTATTTTTGTTATGGTGACCGGCTATGGCTGGCCATGTGCCCCTACAGCACCAGATATGGGGATCATTGTACTCGGGAGAAATTGGGTTTCAAACTTTGTGGAGCCTTTTGTCATTTAATCCATTGTGAATGTTTAAGTTTCCACCCAAAATAAATGTACTGTCCAAAAATAATGCGTTTCCATAATGGGGTAATTTACGAGCCTTGCTATCATTTAGGCCTCTCACCGTCAATTGAAAGTTGTGCAGGTCCCTCTAAACATAGGTTTTGGCAATTTTTTAATAAATCTAGTAAAATATGTGGATTCTTAAAAACCATGCCAACATAAAGCAGACATTTGGGAAATGTAAGTTATGAATTCATTTGGGTGCTATGACTATCTGCTTCAAAAGTAGAGACTTTAGAACTTTGAAAATGGAGAATCTTTTGAAATTTTTGTCAAAATTTCAGGTTTTTTTCATAACTAAACACAAAAGATATCATCCAAATTTTTACATTCATTTAAAGTACAATGTGTCACGAGTAAACAATTACAAGCATTCCAAAGCTATAACCACTTGTGACACAGGGCAGATTTGAAAAAAGACTTAGCCAAAATAGGCTAAGTCCTGAAGGGGTTAAAACATGGCTGTTGTTTTTCAGCAACTTTGGTAGATTATTTCTCCAAACGTGTTTACACTATGCCATTCCAATTAACATTAGATAACTGTAAAAGCTAGCTATAAGTGTGCCTTAACCAAATACAGTACATTTAAGTTTATTCAGAAAAGGACCTGAATATATGCAATATTTGATGATACATAAACTTATGATATAGAACAATACTGGATACAATGAGTATACAGTCAGATAAATTGCATAAATAATGGAACAGATAAATAAAGGGCCTGGATATATGCAATATTTGATGATACATAAAATTATGATATAGACCAATAATGGATACAATGAGTATACAGTCAGAGTATTCAATAATGCAATGTAATACCATTTAGCTTCATGTGAATGTCATAGGCAGTAAAAAATACAGTAAAAGAATACATATGAATATATATGTAAAAATATAAGTAATAGAATAAATATATGTGCAATGGGTATACTGTGATATGAGGGGAAAAATTATATATGATATGATGGTGGTGGTCATGGTCAGCACATTTTAATGAATGAGGAGGAAAATCCTCATTACTGTAGTATGGCCGTATATGATAGGATCGATCAGACAACCTAGGGTTAAAGTACCCTAGGGAGTCTGAAAAATAGTAAAAGTAAGAATAAAAAAAAGTAAAAAAAAATTATAATAAAAAAAACCCTAAAAATTAAAATCACCCCCCTTCCCTAGAACTGATATGAATATAAACAAACAGTAAAAATCATAAACACATTAGGTATCACCGCGTCTGAAAATGCCTGATCCATCAAAATATAATAACGTTTTTTCACTGCGTTTTACCCTGTAGTGGAAAATAGCGCCCAAAGTCGAAAATGGCACTTTTTTGCCATTTTGAAAATATTAAAAAATCAATAAAAAGTGATCAAAAGGTTGCACAGTCCTAAAAATTATAGCAATGTAAACGCCATCAAAAGTCGCAAAAAATTACACCACCCACAGCTCTGTGCACCAAAGTATGAAAAGGTTATTGGCGTAAGAAGATGGCAAAATTTAAAAAAAAATTTTGTAGAGGAGGTTTTAATTTTAATAAATGTATGAACACATTATAAAACCTATACAAATTTGTTATCCCCATGATTGCACCGACCCAAGGAATAAAGTAGACCTGTCATTCGGGACGCACAGTAAAAGCTGTAAAATTCAAGCCCACAAGAAAACGTCGCAAATGCGTCTTTTCACCATTTTCACTGCATTTGGAATTTTTTTCCCACTTCCCAGTACACGACATGGAAAATTAAATACTGTCACTTTGAAGTTCAATTTGTTATGCAAAAAATAAGCCCTAATAGAGAGCTCTTTATGTGGAAAAATAAAAAAGTTATAGATTTTTGAAGGTGGGTAGTGAAAAATGGGAGTGAAAAAAACTAAAAAGGGCCAAGTCGTTAAGGGGTTAATGAATGAGGTGGAAAATCCCCATATACTGCCATACTGTAGTATGGCAGTGTATGGAAGCATCGATTAGACAACGTAGGGTTAAAGAACCCTAGGGGTTCTGAAAAATAGCAATAGCAAAAATAAAAAAAAAGTTTTAAAAAAATTATAATAAAAAAAACTAAAAATTCAAATCACCCCCCTTTCCCTTGAACTGATATAAATATACAGTAAAAATCATAAACACATTAGGTATCGCCGTGTCCAAAAATGCCTGATCTATCAAAATATAATAACGGTTTTTCATTGCGTTTAACCCCGTAACGGAAAAAAGCCCAAAGTCTTTTTTGGCCATTTTGAAAGATATACAAAAATCAATAAAAAGTTATCAGAAGGTCTTACAGTCATAAAAATGGTAGCATTAAAAATGTCATCAAATTCAAACAAAATGACGCCACCCACAGCTAAGTACACTGAAGTAAGAAAAGGTTATTAGTGTCAGAAGATGGCAAAATGAAGATTTTTTTTATGTACAGGAGTTTTTAATTTTTGTAAGTGTATGAAAACATTATAAAACCTATGCAAATTTGGTATCCCCATGATCTTACTGACTCAATGAATGAAGTAGACATAAAATCCAAAGCCACAAGAAATGGCGCAAATGTGTTTTTTCATCATTTTCACTGAATTCAGAATTTTTGTTCCTGCTTCAAAGTATATGGTATAGAATATTGAATACCACCACTATGAAGTGCAATTTGTTACGCAGAAAACAAGCACATACACAGCTCTTTACATGGCAAAATAAAAAAGTTATAGATTTTTGAAGCTGGGGATTGAAAAATAAAACCGCAAAAACGAGAAATGGCCTGGTCCTTAAGGGGTTAAGAAGTGTCTGTGTCACATTTGTGTTGCTTTTGACTCTTTTGTGTCGTGGCTGCACTATTTTTTATGCAACAAACACTTCATCATTGAAAGGGGTGTTCCGGTGCTCATTCGGACCATCACATTTATCAAGCAAAGTCTGGCACAAAAAATTTGAAACAAGAATTGATGATTTAATTTCTCTCCACACAAATTAAGTGTCAATTAAATCACATCAATAAGCTAAAGGCTAAAATGAAGTTTTTTTTAAAAGTGCATCTAATCTCGCACAAAATAAGCCCTTATTTGTCCAAATTGCCCCTAGAAAAAAAAAGATTGTATAGCCTATAAACCTCTTCCCAGAACGGTGCAGCGGGAAGTGACTTGCCAGCATGGTTCAGACACAGTAATCGGGCAATATGGCTGTTCCTGATGGCCATCCATCCTGCCCTGTGGACCAGAGAGGTTTTGTCGTCACCCCCCGTCAGTTAATGATTGCTGCTATTGGCTGTCCCCGACAGCCATCCATATTGCCTCGTGGTCCAGAGGGGTTTTGCTGCCCACCAGGTTCATGTTTGCTGATATTGGCTGGTCGATGCAGTTCAGCCAATAGCAGCAACATTTATCACAATGGGGATCACAGAGGTTAGTGGAAGCAACACACGGCGATAGTTGTTGCTGTCTAGGTCAGCATCAGTGAAAGGGGCTGTGCCTGGTGGCATGCCATCTCCCAGAGAGCTCCGATTGACCAATCTGTGCACCCACTGTGCGAGAAGAGTTACCACCTGTATGTGGATGACTTTTAAACCCACCTTCCACTATTCCTATTCCTCAGTTTCAGATGTTCCATAGCATGCGGCACTGTACACAAAAAGAGAGAGGTCTCCCTGTATCCCTTATACAATACAACTTTATTGATCCCTTTCGGGACATTGGGTTGTACACAAACTGTCCGAGTCTGGACTACATATAAACGACAGAACACAAACATATAATCGGTGGGGATAAGATGGGTAGGGAGGTAGGGGATTGCTGTCGTCCTTTGTACAGTCTAATGGTGGCAAAAGTCGAGTTGGAACTAATTGATTTGTTGTGCCTTTCGATCGCTGTTGGGACAAAGGAGTTTCTAAACCTCTTGGCAGTTTATTTGTTTATCGGTTTATTATTAGGCAGCCACTTGGAAAAGGGGGACATCAAGGCACTCTGCAATTATGATTTTGGACAAGTATAAGGACCAAAAGGGATGTCCTTGTTCTGACCACAATGCATGGGGACTCCAGCACCCTCACCACTGCGTGGTAGCTCCACTGCTGCCCCCAAGCCACACTGAATCCTGGCTTTCAACAAATTCATGGGTGGGTTTGATCTGTCAGATCAGGTGCTGAAGCCGTACAGCGCCTATGGAAAACAAAGATATGGTACAATAATGGCCATGTTCATTGTACTGATTATGCTGTACCACTCTTACGTGCAGTTCCAATGTACAAGTCATGCCATATCATTTCTCCATTTTCAAGGGTTATTGAAATTGATTATGGAATTATTGCAACAACTGTCAAATTAATCACCGTACCCCTTGATTGTTTCCATGAGAGATGTAGGTTGCACTACTTTTATTTTATTAGATTCTCTATTTCCCCTCTAAGCCTTTGGATTTGTTAGCACATCCTTTGTAATTCTCCAAGTTCTTTACTTATTTATTTTTTTAATTTATTTTTTATTTATTTATATTCTAAGTTCTTTATCATTCCGGAGCCTGCTGTAGTTTCTGGTTAGCATTTAGGATCACATTGAGTCTTTCTCACTTCATTTCTCACAACCTGACATTTCACAGTGGCACAAACTGGGCGTCACATAATGGGTACCGAACTTTCCAGAATTAATTGCAATTTCCATCTTAGGCATCCATTGCACATCATATTTGGAAACCACAGGTTCAAAATAATGATTTCACTTTTCGTGTTTTCCTTTGTTTAGGGGTCTCCAAGTGCATCCTGACACATGTAAAGGATTTCTGTAAAATTGGCTTCTAAAAGGCCAACATTCCTCTTTCCCTCCACTGTGCACCCATACAACATTTTATATGCTCATGTGGGGTAGTTCTACACTCAGGAGAAATAGTTTTACACATTTTGTGGCGGTTATTTCATTTTTTATTCCTTGTGGCTTACAAAAATTAGAGGTAAATGTAACTTTCATAGAAAAATTTTCACCTTTTTACTTTTTAGGGCCTAATTGGATCATACACCTGTAGGGGCAAATACACATATAACACCTTGCTAAATTCTCTAAAGGGGTGTGCGTTCAAAAATTAGGGTCACTTTTTGGGTTCTCCTCGGTTTTATACCACTAGGACTATCCGAATACAAGTAAAAGATTTTTGTGAGAGAACCCAAAGTGACCCTATTTTTGAACGCACCCCCCTGTTATAGATTAGCAGTGTTATATGTGTATTTGCCCCTACAGTGTATATCCAATTAGGCCTAAAAGTAAAACGGTGAAAATTTTCTAGAAGTTCCTTTACCTCTATTTTTGTAAGCACAAGGGATAAAAAATGAAATAACCGCCACAAAATGTGTAGAAACTATTTCTCCTGATTTTAGAACACCCCACATGAGCTAATGTTGTATGTGGCACATGGAGGAAAGAGGAATGTTGGCTTTAGAAGCCCAATTTACAGAAATCCTTACGTGTCAGGCTCCTTGGAAAAAAAAAAAAAGAAAAAAAAAAACCCCCCCCCCCGATGGAGGGGGTGCAACTCCCTACCCTTCCCGGCTTTCCTTCTTCGCCTTTTTTCCCCACCCTTGGTCCCTTCTCGTGGTTTTTTTTTTGACTTCTACTACTTCCTTCCCTCGCAACCAACCGACTCCCCACTTTCTCCTGCTTGATTTCCGCTTCGGTCCCTATCCTCTCCACCCTATCCTCTCATCCTTCTTCTCCCGTTTTTCTCCCATGCCTCTTCGTTCTGTTCAAGCTAGAGGTGGGGGGGAGATGTGGTAGAGAAGGTTACGAAGGGCAATGGGCGAGGGTGAGAAGGGGACTGGAAAAAAAGGACGTAGCGTGTGTAAGCGGGACAGGGGGCTGTAGGGGGGGAAAGGTACGGTAGTTTGGGAGGAGAGAGGTATCGAATGGGGAATGGTTGGCAGAAGCGCATTGGAGGACAGAAGGATCCTATCAGGAAGTCGGATCCACTAGGAGGCCTAAACAAAGGAAAACACGAAAGTGAAATCATATTTTGAACCTGTGTTTCCAAATATGATGTGCAAGGATGCCTAAGATGGAATGCAATTAATTCGGGAAAGTTCGGTACCCATTTGTGACGCCCAGTTTGTGCCACGTGAATGTCAGGTTGTGAGAAATGAAGTGAGAAAGACCAATGTGATCTAAATGCTACCCAAAACTACAGCAGGCTCCGGAATGATAAAGACTTAGAATATAATAAAATAAATAATAAAAATAAATAGTAAAGAACTTGGAGAATTACAAAGGATGTGCTAACAAATCCAAAGGCTTAGAGGGGAAATAGAGAATCTAATAATAAAAGTAGTGCAACCTACATCTCTCATGGAAACAATCAGGGGTACGGTGATTAATTTGACAGTTGTTGCATTAATTCCATAATCAATTTCAATAACCCTTGAAAATGGAGAAATGATTGGCATGACTTGTACATTGGAACTGCACGTAAGAGTGGTACAGCATAATCAGTACAATGAACGGCCATATTGTACCATATCTTTGTTTTCCTAGGCGCTGTACGGCTTCGCACCTGATCTGACAGATCAAACCCACCCATAATTTGTTGAAAGCCAGGATTCAGTGTGGCTTGGGGGCAGCAGTGGAGCTACCACGCAGTGGTGAGGGTGCTGGAGTCCCCATCATTGTGGTCAGAACAAGGACATCCCTTTTGGTCCTTATACTTGTCCAAAATCTAATTGCAGAGCGCCTTGATGTCCCCTTTTCCAAGTGGCTGCCTAATAATAAACCGATAAACAAATAACTGCCGAGGAGTTTAGAAACTCTGTCCCAACAGCGATCGAAAGGCACACAAATCAATTAGTTCCAACTCGACTTTTGCCACCATTAGACTGTACAAAGGACGCAGCAATCCCCTACCTCCCTACCCATCTTACCCCACCGATATTTTGTGTTCTGTCGTTATTGATTTGTCTTTTGTTCCAGACTCGACAGTTTGTGTACAACCAATGTCCCGAAAGGGATCATAAAGTTGTATTGTATAAGGATACAGGACCCTCTCTTTTTTGGTACAGTGCGCAGCTATGGAACATCTGAAACTGAGGAATAGGAATAGTGAAGGTGGGTGTAAAAGTCATCCACATACGGTGGTAACTCTTCTCGCACAGTGCGTGCAATTTGGACAAATAAGGGCTTATTTGGCGAGATTAGATGCACTTTTAAAAAAAACTTCATTTTAGCCTTTGCTTTTATGATGTGATATTAATGACCAATTTGTGTGGAGAGAAATTAAACTCAATTCTTGTTTCAAATTTTTGTGCCAGACTTGTGCTGATAAATGTGATGGTCCGAATGAGCACCGGAACACCCCTTTCAATGATGAAGTGTTTGTTGCATAAAAAATAGTGCAGCCACGACACAAAAGAGTCAAAGCAACACAAATGTGACACAGACAACTTTAACCCCTTAAGGACCAGGCCATTTCTCGTTTTTGGCGGTTTATTTTTCAATCCCACTTCAAAAATCTATAACTTTTTATTTTTCCATGTAAAGAGCTGTGTATGTGCTTGTTTTCTGCGTAACAATTGCACTTCATAGTGGTGGTATTCAATATTATACCATATACTTTGAAGCGAACAAAAATTCTGAATTCAGTGAAATGATGAAAACACATTGCGCCATTTCTTGGGCTTTGATTTTATGTCTATTCATCATTGAGTCAGTAAGATCATGGAACAATTGCATAGTAAGTCATAATACATAATGCATAATCGATGTTTTAATATAAATATTAATTTACATAAAAAACTCAAAAAATATTAACAATGTTCAAAATAAAAATAAAATCTTCCACTCTCTATCCTTCCTTTTCTTCATTCGTGTACTTAGCTGTGGGTGGCGTCATTTTTTTGAATTTGATGACATTTTAAGCTACCATTTTTATGACTGTAAGACCTTCTGATAACTTTTTTGATTTTGTATATCTTTCAAAATGGCCAAAAAAGACTTGGGCTTTTTCCGTTACGGGGTTAAACGCAATGAAAAACCGTTTTATATTTGATAGATCAGGCATTTGTGGACACGGCGATACCAAGTGTTTATGATTTTTACTGTATATTTATATCAGTTCAAGGGAAAGAGGGGGGTGATTGAATTGTTAGTTTTTTATTATAATTTTTAAACTTTTTTTTATTTTGCTATTTCAGACCCCGGGTTCTTAACCCGGTTGTCTAATCGATGCTTCCATACTCGCCTACACAGTATGGCAGTATATGGGATTTTCCACCTCATTCATTAACCCCTTAACGACGGCCCTTTTTTAGTTTTTCACTCCCATTTTTCACTACCCCTTCAAAAATCTATAACTTGTATTTTCCACATAAAGAGCTCTCTATTAGGGCTTATTTTTGCATAACAATTGAACTTCAAAGTGACAGTATTTATTTTCCATGTCGTGTACGGGAAGTGGGAAAAAAATTCCAAAGCAGTGAATGTGAAGTGAAAATGGTGTGAAAAGACGCATTTGCGACGTTTCTTGTGGCAGAATTTTACAGCTTTCACTGTGCGCCCCAATGACAGGTCTACTTTATTCCTGGGATTGTCGTGCAATCATGGGGGGATAACAAATTTGTATAGGTTTTTATAATGTGTTCATACATTTATTAAAATAAAACCTCCTACAAATTGGTTTAAATTTTGCCATCTTCTTACGCCAATCACCTTTTCATACTTTGGTGCACAGAGCTGTGGGTGGGTAATTTTTTGCGACTTTGATGGCGTTTACATTGCTATATTTTAGGACTGTGCAACCTTTTGATCACTTTTATTGATTTTTTAATATTTTCAAAATGGCAAAAAGTGCCATTTTCGACTTTGGGCGCTATTTTCCACTACAGGGTAAACGCAGTGAAAAAACTTTATTATATTTTGATGGATCGGCATTTTCAGACGCGGCGATACCTAATGTGTTATGATTTTTACTGTTGTTTATATTCTATAGTCTAGGGAAGGGGGGTGATTTAATTTTTAGGGTTTTTTTATTATAATTTTTTTTACTTTTTTTATTCTTACTTTACTATTTTCAGACTCCTAGGTACTTTAACCTAGGTTGTCTGATCGATCCTATCATATACGGCCTACTACAGTAATGAGGATTTTCCTCCTCATTCATTAAATGTGCTGACCATGACCACCACCATCATATCATATATAATTTTCCCCTCATATCACAGTACCCATTGCACATATATTTACTTCTATTACTGTATATTTTTACATATATATTCATATGATTCTTTTAACTGTATTTTTTACTGCCTATGACATTCACATAAAAGAAGCTATGGATTACATGCATTATTGAATACTCTGACTTATACTCATTGTATCCATTATGGTCTATATCATAATTTTATGTATCATCAATATTGCATATATCCGGCCCTTTATTATTATCTGTTCCATTATTTATGCAATTATCTGACTGTATACTCTGTATCCAGTATTGTTCTATATCATAAGTTTGATGTATCATCAAATATTGCATATATTCAGGTCCTTTTCTGAATAACTTAAATGTACGTATTTGGTTAAGGCACACTTATAGCTAGCTTTTACAGTTATCTAATGTTAATGGAATGGCATAGTGTAAACACGTTTGGAGAAATAATCTACCAAAGTTGCTGAAAAACAACAGCCATGTTTTAACCCCTTCGACTTAGCCTATTTGGCTAAGTCTTTTTTCAAATCTGCCCTGTGTCACAAGTGGTTATACTTTGGAATGCTTGTATGTTTACTCGTGACACATTGTACTTTAATGAATGTAAAAATTTGGATGATATCTTTGTGTTTAGTTATGAAAAAAACCTGAAATTTTGACAAAAATTCAAAGATTCTCCATTTTTAAAGTTCTAAAGTCTCTACTTTGAAGCAGATAGTCAATACACCCAAATGAATTCATAACTTACATTTCCCAAATGTCTGCTTTATGTTGGCATGGTTTTTAAGAATCCACATATTTACTAGATTTTATAAAAAATTGCCAAAACTTGTTTAGAGGGCCTGCACAACTTTCAAGTGACGTGAGAGGCCTAAATGATAGCAAGGCTCGTAAATTACCCCTTATGGAAACGCATTATTTTTGGACAGTACATTTATTTTGGCGTGGAAACTTAAACATTCACAATGGATTAAATGACAAAAGGCTCCACAAAGTTTGAAACCCAATTTCTCCGAGTACAATGATCCCCATATCTGGTGCTGTAGGCACATGACCAGCCATAGCCGGTCACCATAACAAAAATAATATGTTATTTATTATTCTATGGGGCGCCACAATTTGGAAATAACCTCATTTATAGGCTGTTTATTTTTCCCAATTTTACTGAATGAAAACGAGATTTGGAGAAAATCTTGTTATTTTAGCATCACTATCTTTCAGAGCATAACTTTTAATTTTTTGCTGACAAATCTGATTAAGGACTTATTTATTGTGAGAAGAATTGTTCTTTTAGCGGTATCATATTTTGAGCAGTCACTTTTTTAATCAATCTTACAGCATTCACCATATGGATCCAATAAAATTGTGTTTTATACAGATTGTTATGGATGCAGCAATACCAAATATGTAGGGGGGTTTTGTTATTGTGTTTTTTTTATCCTTTGTGTTTGTATGAGAATGTGTAATTAGGGCTTATAATTTATTTTAATAATGCAGTTATTCAGCACTTCAAATGGATATAAGGCAAATCTGTTTCTTAGAAAAACCCTTTATTGGTACAGATGACTTATAGAAACATAAAAACATAAATTTCATATATTACATACCAAGATAACTCACTTTCAACATGCTTATTTAAAAACTCTCAATGATAAGGCATTATACATCACGGCCACTTTATTAGGTACCATACAGTAACGGTTGGACCCCCTTTTGCCTTCAGAACTGCCTCAATTCTTCGTGGCATAGATTCAACAAGGTGCTGGAAGCATTCCCCGAGATTTTGGTCTCCAATTGACATGATGATCACAAGTTGCCCGCAGATTGTCGACTGCACTCCATGATGCGAATCTCCCGTTCCCACCACCCAAAGATGCTCTATGGATTGAGATCTGGTGACTGTGGAGGCCATTGAGTACAGTGAACTCATTGTCATGTTCAGAGACCAGTCTGAGATGATTCAGCTTATGACATGGCGCATTATCCTGCGAAGTAGCCATCAGATGTTGGGTACATTGTGTGGTCATAAAGGGATGGACATGGTCACGCAACACTACTAGGTAGGCTGTGGCGTTGCAACGATGCTCAATTGTACCAAGGGCCCAAAGAGTGCCAAGAAAATATTCCCCACACATGACACCACCACCACCACCTGAACCGTTGATACAAGGCAGGCATGATCCATGCTTTCATGTTGTTGACGCCAAATTCTGACCCTACCATCCGAATTGTCGCAGCAGAAATCGAGACTCATCAGACCAGGGCACACGTTTTTCCAATCTTCCTGTCCAATTTCGATGAGCTTGTGCAAATTGTAGCCTCAGTTTCCTTTTCTTAGCTGAAAGGAGTGGCACCCGGTGTGGTCTTCTGCTGCTGTAGCCCATCTGCCTCTCTTCTGCCTACCTTGTTTTAATGGTGGCGATTTGAATCACTGTTGCCTTTCTATCAGCTCGAACCAGTCTGCCCATTTCATCTGACCTCTGGCATCAACAAGCATTTCAGCCCACAGAACTGCCGCGCACTGGATGTTTTTTTTTTTCGGACCATTCTCTGTAAACCCTAGAGATGGTTGTGCGTGAAATCCCAGTAGATCAGTAATGTTTTTTCATACTGAGCTCGGTTTGATCTGTAGGAGTTGTCTTGACCATGTCTAAGCCTAATGCACTGAGTTGCCGCCATGTGATTGGCTGATTAGAAATTAAGTGTAACGAGCAGTTGGACAGGTGTACCTAATAAAGCGGGCCGATGAGTGTAGTTTTAAACCAGGCACCTTTAATCTACTACTACTTACTGCCTCCATACATCGTCCCCTATCAAACAGAGCTGTGTCAGGCAGAATTTTCGGGTGTTTCAACCAGTACATAATGGAACTCGGCGCATCTGTCGCGCCATGCTGGAGACCTGAAGTTTCAATCATAGAGCAATATGGATGCCCCATACTGTCACTCTTATATCATGAAGTCGTTCCATGGCTGCCTCCACATGTCGTCCCCTTATCAAACGAGCTGTGTGAGGCTCATTCTTCGGGTGTTTCACCAGATAGTTAGGAACTTGGTCACTATGTCGCCACCATGCTGTGTTATGACTAAATATACCGTCACACCTTTTGTTACATAGGAAATCATTTCACCTTCATTGGTTTGAAGCCGAGTCCTTTAGGGATGTCGCCATGACACTCTCTAGCCGCCGCGCTGCCTCTGCATGCCGTCCCCATAGTGTCAGGGTCAATTAGATGTTTTAGATGCTATCTAGCCTCATTCGGTTCACTCTGTCATTGCCATGCTGTGCCCATAATTTTGGCATAATGTGCGTTAGCAGCCTCAGAGGCATCCATGCTGCTGCCCCTGTTGTTTACTGTCCATTTCCTGGTGTTCCATCTTTTCGAGGTTTCCAGGTGTTTGGCCAAGCTTCCCTGTGCAGAGCCTTGGTCCCCTTGAAAAATGCTCGCAGTCTCCCATTGACTTCAATGGGGTTCTTATTCGAGACGAGCAATCGAGTATCGGAAAAAGTGTTTGTCTCGAATAACGAGCACCCGAGCATTTTAGTGCTCTCTCATCTCTAGTCAGGATGTTTGGAGAGCCCTCGTGTTACCAAACATATGGGACACCGCCAACAACGCCTTTCACTGATTGTCTAGCGAAACGTCACATCCTAGGTGCGGCAATCGCAAGGTGAAATATGTTGCCCTGTGTCACTTCTCCTCCCACCTTTGATACGGTTTTGTGGTTTGTTTGCACACCCCCTTCTTCTACATATTATGCCTCCTAGCAATGTCTTATCTGTGTAATCACTCCATTTTCATCGTTTTAGTATAAGTCAGTAACTCCACCCCTAATTTGCCTGCGTCAATTACACCCTTCAGATGTGACATTACACCAAAAAAGGTTATTAACCCCATTAAACACATTGTGTGACATTGAGAAATTTATTGTTTAGACAGTACTCCCACACTCCTTTGTTCACATATAATAATGTTGTATGGCGGCACCCCAGTAGAGGATAACAAGACTTTTAGTTGGTTGCATTTTAGAAGGCAATGTGACAATCAATGGGTTTTATACCACTAGGACTATCCGAATACAAGTAAAAGATTTTTGTAAAATTTGGCTTCTAAAAGGCAAACATACTTCTTTCCCTCTACTGTGCACCCATACAACATTTTGGGAGTCATTTACTAAGGGCCCGATTTGCGTTTTCCCGACGTGTTACCCGAATATTTCCGATTTGCGCCGATTGTACCTGAATTGCCACGGGATTGTGGCGCACGCGATCGGATTGTGGCACATCGGCGCCGGCATGCGCGCGACGGAAATCGGGGGGTGTGGCCGAACGAAAACCCGACGTATTCGGAAAAACCGCTGCATTTAAAAACCGAAAAAGTGTCGCTTGGGGACCGCTTACCTTCACCTGGTCCGAGGTGGTGCATTCCGGCGCGTTGAGATGACTTTCAGCGCAGCAGCGCCACCTGGTGGACGGCGGAAGAACTACCTTCTAAATCCCTTCCGGACCCGAATCCAAGCAGAGAACTCGCCGCTGGATCGCGAATGGGCCGGTAGTAAATCTTTCGCCCTTTATATGTCAAGTGGGTACTTCTACAATAAATATTTTCACACATTTTTTGGGGGTTATAACATTTTTTTATTCCTTGTGGTTTACGGAAATTAGGGGTAATTCTGACTTTTTTGGGAAAATTTTACTCTTTTGGGGCATAATTGTATCAAACACCTGTACGATAAAATACACATATTTCACCTTGCTGAATTCACCTAGGGGTGTACTTTCCAAAATAGTGAAACTTGTTGGGATTCCCTATGTTTTGTAACACGAGGGCTCTCCAAATGCATCCTGACTAGAGATGAGCGAGCACTAAAATGCTCGGGTGCTCGTTATTCGAGACAAACTTTTTCCGATACTCGATTGCTCGTCTCGAATAACGAACCCCATTGAAGTCAATGGGAGACTCGAGCATTTTTCAAGGGACCAAGGCTCTGCACAGGGAAGCTGGCAAAACACCTGGAAACCTCAGAAAATGATGGAAACACCACAGAAATGGACATGAACAGCAGGGCAGCTGCATGGATTGCTCTGAGGCTGCTTAATCGCACACCTTATGCCAAAATTATGGGCAACAGCATGGCAATGCAGAGTGACCGAATGAGGCTAGATAGCATCTAAAACATTCAAAATTGACCCTGACCTTAGGGGACGGCATGCAGAGGCAGCGGCAGCACGGGCAGAGAGTGTCTGGGCGACATACCCTAATGGACTCAGGCTTCAAACCAATGGAGGTGAAATGATTTCCTATGTGAACAAAGGTTGACGTATATTTAGTCAATCAACACAGCATGGTGGCGACATAGTGACCAAGTTCCATAACATATCTGGTGAAACCCACTCAGAGCCCTCACACAGCTCGTTTGATAAGGGGACGACAGTGGAGGCAGCCATGGAACGACTTCCCATGATTAAGAGTGACAGTATGGGGCATCCATATTGCTCCTATGATTGAAACTTCAGGTCCCTCCAGCATGGCGGCGACAGATGCCCGAGTTCCATTATATCTGTGTGAACACACCCAAAATTCTGCCTGACCAGCTCGTTTGATAGGGGACGATGTATAGAGTCAGTAAGTAGTATAGATAAAGGTGCTGCAGTTAAAACTACACTCATCGGCCGCTTTATTAGGTACACCTGTCCAACTCTCGTTAAACACTTAATTTCTAATCAGCCAATCACATGGCGGCAACTCAGTGCATTTAGGCTGTAGACTGGTCAAGACATCTCCTAAGATCAAACCGAGCATCAGTCTGGGGAAGAAAGGTGATTTGAGTGCCTTTGAACATGGCATGATTGTTGGTGCCGAGAAGGGCTGGTCTGAATATTTCAGAAACTGCTGATCTACTGGGATTTTCACGCACAACCATCTCTAGGGTTTAAAGAGAATGTCCAAAAAGAAAAAACACCAGTGAGTGGCATGTCTGTGGGCGGAAATGCCTTGTTGATGCCGAGGTCAGAGGAGAATGGGCAGACTGGTTCGAGCTGATAGAAAGGCAACTATGACTCAAATCCCACCCGTTACAACCAAGGTAGGCAGAAGAGCATCTCTGAACGCACAGTATTTCGAACTTTGAGGCAGATGGGCTACCAGCAAAGACCTACACCAGTGCCACTCCTTTCAGCTACGAACAGGAAACTGACTACATTTGCACAGCTCATCGAATTGGACAGTAGAAGATTGGAAAAACGTTGCCTGGTCTGATAGTCTCGATTTCTTCTGCAAACATTCGATGGTAGGGTCAGAATTTGGCGTCAACAACATGAAAGCATGGATCCTCCTGCCTTTATCAATGGTTCAGGCTGGTGTGGTGGTGTCATGGTGTGGGGGAATATTTTCTTGGCACTCTTTGGGCCCTTTGTACCAATTGAGCATCGTTGTCAAAGCGCACACCTACCTGATTATGTTGCTGACCATGTCCTTCCCTGTATGACCACAATGTACCCAACATCTGATGGCTACTTTCAGCAGGATAATGCGCCATGTCATAAAGCTGGAATCATCTCAGACTGGTTTCTTGAACATGACAATGAGTTCACTGTACTCATGGCCTCCAGAGTCACCAGATTCTCAATCCAATAGAGCATCTTTGGGATGGAGTGGAACGGGAGATTCGCTCAGGGTGTGCAGCCGACAATCTGCGGCAACTTTGTGATGCCATCATGTCATATGAACCAAAATCTCTGAGGAGCTTCCAGCACCTTGTTGAATCTATGCCACGAAGAATGAGGCAGTTCTGAAGGCAAAGGGGTCACCGTTACGTACATGGTGTAACTAATAAAGTGGCTGGTGAGTGTATGTTAGTTGGTCTTGGGATGGAGCTGGGCGTCCGCTGCCAGGCGAGCTTTCACTATCAAGCCCCCTGTCTCTCGCTCCTCCCAAACACGCACTTCTAAACCTTCTGTATAAATCAAGTGTAGTAGTGTTCTATAAGTTTGGGTTTTGGCGGGTAGGGGATGTAAACAGATGCGCAAGAAGCACTGAATAATCGGTAATGAAAAAGTTTGCCAGTATATTTTGTGGTAACAAGCGGTGGCGACAGTTAACAGTTTTATGTGGAAGCCATGAAACAACCCAAATTCTGCCTGACCAGCAGCTCGTTCTAAGGGGACGATTATGGAGGCAGCTATATATCGACGACTTAAGGGAGGCAGCTATGGAGATGATGTGTGGAGTAGATATAAAGACGACGTTGGAGGCTGCTATGAGACCATTAAATTTGGATAGTGCCTGTATGTGGCAGTCCAAAAAGTTTTCAAACCAGAGGAGCAGGTAGTTGGTCCTCCAGAAAAATTAAATTGATTGAATGCCTGTATGTGGCACTCCAAAACTTGTTTAAACAGGGACCGGGTAGGTGGCCCTCCGAAAAATTAAATACATAAGACTATAGCTAAGCCAGTGGCCCTGGCAAAGAATAGCCATGTCCTCTCGCTTTAGTACCAAGGAGGAGAAGGAGGAAAATGAGGAGAGGAGTGCATCAATTATTCAGTTGAGCTTCTTTCACCTGTGGAGAATGGAAATCCTCGAGAAATCCAGCTTTATTCATCTTGTAAGCGTCAGCCTGTCAGCGATGTCAGTCGACAGGCGTGTACCGCTTATCGGTGATGATGCCACCAGCTGCACTGAAACCCGTCAGCAACATGTAGCGAAGGGCAGGCAAGAACCTCCAAGGCGTACAGCGCCAGTTCGTGCCACATGTCCAGCTTTTAACCCAGTAGTTGTAGGGAGCTGTGTGTGACATTTAGGACAATGGTATGGTCAGCTACGTACTCCCTCCCCACCATCTTTCTGTAAAGATCGCCCTACTCTGCCGAGACTGGGGACAGGTGACAGTGTCTTGCGGGTGACATAAAACTGGCAAAGGGCTTGTAAAGGCGTACCTTTGCCAGTGTTGGACAAGCTACCTGTCTCCTACTCCCCTGCTACTTGTCCGCAGAAGACGCCCTGGCCACTAGCTGTCAGAAGGGAAATACTGTTCAGCTTGGCACCAGGCTGCTGGCTATTCATGCATTCTCACACTCCTTCCTCTCCAAAGATGAGAGTGGAAAGATTTGCTTGTACCGTGGTCTAGGAGAGTGAATACCCAGTAATCGGTGTCGGAATAACTTCTTTGAACGCGAGGGTTCAGGATAGGCAGCCTAGCTGAAAATCTGCCATATGCGCCAGAGTCCCAACGCACAAGAATTCACTCCCCTCACTGGCCTGACTGTCCATTTCCTCCTCCTCCAACTCCTCCAACTCTTCTTCTCGGCCCATACAACGCTGAAACAGTGAAGGAATGAGCAATGCTCACCTCTTCTGTCTCCGCAACATTCTCCTCCTCTTCTCCTCCACCTCCTCCGATATGCGCTGAGAACAGAACTGAGGATGCTTGGCTATCACAAGGATCTTCTTCCGCGGTCTCTTGTGACGAGCGCAAAGCTTCTGACTTCATGCTGACCAGAGAGTTTTCAACAGGCCAGCACGGGATGGTGAGGCTGATGATGGCGCATCGCCGCTGACCATCTGTGTTGACTCCTCAAAGTTACTCAGGACTGACAGATTCAGACATCCACTTCACTCCTCATTGTAGACTTGAGGAACTGACTGACCTGACTACCAGTTCTGGTGGAGATTGACATCTGGCAGTCTAAACGCTTGCCTGCCTGGTAAACTCTGGATAGCATGGTTATGTTGAATTCCACTCGTGGCACGTCGCAACAACAGTCGGTGAGCGGGCAGTGGAGGCGGCACTGTCCTGCCTGAGAGTGCAGCATCGTGCTGACTTCCGAAATGCGCATCAGATGCGGCGCGACCTTCGTGAGCAAATCAGACAGATTGGGGTATGTCTTGAGGAACCGCTGAACTATGAGATTTAACACATGGGCCGGCATGCACATGTGTCAGTCTGCCGATTTGCAGAGCCGCCACCAGGTTATGGCCGTGTCACACACAACCATGCCTGGCTTCAGGTTCAGCGTGTCTCCACCACAGATCAGTCTGCGCAGTGATGCCCTGTAATAGCTCTTGGGCGGTGGTGACTTTTATCGCCTAGGCTCAGCAGTTTGAGCCCGCTGCTGTCCTTAGTCGACGGCATGCTGCTGTGCTAGAGTTACCGACTGATGGCGCCATGCCTACGGATGGTAATTCGGAGGAGAGGGGTGGGAGGAGGAGGAGGCATATGTAGGGCCTGAGAAACCTGGACCGAGGTAGCCCCGCAATCCCTCGTGGCGTCGGCAGTATATGACCAGCCCCAGGTCAGACTTGTCCAGCTCTACCAAGTACCAATGTGCCGTCAGCGATATATGTGGCCCTTCCGGCAGCACTTGCCACGTTGTCCGTGTCAGGTGGACTTTGTCAGAAAGGCTGTCGGGGCCGGATATGTTGTCTGACACGTGCTGGTGCGGGACGCACTATCGGGAAAAGTAGGTGGTGGCTGGGGACGAATACCGGGGGCGGGCGCCCGCACGTGAGATTGGCAAAGGCCTCGGTCTCTACCAGCCTATAGGGCAGCATCTCCAGGCTAAGCAGTTTGGAGATGGGACATTGAGGGCTTGGGCGGGTGGGTGCACGTACTTCTCTTGCGCTCCAGGTCTGGGGTATGGAGAGCTGAACGCGTGCACATGGAGACATTGGCGATGCTGTGTGAGGATCGTGGAGGCGAAGGGGGGTTTTGTTTTCAGCACGGAGTGTGTTGGCTGGGGTCCCTGGCAGGGGGCTGACTAGCAGAGGTAGCATGACACAGGGAAGGAGCAGTGGTGTGCCCGGCCGGAGGTGAACGGCATTGGTTCCTTGAGTGGGTGTTTAGCATTCATATGCCTGCGCATACTGATTGGGTTAGGCTGTGTGGTGGAACACCCTGCTGATCCTGGGTGTGGCACGGTTGCACACCACAGTCCGTCGGTCATCCGTGTTTTTTAAAGAACCTCAAGACTTCCGAAATCTAGCCCTCGCCATAGGAGCTTCACTACGTGAAACTTGGCGCTGATGCACGAGCTCTGCCCCGCTCTCTCCGTCTGGCCACCATCCACTTCCTCTACAACCTGTTCTCGTCGAGGACTCGCCTCCGTCTCAGAAGTCACTGTGTTCAACCCGACCTATCACCCCTGCTTGGTCTGTCACCCTCATCATCCCTCCTATCCCTCAGTCTGCTTCCCCTCGGACTTCCTGCGCCCTGACAACACTCACCACTGTCTGACAACCGTGTCCTTCGTCATCCGACACTCCTTCTTCCACTACGTCAACAATGTCATCATCACCCCCAGACTGCGACTAGTGGAAACCTGGGCATCGAAAGAGCTCACAGCAACCGGACAAGTGGTTTGTGACTCTGGGAAGGGTTCTCAGAAACAGTTCTCAGAGTATAACCCGGTCAAATGCCAAATTTCCTGGAGGGGCAGACGGGGGGGAAGGAGCTGATGTGAGGAGTGCTGATTTCGGTGACATGGGTGGACTGCGTGGAAGACTGACTGGTGGCACATGGCTAGAGCATTGTCCGCAATCCACGACATCATCTGTTCGCACTGTTCTGGGCCTCAACAGTGCTCTAACCACGTGTCCCAGTAACTTGAGAAATGAACCTAGGGAGTGTAGCTCTGCGGCGTTCCCTGCTCCCTCATCAGCAGGTGGTGTCTCACACTGCCCGGACCACGGCTCTGACCCCTGCAGCGTGGAACGCCCATGCCCACACCAACCCCTTGTCCTCTACCCTAGCCCTCGGGTTCAACATTTCAAAATTAAAGTGTAAACTGTAAATTTTTTGTGTTTTTTTTTGGGTTTTTTGGGTTTTTAAGAAAACTATGCTATCCTAATTTGCTATGGCTGTTTCGACTCGACACTGACACACACACAGGATTTTGTGCTGTGCTGATACTTTAGTTTGAAAAAAAAAAAAAAGAAAGAAAAAGCAGACTGTGCCTAATGTCCATCAAACCCCTAATAAATTGTCCCACTTAGGTTTTTGAGATGGATATGGTGTCACTAGAGCTATACTGAACTTCGCAAGACTCCCTGCAATTCCTCACATATATGTACTGGCTGCCTACTAGTGCCATCAAGGCCACCTAAGCAATCAACAAAATATATATATTAACGCTATTTGTAGGCCTAAGAAAGCGGTGGTTCTTGTATGCCAGTTTCAACCTACACTGACACCGCACACCAACAACTGGATTTTAATCACTTTAAGTTTTGAAAATAAAAAAATCATCAGACGGTGCCAATTCAATCAAACCCCTAATATTGTCCCACTTAGGTGTTTAGATGGATGTGTGTCACTATAGCTAAATATAACGCTCCCCAAGTCTCCCTGCAAATTCCTCACAATATGGTACTAGCTGCACTATTATTGCCAGCAACCCAGCCACAGCAACAAAAAACAATAAAATTAAGCAAAAAGTCTATCCCCTAACAGGGCTGTTGGGGGGTCTGTAGACTCACTCCTGCCTACCAGTAAGCTAGTATACAAACCCTAACGCTTTCCCTGCCTCAGCAGCCTCTATCCCTAACGGCATCGGCAGAGAATGATACGAGCAGCGCGGGCAGCTAGTCTATCCAGGGTCACCTGACAGGCCAGCCATACACTGCTATCGACGTGTAAGGTACCACGTCGCTGGATGGAGTGCAGAGTCCTCCTGGCTTGTGATTGGCTCTGTTTCTGGCCGCCAAAAAATCAAAACGACGGAGATGCCATTTCTCGAGCTGCGAAGTATTCGTCCAGCAACGAGCAGTTAGCAATACGCTATTGCTCGAATGAGCATCAAGCTCGGACGAGTTGTTTGCTCATCTCTATCCTGACACAGTGTAAAGGAGTTGCAACAGCAACACCCTCAGCGCGATGCAATGGCGAGGGAGTGTTTGCGAATACGTCCCAACCTGCTGTACCCACATCACGATTACATGGTCCTGATAGACAAGGGATATTGCAGTGGTGAATCCTGCGGGCAAGGCAGAGGTTAAGTATTTTGTATGATGCAAGATGCTGTTGTCCATGATATGTGTACATCCTTGGCCTGTGACTGAGAGGTAATTGAGAGCAGCCACCACCGTGACCAGGGGAGATGATAAAACCCCTGGCCAGATGTTCGAGAGACTGAGACTAGGACTTAAGATGTGAGGAGTTATAGCTAGCTGAGCTGTAGCTCAGGGGGAGACTGTCTCTCTCCTACCAGTACGCTCTTAGGAGTCTGTACCCTTAGCACACCAGACCAGAGAGTCTAAGCTACCCTGCCTCTGAAGAGTGGAACAGGAGTTAGTGTAGTGAGGAAGGGGTATCATCCCTACCTTTAAGGGTGATAACCTGAAGCCCTGGTAACAACTGAAGCATCCTACTAGCACGCTACCCAAGCTACCGCCCAGCCTGCCACTGCATCGGCTGGTGCTCTACTCCTGTCGCTCCCTCCAAGTCCGCTCCACACCTCCATCACTTGTTCCCGCATGTTGCTGAAGTTCCGCGGTTCCAATGAACTGTGGTTGTTTTCTTCAAACCTTTGCCTCCGTCTGGTCCCTGCTACTACAACTACCATCATCACACGGCACCCTGTCCACCCACACGACTCACACTCGGCATTAAGGGGTTGCCCAGGGAGATCCGCTATAAGCACCGCTCCCTCTCTTTGCTTTTCTTGCCAACACCACCCTGCTGAGACCTGCCAGGCTGTGGACAGCCCTCCGTTCCCCCCCGTACCAAGCACCGTGACATAGCGTGCTTAGGGCCGCAACCCAGCCCCTCCGGTTACCGCGGGCCCCGGCTGTCTCCAGGCCCTCACTCAAAGGGCTAGGCCCCGGTGGGGGATTTGCAAGTGCGTCACGAACAGGATTGATACTTCTGTGCCTTATTACGGCATGGTTTTATACCACTAGGACTATCCGAATACAAGTAAAAGATTTTTGTCAAATTTGCCTTCTAAAAGGCAAACATACTTCTTTTCCTCTACTGTGCACCCATACAACATTTTATATGTACAAGTGGGGTACTTCTACAATAAATATTTTCACACATTTTTTGGGGGTTATAACATTTTTTTATTCCTTGTGGTTTACGGAAATTAGGGGTAATTCTGACTTTTTTGGGAAAATTTTACTGTGAAATGATTTCCTATGTGAACAAAAGGTTGACGGTATATTTAGTCAATAACACAGCATGGTGGCGACATAGTGACCATATTCCATAATGTATCTGGTGAAACACCCGAAAAATGAGACTGACACAGATTATATGGTATATGGCGGCACGCTGTATGTATTATATGGTATATGGAGGCACGCTGTATGTATTATATGGTATATGGCGGCATGCTGTATTGATTTTATATTATATGGCGGATTGTTTTATGTATATTGTTCTTTGTAGTAGCTCGCTGTGTGTATTATATAGTTCATGGAGGGAAGATTTATGTATTTTGCATTGCTTTATTTTCACATTTTACCAATATGATTGGGTCTGGTCCTGACACTCCTTGATATTTTACATGTATAGAGGGTGGGGGGGGGGGCGTTTTTCTATAGTTCGCCTCAGGCAGCAGAAAGGCTAGGTGCACCCCTGATTGGCATACTCAGGAGGAAATGCGCTAAACATTGTAAAATGCATTTTCCTTTTTAACCCCTTGTGAAGGTGCAAATTTTAGTGTTCAATGAATATATTGTTAAATAAAATTTCATTTCCGTAATTTCACTTACATTTATTTTTCACCCTCATGAGACGCTCATAATGTTAACAAACTTCCAAAAGGTTGTTTTGAATATTTTGAGGGTTGAAGTTTATAAAATTTGTGGGCCTGAATATATATATATGTAAACAACATTTGAAAAGTCCAGCAGCACCAAGATTGCCAAATAACTTTGTGGGTGCAAACCCCAATATCCTGGTCTTGACACACCAGATGAATATATCCAAGAAATAAATGAGACTGCACTCCAAGGTAAATGTGAAAAAAATGGATGGGAGCTTTATTAGCCCAAGTGCAATCTTTCAGACCCTGTTCAGGATCCTTTTTCAGGTTTGATGTTAAAACTGCCAAAAAAATAAAGAATGAATAGCTCTTAAAAAGTGTCAATGCAAATCTGCAAAAAAAAAAAAAGTACATTTCAAAATTGTACCCAATTTTGTTTTAACCCCAGTAAAACAATTAAATAAGTAACAAACTTCAGAAAAGTTGTTTTACATACGTTGAAGGGTTTAGTTTCTATCATGGTGAAATTTATGACGTTTCACTATTATTTAGGCCTCTCAAAGTGACTCGAAATCTGAGCAGGTCCCTCAAAAGCAAATTCTAAGCCTCATAACATCCTACAAAAATGAAAGGACACATAAAAACCATGTAAAAATAAAGCAGACATTCGGTGAATGTTAGTTATCAAATAATTTTTATATTATGACGGGTTGAAAATTCTGAATTTCAAAAATCAAGAATTTTTCCAAATTTTCAACAAATATCAGTCTTTCCATAAATAAAGGGAAAACATATCACCAACATTTTTAAACTAACATGAAGTGTCACAATGTGTCACGAGAAAACAATTTCAAAATCATCTGGATACTTTAAAGGGGTATTCCAGGGGTATTTTGTTACATTCATTTATTTATAGCATTATGGGTTTTTGTATCAGACATTCATATTCCCGGAATACCCCTTTAAAGCTATTTGTGTTAGAAATGTGAAAGGTGGCTTCAGCAGCATGGGGTTAAATAATGGAAGGACAGGATGGAAGTTCACAACAGCACTTTTCCTATTATGCTCTTCTGTTTTAGAAGAAAATAACAGAAATTATAAATGGAAGGTGACCAGAAGCTCTGCCGTTCAACTTCCATGCCCTGTAGGGATACAGCTATAGGAGGCTCCTTCCAAAATGTTTCTGTTAAATATAACTGCAAAAATTACATGCGCTACAGCTCCATTTTCACTGGTATAAACAATGGAACAGAAGGATGGAGAGGAGACCGGGTCCCTACATATATAAATACAATTCTATATCTCTAATAAATAATGGCCCATACACAAATAAATCACCTGCTCTATACAATTACATCATCATACAGACATAGAAGTATACACACACCCATTAATAAATATACACACATATGTATTCCAGGCACATGCACACACAGGTTATATACTTCATTCACATTTCAAGGACCAAACATTATGTTACTGGACTGAACTGATATGAGTTCAGTCAGTGATATGATTGGTTTGGTCTGGGAGATCCTGCCTGTTTTTCCCACTTCCAAATAGGCCTAAATCATGTTATCATCATATTCATGAGACTAGCCTAAATACTGTTAGTGGCAGATTTGTTTGAAATCTGACTGCACACTTTGCGCAGGACAGGAGTCCTTTTATTATACTGAAATTTGACTTCCCAGCCTGAAAGCAGCATTGGCACTGTAACAGTTAATACAGTTGCAGCACTGCATTTTGGCTGTCAGACAGAGAGTCCTTGCATCATATTTCAGTATAATGCAAGGACTCCCATCCTATGCAAGGCGTACAATCAATGGGATTGCACTTTCACAAGCTGCAAACAAATTGTTTCCATAACATATATCAACAAACATCAGGTATATGGAATTTCAGGGACAAATCTGCTACTAGGGAACATCCCCTCAGACCTAAATTGATACAACCGGAGAATAAGCTAATATTTTGTTTCAATATTCTTTTCTCTTTCATAGCTGTTTGCAACTGGGATACATTTGGAGAACAATTTGATGTTTTTCACAGGTTTAAAAATAAAATTAGGGTCACATTCCCCCACCCCACTCCCGGTAAAATGCGGACAATGGCTTATTTGCCATTTATCATCCTTCAGACCTAATTACGTTTTAAACGCTCTTCCTGAGGTTTTATTCTTGTTTCCACATTATAAACTGCACAATTTGTTATTCTCTGCGCTGGTTGCCTGGCAACAAACTCTGGCTAATAATCTGTTCCACCTGATTGCAGCTGCCATTGCATACAACTATCAAGGTAAGGTGCAATGACCGTGCAATCAGTGTAATCAGCATGGATAGTGGAAAATGTTCAATATATTTACAAAAACATGTTTTTAATAAATGTATTAAAATATTGAAGCTAGCTTGATGATGTATTTATCTAGTTGTAAACTGTTCTGACCTCAAGACTCAAGCTTGTATGGCAAAGGACAGCATGGAAATGTAGGAACACACAAAGTACTGAATTAAGTTGGGGGGGGGGGGGTAGAGGTTACATGTTGCAATCAGCTTTGAGGCGGCTTTAGGTGCAGTTTTGTTAATTTAACAGGTGAAAGACATGAACTGAACGGGTGAATTTGAATTGAACGGGGGAAAACTTAATTTTTTTTCACCTGTTAAATTAACAAAACTCCACCTAAAATCACCTCAAAGCTGATTGTGATGCAGTTTTAAATGCAACATGTGACAGCACCTGGAGGGTTGATGTGTCATCATGTTAGTCACCCGTTAGTCAGACAATTTACTCCAAATTTGTCATGTGAAAAATGGTAGACCCATTTATGAAGTGTGGCTTGAAAAGGAAAAACTTAGGAATTAAAAAAAAAAATGCATATCTACTGCAGAAATAAACGCCTCATGTGTCACATTTATCAATGTGCTCAAAACCCATCTAAAGAAACAATCCTGCCTAATGATAGATATTAGTCTATATACCCAATTGGCAGTTTATAAAATTACAAGCTGCAATTAATTTTAAACGTAAACGGGCTGGATCTGTAAAAAAAATACTGTGGGCTGGTACCCATGTAACCTGGTTGTCTGGACAACCCACAGCAAAAACTGTATGTTTGTTTTTGCACTCCCATAGACTTCTATTGAGAAGTCTATTTTTTAAGTTCAAGTTGATGGGACGTTTTTTTGACTAAAAAAAAAACTAGTGGTTGTTTTTAAAGAGAACCCGTCAGGCAAATTCACCCCCTAAACTAAATATATTTTCATAAATTGCCATTAGAAAGCATTGCCCCTATCCATTCATTGTCCTTCTACGTGCCTGTAAACTTAAGCAATGAGGTCTTAAAGCTGTATGCAAATGACTTGTGAGATGTCCAATGACTTATTCATGAGTGGGAGGCACAGCCACACCCCCAGTGCTTGATTGACAGCCTGTATAATGATGTGATGTATAATGGTGTAATGGCTCCTCCATGTGCTTCCTGGCAGTGGTGGCCACACCTCCTGCAGCCGGTGTGTGTGTATAGGAGAGATACAACAGCTCCAGACAGTCATGTTATAGCAGAACATGTCATGTTACTTGTGTAGCTGGTGTCTGTGTCTCATATGTGTGTATGGGAGGAGAGAGCATGTCAGCAGATAAAGCACAGAGACTAGCAATGCTTTGCTATAAATTACATCTCTGACCATGTGACCAGCCTCATTTACATAATAAAGAAAAGATGATTTTAGAATGATTAATGTATGAATTGACTAGATAAAGGCTGGGATGGATCCTTGTGAGCTGCTCCAACAGGTAGTGGCGACAGGACTAGTGACAGGGACCCGTTGACTGATGTCCTTTAAGTCTAAAAAAATGGTTGTATGCATTAGGCCTTAGGCTAGATTCATGCATGCAGTTGTAATGCAGTTGCTAGCCAAAGAAGCTACTGTAACACACAGCTCTGATTACTCTATGTGATATAACAAGCCGTGCACCTGCGTGACCATGGTCAGATATCTGTCCACTGGAAGTAAACATAGAAGATTTTACTTCAGAGATCTAGAAAACCACGACGAATTGATACAGAAAGTATCATAAAACAATAACCTTCATTTTGCTGTAATGGGATTACCCTTTTACATTTATGCCTCTTACATGTTGCTCTGTTCAAGTACAAGCCTAACATTTGACTAAGCTGTGATATACAACTTATAGGAGCTCATGTGGCCTAGTGCACACATCATTCTCATTTCACACAATTTCTATGTTTACAAATAATATTTCTTCTGCCTTAATTATTTCTAGGTGCGCCAGGACGTGCATGGGGATGTGCTATAACGTCCTGCTTCTGGCACCTGCTCACGAGCCGGCACCAGAAGCAGCGGCTTCCTATCATAGCTGACGGCCTGCACTAACACCTGCGATTGGAGCCGAATCTGATTGCGGGTGTTAACCCCTTACACGCCCCAGTAAAGCATGACCGCAGCGTGTAAGGGTGTTTCCGCTATGGATCGGATCCCCCGTGCCGCTTACCGGGGGATCCGAACCATAGCGGAAACACCCTTACACACTGCGGTCATGCCTGATCCAAAAGTATTGTAGCAGTGTATTGCACTTGAACCAGCGATCAGAGCATCACTGGTTCAAGTTCAAGTATGGAAAAGTAAAAAAAATGTAAAAACACTTAACACTACACATTAGAATAAATAAAAAATAAATACATAAAAATATAAGCCCCTAAAATATCACTTTCCCATAAAACCACTTAATAAAGTCTAAAAAACACAAAAAACCCTGCATATTTGGTATTGCCTCGTCCGTAACGATCTGTATAATAAAACACAATCATTACTGGACCCGCACGGTAGACACCAGAGAAAAAAAACGCAAAAAATGTTAATAAGCCCCTAACCAGATTTGTCAGCTGAAAAATAAAAAAGTTATGCATATAAAAAGATGGTGATGCTAAAATGAACAAGATTTTCTCCAAATTAGTTTTTATTCAGTACAATTGAATAAAATACACAAAACCCCCATTCTGGTATCCCTGCGTCCGTAACAATCTGCATAATAAAACAGAATTGGTATTAGATCCGCAAAGTGAAACCCGTAAACCCCCCCCAAAAAGCTCCAAAAAAAGATAATTTTTAATTAATACCCTATAAAAAATGCTCTAAAGTGATTTAAAAATGTTATGCACTCTAAAATAAGACCACTAAAAAGAACAATCCTTCTCGCAAATAATAAGCCCTTAAACAGATTTGTGAGGCGAAAAATAAAAAGGTTATGCATATGAAAGACGGTGATGCTAAAACAACATTTTTGCCAAATTACTTTTTATTCAGTAAAAATGGGAAAAATTAAAAATCTATATAAATGAGGTCTTTTTGTAATCGTGGCGACCCATAGAATAAAAATAATATACTATTTTTATGGTATAGCTAACAGCCAAAAAAAAAAACACATAAAAATTTTCCTAAAAATTGATGATTTCATTTCCTCCACCAACAAAGAGTTAATAAGATCTCACCAATTAGCTATAGATGCCCCAAAATTACATACCAGAAAAGTGCATCTCATGTGGCAAAAGAAATAAGCCCCTATAGGTCCACATTAAAAAAAAAGAAAAAAATCAGAGCCTGTACAATGTGACATAGCAAATTTGATCTGGATGGCGCCTCCTTCCCTTCTATGCCCGGCCGTGCGCCCATACAGCAGGTAACCACCACATATAGGGTAGTGGTGTACTCGAGAGAAATTGGGTATCAAACTTTGTGGAGCCTTTTTTCATTTAATCCATTGTAAATGTTTAATTTTCCACCCAAAATGAGTGTATTGTGAAAAAATATTACAATTTGTAGACTGCACCTTGTTTTAACCTCTATAAAACACCTAAAGGGTTAACAAACTTCTTAAAAGTGGTTTTTCATACGTTGAGGGGTGTAGTTTCCATAATGGGGTAATTTAAGAATCTTGCTATTATTTAGGCCTCTCAGTGTCAATTAGAAGTTGAGCAGGTCCATCTAAATACGGGTTTTGGTGATTTTACAAAAAATGTGAAAAATGGCACCTAAATTCTGAGCCTCATAACATTCTAGTAAAATATGTGGAATCTTAAAAACCATGACAACATAAAGCAGACATTTTGGAAATGTAAGTTATGAATTTATTTGGGTGCTATGACTATCTGCATCAAAAATAGATCATTCAGAACATTGAAAATAAAGAATTTTTCCAAATTTAGTTTTTTTTATAACTAAACACAAAAGATTTCATCCAAATTTTTAAACTAATTTGAAGTACGTGTCACGAGAATACAATCTCAGAATCCCTTAGATATCTCATAGTGTTCCAAAGCTATAACCACTTATAGTGACACAGGGCAGATTTGAAAAATGGGTTCGCATTCCTTAAGGCCAAGGCTGAGCCCCCGTAGGGGTTAATTATCTTCCTTTGGGTCACAGGGGGTATGAAAATAACAAACATTCATCTTGGTATGGTGCTCCAATACAGCATGGCGCTACCTGTTACCACCAGTTTGTATACAGAGGCTCAATGGTGAAGTCACATTGACAGCCACGAGGCAGCTCCAACCTCTGTCAGTGGCCTACAGCACGCACTCGCACTGTCAATGCTGTGCCATCGGTGATCCATTGAATATGAACAGAAGCTGGCACTGGGGCACGGACAGAGGTTAGAATACACAACATTTATAATACAGTGCAACCCGTTTAAACATTATGAATGTTGTTTGTGACACGTTACTCTTAAGCAGAATTCTTACAAGATTGTACTATTTAAAAGTATGAGGTAATTAGGCCACTGAGAGAAAAAGGGCAACATTAAAATAATAACCTTGCTGTATTTAGATTCATGTATAATGGGATTCACTAGAACTAATTTGAAAAAAAAAAATGGGACAGGTATTATTAGCCTGCCTCCATTCTATACTAAGGATAAGAATGGTTTATTATTTTATATAAGGCTGTATAGCGCTTAGAGTGCTTTACATGCACAAACATAAAATACCTTAATATTATATAGCTAATGTGTGAATTTTAATGACATTTTGTCATTAGTAGCATTACCCTAACAATTGATTTTTGAAGCTTACATTGCCTCATGTCTATAGTTTATAGAGGTTGGCCACTTTACCTCATGTTTTTTGTAATGTGCGTGTGCATTTTTTTCCGACAATTTTTATGTTTTTGGAATTTTCTTCTCAGATTCCCAGCAGCACCTGATTGGTGGGGGCCCCCATTGAATGTAGTCCAGGCAGGGAACAGCAATTGCAATACACAGTGCCCAGTAATCACTATATACAGCTCCCCCAGTAATCAATCACTATATACAGCTCCCCCAGCAATCACTATATACAGCTCCCAACATTACCTATATACAGTCCCACAGCATTAACTATATACAGCCTCCCTATAACTATATACAGTCCCCCTATAACCATATACAGCCCCCATAATAAATATATACAATCCCCCTATAATTACTATATACAGTCCTAGGTAAAATTGTACTCCCCTTCCATCGTTCCCCCGATTCGGGTGGACCTCATATTCCCCTCCATCATGGCGCTGTGACGTCACACACTAGGCCGCCTCTGTCTTTGTTTACATTCAATCGTATTGTTCCCTCGCTCTACCATAGACTGAAGTTGGGGCACTGCTTGGGGAGCCTGGACCCAAATACACAGTTGTTGGTAGGGGCCCCTTTAAGGGCAAAGTGGTGGGGGCCCCGGGGCACGCGCTCCCCTATAATCCGGCACAGATTCCCTGAACATTGCATGTAATATACAATGGGACTACTGACACTATGAAGTATAATATGTTACGCAGAAAACAAGCCCTCATACATCTCTGTAAACTGAGAAATACAGAAGTTATAGATTTTTAAAGATGGGAGTAAAAAAAAATGGCAGTCAGGAAGTGGTTATCCATTTAACAACTAATGTTTAAAGAGGGAGCTCTAAACACATAATCTATTCATTATATATGATTGCAAGGTGTCTTTTTCCGCACAGAAAATTTACAGCACCACACTGAAAACATACAGGCGGTCCCCTACTTAAGAACACTCGACTTACATACGACCCCTAGTTACAAACGGACCTCTGGATATTGGTAATTTATTGTACTTTAGTCCCAGGCTACAATAAACAGCTATAACAGTTATCAAATGTGTTTGTAATGAAGCTTTAGTGTTAATATTGATTCTTATGACAACCCAACATTTTTTAAATCCAATTGTCACAGAGACCAAAAAAGTTCTGGCTGGGATTACAATGATAAAATATACAGTTCCGACTTACATAGAAATTCAACTTAAGAATAAACCTACAGACCCTATCTTGTATGTAACCCGGGGACTGCCTGTATTACAGTTTTCCACTGTTGTTCTCCAGGGAAGCATGGACTACTTGCATCATATACAGCGTGTAGCAAAAAGATTGTGACGCTGGAATATCTTGCAAAATACACATTGCAACGAAAAGCTAAAAATATAAGTGCCAAATATTTTCCAGAAGTAAAATTAAATATTTGTCCCCCTACCCTTAGTTACGGGGGGTAAGCTTTAAAATCTTAAATGGAAACCCCATTTTCTTTTTAGAACGTTGTACAGCTTTCAGAAAACTATTGCGTATGTCTATTTTCGTTGAATTTGTATTTATTGCAACGTCCCCCTTTTAAAGTTTTTGCACACATTTCGATGCCAACATTGAAAACGACCTAGGTCAAATCTATGTAATTTTTCCTGGGGACTCCAAATCTGCACAGCGTCTCCAAAAACTGTCACATGTGCTCAGTGTGAACCTGGTTTCATCTGTGAAGATCACAGGGCACTAGTGGCAAATTAGCCAGTCCTGGCATTCTCTGGCAAATGCCAAGCGTCCTGCACGATTTTGGGCTGTGAGCACAACCCCCATCTGTGTATGTCGGACCCTCATACCCTCCTGGGAGTTGGTTTCTAACCGTTTGTACAGACACATGCACATTGGTGGCTTGTTGTAGGTCATTTTGCAGTGCTGTGGTGGAGGTCCTCCTTTTCCTCCTTGCACAAAGGTTGAGGTCCTCCTGCTGGGTTGTTGCCCACCTGCTGCCCCCTCCATGTCTCCTGGAAGCGCCTCCAGCCACTACGCTGACAGACACAGCAAACATTCTGGCCACGGCTCGCATTGATGTGCCATCTTGGATGAGGTGCACTTCCTGAGCCACTTGTGGGGTTGTAGAGTCTGTCTCATACTACGTGTGGTGAAAGCACCACCAACATTCAAATTTGACAAAAACATCAGCTAGAAAGCATAGGTACTGAAAAGTGGTCTATGGTCCCCAACTACAGAACCACTTTGAGTGTGCTTTGCTAATTGCCAATAATTTCCACCTGTTATCTATTCTATTTACACAACACCATGTAAAATTGATTGTCAATCAGTGTGGCTTCCTAGGTGGACAGTTTAATTTCAAAGAAGTTTGATTTAATTGGAGTTATATTGTGTATATAAGTGTTCCCTTTATTTATTTGAGAAGTGTATAATGCTTGGAGTCTCATTACTAGCACAGTGTTGGCTCCATTAAATCAGTCAACCATGCGGTCTGTTCAAGTAGCGGGCATAGTCATCTCTTTTATCCCTTATTTACACATGCTTATGCATTTTTTTAAGCTTCGCCCTGTTGGATAAATCACCGAGATTACAATTATTTCAGGTTTCAAGCACCCTATGGGGTCTGATCACTTATCTAATATACTGCAGTATATTAGGAATATACTGTTCATCTATTACAGATTGATAGATTGTGCCTCTTACAGGCTCACAGCTGTCATGAGAAGAGATCAGCTTTCTCAGATGACATCACGGCCAATATATGGGTGCGTATATGCCATGCCAATTAGGTTCTGCAGTCAGCTTTGTAGCAGGTGCATGCTATAAAATACAGAAGACACCTGCCCTGTATGGAAAGGTCTCAGTCCACTGTACATTTCTTATTTACAAGTAGATATTTATTATACTCAATTACCCCTATGTGCTGGCATCTTATGGCTACTTTGTGTTTGCCACAACTTGTCCCTATGATGTTTTATTTCAATCTATATGGATTGTTTTAAGTGTGCCAGTATTGGGTCATAATGGGTTAAAAGATTTTCTGTGATATCACGTGACCAGGTGAAATGCTTTATATGAAACAGAGGACGACATACCTTAAAATAATGCTGAGCCACTTACAATCAAAACACGTCATTCTTTGTGCTCTGCTATATATCTGTTTAATCTTTATACAATATAGGAGGATTCACCATTCATCCGTGAAGTGTCGGAGCATCTTTTCTACTTATACTTTGTACCTGGCTTTGAGAATAATGCCAAGTGCCTGTCCTTAAAACATCTATCTGTAAAGGACTGTAGTATAAACTAATTGCTTGTGGACTTACATTTTTACGTGATCACGGATGTCTGTGGCACGGCACTTCTCACTATGCTGGGGACTGAACTCTGCATAATATTGATATATGCAGAGTTCCTGTTTCCCCGATATGCAACAGAGCCAACAGTACAGCGCTGGAGTTACTATATGCATGGAGTTCAGTCCCCAGCATAGTGATCAGTTCAGGACATTTTCCACTTCTGTGATCATGGAAAAATGTGAATCCAGACTTAGGCAGAGGGCAAACCCATAGCAATCAACACTGACATCATAGCGGATATAATGCAACAAACCCCACCTACTTGTCTCCAAAAAGCCTGTGATAGTATTTTTATTTATTTTTTGCTGTGGGTTTAGAATCCCAATTCAAATTATTGCTACAGATTATTGTAGCAGAGTTCGATCTTTACAATGCTTTTTCTAACCTATTCGGAATCACTGGCTCGACCGAGCATCAAGCTCGGACGAGCATGTTCGCTCATCTCTAGAAAAGATGTTTTGTTCACATCATTCATGTGTTCATATAAACGTATTTTAAATTTTCTGGTTGTGCAGCCTATGTATTGTAGATGACAATGGTTGCAACTAATGAGATAAACTACATGATGACTGTAGCAATTGACATATTTGTTGATGTGGTATATTTTGGGATTCGGATGAAAAGGGGTGGTTTTGGACACACACACAACCCCTGGTATTACGTATCCCTGGGTATATTAAGGATAGTAGAGAAGTCTTAAAAAGTATGTCTAATTTTCCATGGAATGACAAATTTGTCTGGGTCACATGTGATGTATGCTCCCTGTATACTGCGATACCACACAACCTGGCCATCACAGCGGTTGCTCATCATATGAGAAATTACAGTAATTATTCTGAGGTGTTACAAGGTTTTATTTTGGATGTCTTGCATTTTTTACTCATTCATAATTTTTTCTCTTTTGGCAGTAATTTCTATTTACAGGTCCAAGGATGCCCCATGGGGGCCAAATTTTCCCCCTCCTTAGCCAATCTTTATATGGCATGGTGGGAGGAATCCTTTATTTTTTCTGACTCTAATCCCTTTGCTGCCTCAATTCGATGGTATGCAAGGTATATAGACGATTGCATCCTTGTTTGGACGGGCAACACATCCAACATCTCTGACTTTGTCAGTTACATCAACGACAATAGTCTAAATCTTAAATTTACCCACAATTACAATACTGTATCTATTGACTTTCTAGATATCACATTAACAGGGCATACTTCTTCACACTCTGTCTCCTCCTGTTTGTACAGAAAACCCACTTCGGGTAACACAACCCTTCATGCTCAATCTTGTCATCCCCAACATATCATTAGAAACTTACCAGTGGGCGAATATATCAGGGCATTCAGGTCCTGTTCTACACAGGACCAGTACGTAGCAGAAACTCGCATTATGGACGAACGTTTCAGAAACAGAGGGTATAAAACCCATACCCTGGAACGAGCCAAACATATAGTAGCCTCTAAACCTCGTACAGAACATCTTTTTTCTTGTAGAAACCGTACACAAGACTCTACTAAAAACAAATTGGTGTTTAGTACCACATATAGTGAAGATTTCTCTAGGATCCGTCATATTATTTCCAAAAATTTGCCATTACTGTATCAGGACCCCATAGTAAAACAATTACTGTTCGGAGGAGTACACTTTGTTGCTAAACGAGCTACTACCATTGGCAACATAGTATCCCCTAACATGTTTTCCAGTTCACATAATAATAACACATCCACTTGGCTGAACTTGAAAGGAAATTATAAATGTGGTCAGAATAGATGCAATACCTGCAATTTTATGTCCAAAACCACCACTTTCCGAATCCCAAAATATACCACATCAACAAATATGTCAATTGCAACAGTCATCATGTAGTTTATCTCAATACGTTTATATGAACACATGAATGATGTGAACAAAACATCTTTTCGTAATGTCTCCAATGTTGCCAAACATTTTAAAACTGCTCATAATAGTTCTTTCACACATATGTCAGCTACTATTATAGAAAAGGTTTTTGCACCGAAGAGGGGTGGTGACTGGCGCAAGATTTTGCTCACTAGAGAAGCCTTTTGGATATTAACTCTGAATACCAGTCACCCCCACGGTCTAAACCTCAGATCAGATCTTATGCATTTTTATTAACACTATGTATCCTGGTCTTTTTTATATGTTTTTTCTCATTTTGTATGTTATGTTTTCATACGGAAGAACTCAAGCTCACGTCATTTCCTTAATCCCTCCCCTGTAGGTGTTGCTTTACCTGTTAAATGTCGATTGTTCCCACATGTGTGTACGCCACTATGACTAAGGAGTAACTTCCGAAACGCGTCAATGGCTCTCTCTCCTCCATGTGCACATGGCCTTTTAATCGTTTGATTAAACGTTAGGTTTTAATATGTTTTTCCCCAACATTTTTTGATATTACTCTATTTTTGTCCTCGCTGGAGTGCCCATCTACCTCTTCTCAGATAAGGTATTAACCCTTAGAGGTCACACAGCACAGGCTATATACTTCATGTAATTGGTTTACTTATGATTTATACCACTTATTACATGTTCCCTGCTCCTCCATGTGACGGAAGCTGCCAGGCTAATCACCATATACATCCTGTATGTGCACTGTGAAGTGTTCAGTTCAGGAAACTAAGTGGATTTAATACAAAATTACTTTGAGAGAGAACACAACGTTAAGGGGTTAACACCCGCGATCGTAGAAATCTCCGATTGCGGGTGTTAGCTATAATATACATATATTATTACATTAACATAATGTTTGCATTCTTAAAGCAATAAGGCTAAATTCACATCAGAATCAGAAGCCCTGTTATGTACCCAAGCTGACAATCATGTTTAAGTCCTGCAGGCGGTACCATTTCATCCAGCAAAATGGCAACCTCAGAACGGAAGCCTGAGACTGTTTTTTAGTGGGTTCTTTTACGCTCTGAATGTGTTCATTTTTTCACATTGGTACACTCCAAGAGAACAAAATGAAGCACAGAGAAGTGGACACAGACAACATTATAGACCAATGTGATTGCTCATACATGAGCGGGTGAGCACATCAGACCAAACACCCTAGGGAGCTTGGAAAAAAAATAATTTTAAACATGTTAGATATCCCATATAGCAGTGGTGGCGAACCTATGGCACGGGTGCTAGAGACGGCACTCAGAGCCCTTTCTGTGGGCACCCGGGCCATCGCCCCAGCACACAAGACAGGACTCAAAGAATCTTCCTGCAGTTCCAAGCAACTTAAAAGTTGCTGCTTTCAGTCATATTTTAATACTTACTTCACTACTTGGGAAGAGGGAGAATGAATAGACAGGGCCGGATTACCTATGGAGTACCTCCTGCTGGCCCACTATTCTTTGTGTACAGAGGGACACTGGAAAGAAGCTAAAATGATGTAAATTGTCCATCTTTCCACTGTGTTGATGTCCTCAGGAGGCCAATATGATTGAACGTTGTTGAAGAACAGGGAGCTTTTTGGTTGGCACCTCGCAATAAATAAGGGGGGTTTGGGGTTGTTTTTTGGGCACTCAGCTACTTAAAGGTTCGCCATCACAGCCATATAGAGTATCCATAAAATGTTCAATTAAAATATAAAAATAAAATATCCAGTCTGCTGAACAAAAGCCTTCAAAACTCTACTTCATCCATCTTACCAAATGTTATCCATGAATGGAACTGGTTTTAACCGCGCTGAAGACACAATGTTAACCTGATGCTCCTCCCGACTGCCAATGAATTGCATTCTAAAATGCATGAACAGGGTCAGAAGAGCCCACTGCTTATGGATCCTATATCCTTACAGAACAAATGTACTATTGGTCACAGCATTAGTAACATACAATAAGCCATTTGTGAATCCCACTAAAGCTCTTCTTGTGAGGAACTGTCTTCCATGGCTATGGACTTGTAGTGATAGGTCGTTTGTGAACAATCTGGCTCTTTCAAGTGAACGACAAGAGTCAGCTCACTTAGCCCTGCCCCTAATCCGCTTACTACTTCCAATAAAATCAGGTTAAAAGTGGAGTGGGGTGACTGAGGCTCCCTATTATATATTAAAGGGAACCTGTCACCAGGGACCTAATTTTCACTAAAGACAGGTTGTAAATATGCCTCTCTGCCTTTCCAAGCATTTGCATTACAATATAATTGTGTTTTATAACATACTCTTGCATCCTGACAAAATCCTGGGGTAGTCACAGGGGCAGGACTTTGGTTTGGATGCATTTAAAACAACAACAACACGTGACTCCTGACACGTCTAAACTGCAGGCTGCCTCCATCTTTGTGCTCCTGTACAGCTCCTCCACTGATGTCAGGCTGACCAGGCTGTGAACTCTGAGAAGGAGCAGGAGGTGAAGCTGTACAGGAGCACAAAGGTGGAGGCCAAGCTCTGAGGAGTAAGTAACACAGACAAGCCACATGTTTTTTGAAATGCATCCAAACCAAAGTCAAACCAAGCCCTGTGACTACCCTAGGATTTTGTCAGGGTGCAAGGTAAGTTATAACACACAATTATATTGTAATACAAATGCTTAGAAAAGGCAGAAAAACCTATTTGCGCTGCAGGTGTAATGAGAAACCTATTTTTAGTGAAAATGAGGTCCCTGGTGACAGGTTCCCTTTAAATAGGGAACCACCTTGGCTCCTCTGAGGGTGCAGCCATACTTTCAGTTTTTCAGATGCAGTTTTTGGACCCTAAAAATGGGTTCATTAAGATGCGCTGCTCCTCCTCTATTTTCACTCCATTCCTGGTTTGGGCATCAAAAATTGCATCTGAAAAACTGAATGTGTGGACACACCCTTAGTGAGCAGAGCCTAACGATCACTACCAACTTCACATGTAAGCTAGTGTTAGGATCAGTATCTGCACAACACAAGTAGACAAGAGATAACAGCTCTGATAGAAATATTGATACATTGCGGATGATAATAGGGACCATTTATCAGCCATTAGGGTAGCAATACCCTGGTCTTCAGAAATCTATAAAAGGCATCTAATTTACTTCCTAAACAATATAAATACTGTGAACTACATAAAAGCACATCACATAGTAAAAGCACACAACTATAACATACCAGGACAAACCCAGTGAGAGGACTCAGGATCCACCTGTATAAATGAGTTAGTGAACTGAGCAGCAGCCTCCACCCATGTGCTCACAGGAAGCCACAACAGTTGTATATAGCAGGTTACTATTATAATGACATCATTTGTATTCCTATTATCACACCATTTACAATTACCTGCTAAGTGAAGAAACTTATACGGCCGCGCAGACACCAAGCACAGCAGTTTCTTCCCTCATCACAATCAGGAAGAGATTGTACAAGGAAGTGACTTCTACTACAAATCCCATGATGCTTTGTGTGTGGGCAGCTCCATCTATGTGGGAGGGAGGACAGGCCACTGTGTCTGATGTGTAACAGCCGTGCACCTGCTCACGAACACTGCGTGATGGAAGTGTGTGGAGTCGTGAGCACGGTCTATATTTCCTACAATGCTTTGTGACTTGTCCACAACAAGCTCTTGGATATCAGGTTCAGCTGTAAAGAGTATCTGATCGAATTACCAAACTTAAAGAGGGGTTATCTTGGAAAATGTTTATATATGTATATATGTGAGGACGGTGTTTTACAAATTAAAAAAGAACATGTGCACTGGACTGTGTAGACCTGACTGCATTGTGTTCCTTTCCTAGGTCCCGCAGGACCAAACTGTATGTGCTTTGTCTGTCACACAAATTGTCTCTATAAATTCTTTTGTAAAGTTTTTTATTGATTCTCTCCACACTCCCGTTTTTCAGCCCGTCGCTCCTGGCTTCTGTTTGTATATGGAGGCCGCTGGTGATGTGCATCTACAGCTTCAGTCTGTATTTTTAGGCAGACTCACAATAGTGGGGAGAGAGGTATGTAAAAGTTCTTTTTTTATTCGTAAAGCCGCCAGCCATATATATAAAAAAAAAATATTTTCCTGGACAATCCCTTTAAACATATCACCTGTATATAACATGTTACTTGGGTAATTTGTGGGGACAAAGTAGTCACTATTTGGTGTCAGTGGCGTAACTAGGAGAGGCAGGGCCCCATAGCAGTACAGTGCCATATACTGACATACAGCTTGCATACACACATAACGTACTGTATTTATACACACCATATACACATTACAGATACACTCACATAAACAATATATATACCACAATGTGCAGCATAATATGTATATAATGGTGCACATTCTTCATTCTTTAGTGTCAGGTCGGATGATGGGGCCCCCTGACACTGTGGGCCCCATAGCGGCTGCTACCGCTGTAGTTTAAGGACCTCGCTCTTTGTTTTTTTATTTTTCACTCCCCACAATCAAATATCTAATAACGTTTTTTTTTTTACACGTAAAGAGCTCTGTGATGGCTTGTTTTCTGCATAACAAATTGCACTTCATAGTGATGGTATTGAATATTCCATGCCGTGTACTGGGAAGGGGGAAAAAAAATTCAAAATGCAGTGAAATTGGTGAAAAAACCGTATTTGCGGCTTTTTCTTGTGGGCTTGGAATTTGCGGCTTTCACTGTGCTCCACAAATGACATGTCTACTTTATTCATTGGGTCGGTGTGATCATGGGGATACCAAATTTGTATACGTTTTATAATGTTTTCATACATTTACAAAAATTAAAAACTTGTGTAGAATTTTTATTTTGCCATCTTCTGTCGCTAATAACTTTTTTATACTTTGGTGTACAGAGCTGTGGTCGGCATCTTTATTTGCGACTTTTGATGAAGTTTTCAATGCTACGATTATTATTAAATTTTTTAAATATTTTTCAAAAAGGCAAAAAAGTTACATTTTCGACTTTGGGCGCTATTTTCTGTTACGGGGTTAAATGCAGAACAGGCATTTTCAGAAGTGCCAATACCTAATGTGTTTATGATTTTTACTGTTTATTTATATTTATATCAGTTCTAGGGAAATGGGGGTGATTCGAATTTTTAGGTTTTTTTTATTATAAATTTTTTTTATAAGTTTTTTTTTTAAATTTTACTATTTTTCAGACTCCCTAGGGTACTTTAACCCTAGGTTGTCTGATTGATCCTGTATGGCAGTATATGGGGATTTTCCTCCTCATTCATTACAATGTACAAATCGCACATTGTAATCAATGGATTGAAACGAGACAGTCGCTCCCCATGATGTCATGGGGACCGGAGGCTATCTCCAACAAGATGGTGTGCGATCAGTGTTGCCACTGTTTGCGGGTGTTACCGGTAAGTCTTTGCTGCGATATGCAGCAAAGACTTGCTGGCTATGGAGGGGGCTCAGCCCGTTAGTCCTCTCCAGGCACCTGCAGCCGACCCATGACATGTCATTACGTCACTGGTCGTGAAAAGGTTAAGGGTTATTCCCATTTTGGTAAATTAATGTTATTTATGATGAAAAGTTATGCAATATTCCAATATACTTTCTATATCAATTCATGGTTTTCTAGATCTCTGCTTGCTGTCCTTCTATAGAAAGCTTCTATGTTCACTTCCAGTGGACAGATATCTGTCCATGGGCTCAGGCTATGGTCACACGTTTCAGGTGAATTACATTTTGAAACGCAGTTTAACTGCAACAGGGAGTAGCTTGTGTGTGGTCAGTGGTGGAACTACCACTGTAGCAACTTCTATACAGCAGCTTCCTATACAGTGTCGGTGTACTGGACTGCAGTGAGAGTCTCTCCTGTGAAATGCTGCCAGAGATCTGTGTTGTAGTCTGAAAGTGGGAGGCATGAAAAGCTTAGGGACCGGAAGACACCTCTACCCCCTAGGTATGTCTCACACATAGGTCCTCAGCTTTGTGCAGCGCTGCGTAATAATAAAAAGGACTGGTGTCTACTACTACATAGTTACTATATGGTGGTAAATATTGGTCTGTGTAAGAATTTTCAGTCATTATGTAATGGTCATCGTATAGTGGTATTATTTGGGTCTTGTACAGAGATGTAGTTAGTGAAATTGCCCTTTCAGGCTGGTGTTTGTATAATAACAATATGGTGGTAAAGATTATCAATAAATGGCTTTTCGTGTGACGGTTGCCCATGCGAACCATGTTCTCGGTCGCAGGCACACCTGTGTGGCCCTCTGTGTCCCTGCAGCCAGGCCACGGCGTCATTCGCCTCTCCCGGCTCTAGATGTGTCCCCTGTGGTCCCCGCCTTCTAATGCACGCACCGGCTCGGCAAGATTTAAAGGTCCAGCGCACCGCTAATTAATGCTGCTGGCCGCCAGCCCTAAAAAATGGACTACCTCTTCCTCTGCCCCCTGCCGGATCTTTGAGCCTTGTGCCTTAGAAAAAGCTTCTTCCTATGTCCTGTGCGTTTATATTGATTTCCCTTTGTGACCCTGATTCCCTTCCTGACTACGGTCCTGTGTCGCCAGCATCAGCAGCACCAGCTTCCAGTTCCTGTGGCACCACCCGCTACAATGGCCTCACCTTCTTCTGCAGAACCCAGACAGCGGTTACCCATTCCCTCCAAGTATGACAGAGATCCCAAGTTGTGCAGCCTGCTCCTGAAAAGCTCTGACATGGGCTATTCCCCTCTGGGACAGGAACGACCTGGTCACGGCTAACATCACCACATTCCTTGCAGAATTCTGGTCCAACTTTAAAGAACCAGCCTCACTGGCTGAGACTGCCCTGCTGAACTTACGCCAAGGGGACTTGTCCACTCTGGACATATTAAAGACACCTTGCACTTGACCTGTCGTCTTCCCTGAGTGGCCTGATCTCCCTCACCACTCAGATTAACATCTGCTTCTCTAAGCGGATGGAGGAGCAGCGAGTTGAATAAACGCAAGCTAGGATCCGATGGCTACCCCGCTTGGCTCCCGTCTTCCAAACACCACCTCTTCCATCCTCTGTGTCTGCTCCTGAGGAACCCATGCAGGTGGATAAAGCTTGGCTGACCCCCCAAGAGTATTCCAGACGATGACTGGAGAACCTCTGCCCCTATTGTGCCAGCCTGGAAGACTTTCTTTAGACTTGTCCAGTCTGTCCCCAGCGTCCGAGAAACGCGCGCACCTTGGGTTCTTGGGAGAAGCATCCCGAGGTGAGAGCAAAGCTTCTCCACGTCTGCATATCCCTGTTCTGTTCAGCTCTGGGACAGGTAGCCAGTTCCAGGCTTCGACCTTCCTGGATTCCGGCTCTGCAGGAAACTTTGTGGATGCTGCCCTGGCCTCCTAACATCTACCTGTGGTCCGTCTCAAGAAGCCACTGGTCATCTCGTCTGTCAGTGGGCAGATTCTCTACAACCCAGTCCGGTACCGATCCGAGCCTCTGTCTGCAAGTAGGGGCGTTGCTAAAACTTTCATTTTATGTGCTACCCCAGTCTACATCTTCTGTTATTCTGGGCCTTCCGTGGTTGCAGCGCCACGCAACTGTGCTCGACTAGCAAACTGGGGAAGTTTTTCGTTGGGAACCAGAATGCCAGTCACGCATGGCACTTAATCCTGTGGCTGCCATGCCTTCTCCGGTGTCCTCCAAGCCTCTGGTGGGTCTCCTTGCTACTTATATGAACTTTGCTGCCCGTGCGACCCATGTCTTGGGTCGCAGGCGCACCTGTGTGCCCCTCCTTGTCCTTGCAGCCACGTCTTCACTCAACTCTCACGGCTCCAGCTGCGTCCCCTGTGGTCTGGCTCGGCTAGTTTTACAGGGCCCAGGTGTAAAGCTACCCCTGAATCCTGACATTTATATTTGGGAGTAATATTGGTTTGTGTATAGACTCTTGTGTTCATTATCTGTATGTTGGTATTTTCTTTATGTTGTGGTAAAGCTCTGGGTCACAGTTTGGAGGGATCATTTGTAAATTGTAGAGCTATTGTTTGGAATATGGGTCTTATGGTAGTATTATTTGGTAACCGTATTGTGGCATTACTTGGTTTGTCATGGACCAGAATTGGAATGGGTTTAGTAAAGGTAGGGATTTATGAACCAATCTAAAACTAACGATAACATTGTTTCTAATATCTATTGTGGTTAGGCTGATATTTTAAACAGTATAAGCATGTGGTATCTTTTAGGCTGAATTCACACAAATGTAATGGAGACGTACAGGGGCGGCTGAGAATTAAAAGTGGCCCTGGAAAAAACTGTAAAAGTGGCCCCATTAAGTGGGCCGAGTGAAAACAAGTAGGCATGACTATGTGATGTGGGTAGAGTTACTAAACTCCACACAAACAGTTTATAGATGGTCTAAATCACTCCCCCGCAGCTCCGCCACTTGTTGCAGTCCGGCCTGAGGTGACAGCTGCATACGCACTGGCAGTTCACAGGCTGTGACGTCATAGTTTGTGAAGCGCATAGAGCTGTCACCGCCAGCCGGACTGGATCAAGTAGTGGAGCTACTGGGAAGTATCGGTAAGGCTAATTCATGTTTTTTTAAATTTTCGCCCCACCAGTCCAAGACTGGCCCCAAACTAGTCAGCCCACAAGGATCTCCCGGGTGGGTCTTATTGCCAGTCCGCCCCTGGGGACGTATGTACGACCACACGTCTGGTACCGTACCACTCCGTACATGGGAAAAAGATAGGACATGTCCTATCTTTTCCCGTGTGCACAGCCGTATGCCGTGCATCTCTATGGAGAGGGGAGGGGTCAATTCTGTAACCTTGGCCTGATCTGTGCCATGGCACAATTCTGTCTCTGAGCTTCTTGGGCAGTTCTCTAGACCTCATGATTCTCATATTCTCTGACATGCACAATGAGCTGTGAGGTCTTAAATAAGCAGGTGTGTACCTTCAGACTAAAACCAATCAGTTTAATTAAACACAGTCTGTCTCCAATGAAAGAGTAAAACCAATCAGTTTAATTAAACACAGTCTGTCTCCAATGAAAGAGTAGAACCATCTGAAGGAGGATCAGAAGGAAATGGGCAGCATGTGAAGGGTATTAATACTAAGGTTGCATTCACACGTGGTGTTAATGCATGCATTTGATTGTGTAAACGCACCCTTATAACCATGTGATATTTCAGAAACGTCGCCTCATTTCGCAAAAAATGACCCCTCACACATCTCCGTGCGCCAAAGTATGAAAAAGTTATTAGCGTCAGAAGATGGCAAAAAATTTTTTTTCTTTTTTGTACACATTCGTTTAATTTTTGAAAATGTATTAAAACACAATAAAACCTATATAAATTTGGTATCACCGCGATCGCACCGAACCAAAGAATAAAGTAGGCATGTTATTTGGAGCGAAGAGTGAAAGTCGTAAAAACTGAGCCCACAAGAACGTGACGCACGTGCATTTTTTTTTCAAATTTTCCACATTTGGAATTTTTTTTCAGCTTCGCAGTACACGGCATGTTAAAATAAATAACATTACGGGAAAGTAAAATTTGTTACGCACAAAATAAGCCCTCACACAGGTCTGTACACGGAAAAATGAAAAAGTTATGGATTTTTGAAGTTGGAGAGCGAGAAATGAGGCGAAAAACCCTCCGTCCTTAAGGGGTTAATGAAACAAAGAGTGAAAAATTTAAAGGGGTTGAATACTTCCTGTACCCAATGTACATACAGAGACCAGTGATGATGGAAGGCATATCGCTTGATCGGAGCACTGAAGGGAGATAAGTTTAGTCATTTTCTTATTTTTACAACCCCCCTGGCCACCGGTAAAAGATATAGAAGCCCAAAAAAACCCTTTAATGTTCGTATGTTAAGTCATACATTTTTCCAATATCCTTTCTGCTTTAATAATTCATGGTTTTCTAGATCCCTGCTTGCTGACATTCTTTTAGCCTACTTCCAGTGGATAAAAACCAGTCCATAGTCATGTCATGTGACACAGGTGCACAGCTCGTTATAGCACACAGCTCTGATTACTGTCCACCTGTGTGAAATCATATGACCATGCACTGAATTTTATCCACTGGTAAACAACAAAAATAACTAAGAAACTGACAAAAGTATTGGAAGCATTTACTGCACCAAATAAACTTTAATATAAGAAATGGCAAAAATATGTAAAAAAAATGTAAAAAATTGCAACTTCTTATAATAAAAAAAAGTGTTATAAACTTCCAATAAAATTGGTGTTGTACAAATGATGAGTCCTCATCACTTTTTTCATGTGAGCAGCGCAGTGGATTTGTAACTCTACATTATGGAAGCCGGGATATTTGCAGATGACAGTGTACAGTGTGGGGGGTGGGGGTGGGGGTGGGGGTGGGGGGCCCTGCCAAAATAATGCATTGGGTTCCCATAAATTATAGTTACGCCCATACATGCGATGCTTGTTACTAATCTCATGTGTTTCAGTTGAAATGGGTATGTGATCGAGCCCTTCCACATTTTCCTGAATTGCACTTCTAAACACTAATGCGAACAACCAACGATAGGGGTATCTAAAGTGAAGGTGCGGCAACATGTGCTGTGCAAAGGCCAGAGGCAGGTCTCAGCCCAGTCACACATGCGTTTCCATGAAAACACATGTGATCAGTAATCAGAACCCACTGTTTTGCTCAGTTGACATGCAAATCACTGCTACCTATCACATACATTTCTGTTGAAACAGATATGTGATCAAGCTGTGCCCCTCCCTGTGTGAATGCAGCTTCACTTAACCGCTGCAGCCTTTAAAGCGGTTTTCCCACAAACTTGCTGATCGGTGGGGGTCTCGGTGATGTCTGACGTAAATTGCTCAGCACAGGTTCAAGAAACAAGCTGGGGTTCGTATACCATGGAGCACAGATCAAATAAGAGTCAGGGAGGCGGAAAACTGTCACTTGTTTTACAACTGCATTTCGAGACTCCCTAGGGTACTTTAACCCAAGGGATTCTGATCACAATATATACAACCATACACTATTGCAGTACAGGCAGTCCCTGGGTTACTTACAGGATAGGTTCTTTAGGTTTGTACTTAATTTGCATTTGTATGCAAGTTGGAACTGCTATATTTTATAATTGTAGCTCCAAACTAAAATTTTTTTTTTTGTCCCAGTGACAACTGGATTTGAAAAATTTTGTGCAGTCATGAGAACAAGGATTATCAATAAAGCTTCATTGCAGACAATTTAAATCTGATCATTGCAGCCTGGGACTAAAGTAAGCATCTAGAGAACTGGACATGAGGTCACAGTAGGTCAAGGGCGTCGCTGGGTCAAAAGATCCTGGGCTCGTGCCCTGGATTTTTTGGCCGGAGCCCCGGGTCACCCCGGGTCAGCAGGAAATTTGTCATCCTCCCCTCTCTCATCATGATCTGTGTCCTCTGGGGGACTTACTGGGGGGCTGTGTGGGCACATTACTTTCTGTGGGGCTGTGTGGGCACATTACTTACTGGAGGCTGTGTGGGGGATATTATTGGGCTGCTGTGTCGGAAACATTACTGGGGGCTATGTGGGAATATTACTGGGGAGGCTGTGAGGTGGACATTTCTTGGGGCTGTTTTAATTCCGCATAGTACAGTGTATCGGATAAGATACGTGTGGCTTCAGTTTCATAGTCTACAAAATCTAGAATCACAGTCCCCCCCCCCCCCCCCACCTTTATCTGCTGACCTAAATATAATGTCATCCACCCAAAACCATCAAGGTCTTAGCAGTGCCTTTCTCTTTTTCGGGCATAGTAACCCAAGAAGCCACAAAACTCCAACCCTACAAGAATTGCTCCAAGCACGCATTGCATTGCATCCCTTCAATCCATTGCTTTCGCCACCAGGGACAGGAAAATAAGGGATATAAACACACGTAGGTGAAGCTTCCAAGCAGGTCCAGTGAAAGCCATTAGCTTGAATATGAAGAATAGGTTTCTGTATAAAATAGAAAACTTAGGAAAATACACAGTTATTCACAATACCAGCAATAAGACTGGTACTTTATTAGTTACATTAAAATCATTAATATAACACTATTTTATCGGATAGCATAGATAAACAAGGTCTATCTACCATGAGTTTAGTTTTAAAATATATAACTTAGTTGGTGTGTATCTGCAAGTGCATTGTGAGAAAAAAAAAGCAAAAGAAATAGCGACTATTAGCTGACGACAGCAGAAAGGGACAATAGTGACAGTGGCGTTAACTAACCGCCGTAGCACCGTATGCGTTGTACGGGTCCGTGAGTGTCCAGGGGCCACGGGAATGCACGCTCCCTCAGTGCTTTGCCACGGCCTGGGTAAGTGTCCGTGGCTGAGCCGGATGTGACCCCCGGCTCTCTCCCTCTCTGTGCATCTACACGTCTCCTGAGCCCGGCAGCCACCATCCCACCTCTTTCCGGGATCCCTCCTGCTATATCCTTGACCCGGTCCCAGCCACCTCTCTGACCCGCCCCCCCTCATCTCCCTGACCGGGTGCACTCTCGTAGCCTCAGGGCGGCCCAGTTTGATTCTCTGCCCCCCCCTTCCCCCCGCTCGCGGCCCCCCTTCCCCGCTCGCCCCTCCCCGCTCGCGCCCCCCCTTCCCTCCGTCGCGACCCCCCCCCCTCGCCCCCCCCCCCCGCTGTCTGAATGCATCTGGACACCCCCCTGAACAACCTGCCTGAAACCCTATCCAACTCCTCAGCACACTTCGCGTCCCTATCCCCAACAACCGACACTCTCATTTCATTTCCACATACAGCTAACCTCACCCCCCCGTATAGTAGGTACCTACCCCCTGCTATCCGTCCAAATTTATCCCTCGCGCCCTCAATGAGTAAACCCTCATCATAGAAGTCTTCAATTCTTTATCTGATTTTGATTATGTAGTATAGTATTTTCAGATATTGCATATGTATTCAGTGTACATATGTATATACAAGTGTACATTAGTAATACGTGCTGACATATACTGTGTATAGGTATAATACTGTGGTAATGTGTTATATGTGTGTATATCGTAATATATTGTAGTTATACTGTGAATATTGTGTGTAATAACTGTGTATTATGTGGGGTTATACTGTGTATATATACTGTAGTATATATATATATATATATAATATATATATACGTTTATGCCATATTCCATATATATATATATATATAGGTAACCTAATGTATATGGTGTATATATGTCATCTAACTATGTATACATGGTATATACTGGTATAAATGGCATGAAGCAAATACTGAATTTTGGTCGTGTATACTGTTCAGTGTGTTTGTATATATGGTCAGTGTATACTGTTATTTGTGTATGTATGTTAAACATATATACTTTATTGTGGGTGTTATGTAGGTTAAAATGTCATTAATATGTAGATCATATGTGTATACTGTACTGACGTTTTGATATACTCTGTGTATTAGTGATCAAATGATAGGAGGCATAAATGTGTGGTATAAGTGAATGCTGTGTATGTATAAGGTGTGTATACGAGAGTAGAACTTTATTTGCTCTATAAAAGGTGTGTATAATCAGTGTATAAATGTGTGTAATTTATAAACATGTCTGTATAGGGGTACCTTCCCAAGAACATATGGGCGAGTATATTGGCCGCAGATTTTGCTGCGCGAGTATCTTCCCCCATAAGCTTTATACGCCAGGGCTCGGCACCGGTGCATCACAACGAGTACTCACTGTTTTGAGCAAAAGAGAACTTAGAAGCGAGCTCAATTAGTGGCCGAACGAACCGACCATTCGGCTCCTCTATCTATGGAGAGGGGAGGGGCTCCTTCCAGCCAGCTGCCCCGACGGTGCCTGCCATAATATATATATTTTAAGGGAAGGGGGCACCATGGCAGAAATCTGCTATGGGGCCCACCTCTCCTATTACGCCCCTGAAATAGTGACATTTAGCTACAGGTACTCAGATTGTTTGTCTCTTCCATCTGGGATGTTGGGTAACAGCCAGTGCTGCTTGGGAGAGGAGGCAGGGATAGCTTCCATATGTGTGAGGTGTGAATGGTGAGTTAATGTCTTCTCCGCCTAGGGAGGGGGTCGCTCTTTGGGAAAATATCTCTGGTGTGTGCATCAACTGGCTGAGCATTCTATCCTATGTGATATTTTCAGCTGATACCGAATTTTCATGATTGTACTTGTATTCACTGAGGAGGATTTGACCTTTGTATACCTGTTGATTTCTGAAAATAAAATCTTTTTTTTATAAAAAAATTGTGACATTTGGATTATAATGCTTGCTGACAGTAGAATTTGGCCAGTTCTACCCTCAAGATTAAAGAGTAACTAAAGTTTTTTTTTCACAAATAAATAGCTCTTGGGATGTAAAACAACTTTGCCTATTATCTTTGTACCTATATGCAGAAGTTTTTTGCTACCCCCCTCAGTGATGCAATGGCTGCCTCCTCTCCCTTTACTTTGTTTACACTATGTTCTTGGTGGGTTGTCCGTGGGAGGGGTGAGCCCTGCTCCCTGCTACAGAGGAGGAGGGGTCATGGTGACAGGGAATGCATCAGAGTGTGACGAGACAGAAACAGTGTAGTGCAGATGTCTCCTGAACAGAAGTGTGAGGTACAAGATCTGTTCCACATGAGTCCTTCCATCCGAGTCTGTGATTCTACAGAACTTTTATCTGCTGGTCTCCTGTTCTTATGCTGCTTCCTTCTTTCCAGTCACCCCAGTCTAAACACCTCAGAAAAAAATCCGGGAAATCTTATGCATTTCTAATAAACACATTGTATCCCTGGTCTTTTTTTTATATGTTTTTTTTCTCATTTTTATGCTATGTAATTTTTCATACGGAAAATCAAGCTCACGTCATTTCCCATCCCAATCCCTCCCCTTATGTTGCTTACCTGTTAAATGTCGATTGTTTCCACTGTGTGTTACGCCACTATGAACTAAGGACGTAACTTTCCGAAACGGTCAAGGTCTCTCTCTCACTCCATGTGCAACATGGCCTTTTATCGTTGTTAACGTTAGGCATTTTAATATGTTTTCCCCCAAAATTTTTGATATTACTCTATTTTTGTCCTCGCGGATGGCCCATCTACCTCTTCCAGATAATCTATTAACCCTTAGGGTATACACAGCACAGGCTATATACTTATGTAATTGGTTTACTTATGATTTATACTCACTTAATTACATGTTCCCTGCCCACATGTGACGGAATGCTAGCCAGGTATTCACCATATTACACACTGATGTGCACTGTGAAGTGTTCAGTTTCAGGAAGACCTAAGGATGTAATACAAAATTACTTTGAGATAGACACACGCTTAAGGGAATAACACCCCTCAAATCGTAGAAATCTCCGATGCGGGTGTTAGCTATAAGATATACATATATTATTACTTAAACATTAATGTTTGCATTCTAAAAGCAATAAGGCTAATTCAATCAGATCAGAAGCCCTGTTATGTACCACACTGCCCAATCAGTTTAAGTCCTGCAGGCGTACCATTTCATCCAGCAAAGGCAACCTCAGAATTGGACAGCCTGAGACTGTTTTTAGTGGGTCTTTACGCTCTGAATGTGTTACATTTTCACACATTGGGAGCTTTCAATTTTTTCACATTGTACACTCCAAGAAACAAAAATGAACCCACAGAGAAGTGGACACAGACAACATTATAGACCATGTGATTGCTCATACTTGATGGGTGACGACACATCAGACCAAACGCACCCTAGGGGCTTGGAAAAAAAAATATTTATAAACATGTTAGACTATCCCATATAGCAGTGGTGGCGAACCTATGGCCACGGTGCCAGAGGCGTGCACTTCAGGCCCTGTTCTGTGGGTCACCCGGGCCATCAGCCCCGCACACAAGGAAGACTCAAAGAGAATCTTCCTGCGTTCCCAAGCAACGTAAAAGTTGCTGCTTTCAGTCATATTTTAATACTTACTTCACTACTTGGGAAGACGGGAGAATGAGTAGACAGGCCGATTACCTATGGAGTACCTCCTGCTGGCCCCACTATTCTTTGTGTACAGAGCGGACTACTGGAAAGAACTAAAACCTGATGTACAATTTCCATCTTTCCTTCACCACTGTGTTACATGTCTCAGGGGCCAATAGATGAACGTTGTTGAAGACAGGGACTTTTTGGTTGGCACCTTCGCAATAAATAAGGGGGTTTGGGGTTGTTTTTTGGCACTCAGCTACTTAAAGTTCGCCATCACAGCCATATAGCAGCTAATCCTAAAATGTTCAATAAAATATAAAAATAAATATCCAGTCTGCTGAACAAAAGCCTTAAACACTCTACTTCACCATCTTACCAAATGTTATCCATGAATGGAACTGTGTTAACGCGCTGAAGATCACAATGTAACCTGATGCTCCTCCCGACGTGCCACGAATTGCATTCTAAAAGCAGTGAACAGGGTCCAGAAGAGCCCATGCTTATGGATCCATCGCCTTACAGAACAAATGCGTAACTCTGGTCACAGCATTAGTAACTACATAAGCCACTTTGGTGAATCCCACAAGCTCTTCTTGTGAGGAAATGTCTTCCATGGCTATGGACTTTGTAGTTGATAGGTTGTTATGAACAATCTGGCTCTTTCAGTGAACGCACAAGAGTCCAGCTCACTTCGCCCTGCCCCTAATCCGCTTACTACTTCCAATAAAATCAGGTAAAAGTGGAGTGCGGGTGACGAGGCTCTATTATTTTAAAGGGAACCTGGCACCAGGGACTTCATTTTTCACTAAAGACAGGTTGTAAATATGCCTATCTTGCCTTTCCAGCATTTGCATTACAATATAATTGTGTTTTATAACATACTCTGTGATCCTTACAAAATCCTGGGGTAGTCACGGGGCAGGACTTTGGTTTGGATCATTTAAAAACAACAACCAACACGTGACTCCTGAAACCGTCTAACTGCAAGGCTGCCTCCCATCTTGTGCTCCTGTACAGCTCCTCCCACTGATGTCAGGCTGACCAGGCTGCTGAACTCTGATGAAGGAGAGGAGTGAAAGCTGTACAGGAGCACAAAGGTTGGAGGCCAAGCTCGTTAGGAGTAAGTAACATAAGCAGACAAGCCACACATGTGTTTTTTGAAAGCATCCAAACCAAGTCAAAACCAAGCCCTGTGACTAACCCTATGATTTTGTCAGGTGTGCAAGGTACGTTTATAACACACAATTATATGTAATACAATGCTAGAAAGGCAGATAAAACCTATTTGCGCTGCAGGTGTAATGAGAAACCTATTTTTAGTGAAATATGAGGTCCCTGTGACAGGTTCCCTTTAAATAGGGAAACCACCTTGCTCCTCTGAGGGTGCAGCCATACTTTCAGTTTTTCAGATCAGTTTTTGGACCCTAAAATTGGGTTCATTAAAGATGCGCTGACTCCTCCTCGTATTTCATCCCTTCCTGGTTGGCATCAAAAATTGCATCTGAAAAAAAACTGAATGTGTGGAACACAACCCTTAGTGACAGAGCCTAACGATTCATACCAACTTTCACATGTAAGCAAGTGTTAGGATAGTATCTTGCAACACAAGTAGACAGAGATAAAGCTCTGATAGCGAAATATTGATACATGGGATGATAATAGGGACCATTATTCAGTCCATTAGGGTAGCCAATACCCTGGTCTTCAGAAGAATCTATAAAGGATCTAATTTTTCTTCCTAAACAATATAAATACTTGAACTACATAAAGCACATCACATAGTAAAAGCACACAACTATAACATACCAGGACAAACCCAGTTGAGAGGACTCAGATCCAACCTGTATAAATGATTGCGTGAACTGAGCAGAGCCTCCACCCATGTGCTCACGGAAGCCACAACAGTTGTATATAGCAGGTTACTATTATAAATGACATCATTGTATTCCCCTTATCACATCATTCATTTACAATTACCGCTAAGGAAGAAACTTATACGGCCGCGACACACCAAGCAAGCAGTTTCTTCTCATAGCTAAGAAAACAGGAAGAGATTCTGTACAAGGCAGTGACATCTATACTACAAGTTCCCATGATGCTTTGTGTGTGGGCAGCTCACCTCATGTGGGGGGTGTGGGTGAGGGACAGGCCCTGTGTCTGATTGTGTAGACAGCCGTGCACTTGCTTCACTAACCACTGCGTGATCGGAAGTGTGTGGAGTCGTGGCACGGTCTATAATTTTCTACAATGCTTTGTGTTGTCCCAACAAGTCTTGGATATCATGTTCAGCTGTAAAGAGTATCTGATGAATTACCAAACTTAAAGAGGGTTATCTTGGAAATGTTTATATTGAATATTGTGAAGGACGGTGTTTTACCAAATTAAAAAGAAATGTTCACTGGACTTGTGTAGACCTGACTGGCATTGTGTCTCTTTCCTAGGCCCGCACAGGACCCAAACTGTATGTGCTTTGTCTGTCACACAAATTGGTCTTCTATAAATTCTTTTGTAAGTTTTATTATTGATTCTCTCACACCACCGTTTTTAGCCCGTCTGCGCATCTGGCTTCTGTTTGTATATGGAGGGCCCGCTGGGTGATGTGCTCACAGACTTCAGTCCTGTTATTTTACGGCAGCTCATCCAATAGTGGGGAGAGAGGTATGTAAAAAGTTCTTTTTTGTATTCGTACAGCCGCCGGGCCATATATATAAAAAAAAAATATTTCCTGGAGACAATACCTTTAACATGATCACTTGTATATAAACATGTTACTTGGGAATTTTGTGGGGAAAAGTGTCACTAATGTGTGTCAGTGGAGTAAATAGGAGAGGCATGGCCTCCATACAGTACAGTGCCATATCTGACATACAGCTTGCGTACACACTAACGTACTGTTATTTCTAAACCACCAATATACACATAACAGATACACTCACATAAACAAATATATACCACAAGTGGCAGCATATATGTATATAATGTGCACAATCTTCATTCTTAGTTGTCAGTCGGTATGGGGCCCCTGACACTGTGGGCCCCAAGGGCTGCTACCGTCTGTAGTTTAGGACCTAGTCTCTTTGTTTTTTTATTTTTCACCTACCCACAATCAAATATTAAAACGTTTTTTTTTTACACGTAAGAGCTCGTGATGGCTTGTTTATGCATAACAAATGTGCAATTCATAGTGATGGTATTGATATCCATGCCGTGTACTGGGAATGGGGAAAAATAAAATTCAAAATGCAGTGAAATGGGTGAAAAATACACCGAGTTTGCGGCTTTGTTTCGTGGGCTTGGAATTGCGGCTTTCACTGTGCTCCACAATGACAATGTCTACTTGTATCATGGTCGGTTTGATCATGGGGATACCAAATTTGTATTACGTTGTTATAATGTTTTCCATACATTTACAAAAATATAAAACTGTGTCGAATTTTTTTTGCCATCTTCTGTCGCTAATAACTTTTTTAACTTTGGTGTACGAGCTGTGGTCGCAATCTTTATTTGGACTTTGATGAAGTTATTCAAATGCTTAACGAGTATTATTCAATTTTTTAAATATCTTCTTCAAAAAGGCAAAAAAGTTTACATTTTAGACTTGGCGCTATTTTCTGTTACGGGGTTAAATGCAGAACAGGCATTTTCAGAGTGCCAATTACCGTAATGTGTTTTATGATTTACTGTTTATTTAATTTATAGCTCATTTCTAGGAAATGGGGGTGGATTCGAATTTTAAGGTTTTTTTCTTAGAAATTTTTTTTATAAGTTTTTTTGTTAAATTTTTAAACTATTTTTCAGACTTCCCTAGGGTCTGTTAACCCTAGGTTTGTCGATTGACCTGAGGACAGTATATGGGATTTTCATCCTCATTCATACAATGTTACCAAATCGCACATTGTAATCATGGAATTGAAACGAGACAGTCCGCTCCCATGATGTCATGGGGACCTGGGCTATCTCCAACAAGATGGTGTGCGATCAGTGTTCCACTGTTTGAGGGTGTTACCGGGTAAGTCGTTTGCTGCGATATGCAGCAAAGACGTTGCGCTATGGAGGGGTAGCCCGTTGTCCTGCTCCAGGCACCTGACAGCCGACCCATGACACTGTCCATTACGTTCCAATGGTCGTGAAAAGGTTAGAGGTTATTCCCATTTGGTAAATTAAATGTTATTTATGATGAAAAGTTTACTAATATTCCAATATACTTTCGATATCATTCATGGTTTTCTAGAAATCTCTGCGTTGTGTCCTTTCTATAGAAACTTCTATGTTCACTCCAGTGGACAGTATCTGTCCATGGGCTCAGGCTATGGTCACACGTTTTCAGGTGAATTACCTTTTGAAACGCAGTTAACTGCAACAGTGGAGTAGACTTGTGTGTGTCAGTGGTGGAAACTACCACTGTAGCAACTTCTATACAGACAGACTTCCTATACAGTGTCGGTGTACTGGACTGAGTGAGAGTCTCTCCTGTGAAAGCTGCCAGAGATCTGTTGGTTGTGTATGAAAGTTGGAGGCATGAAAAGCTTAGGGACCGGAAGTACACCTTCTACCCCCTAGGTATGGTCCCACACATAGGTCTCAGCTTTGTGCGCGCTGCGTACATAATACAAAAGGACGGGTCTACTATCTACATAGTTATATATGGTGTACTATGGTCTGTGGTAAGAATTTTCAGTCATTATGTAATGGTCATCGATATATAGTGGTATATTTTGGGTCTTTACAGGATGGTAGTTAGTGAAATTGCCCTTTCAGGCTAGTGGTTTCCTAGAATAACCATATGTGCGTAAAGCATTACTATAAATGGCTTTTAGTGTGATGGGTTGCCCATGCGAACCATGTTTTCCGGTCGCAGGCACCCCTGTGTGGCCCTCTGTGCCCCTGCAGCCAGGCCACGAGCGTCATTCACCTCTCTCCCGGCTCTAGATGTGTCCCCTGTGGTCCCCCGCCTTGCTAATGCACGCACCGGCTCGGCAGATTTAAAAAGTCAGACGCACGCTAATTCAATGCTGCTGGCCGCCAGCCCTAAAAAATGGACTACCCTTCCTCTGCCCCCCTGCCGAGATCTTGATCCTTGTGCCTTAAAAAAGCTACTTCCTATGTCCTGTGCGTTTATATTGATTTCCCTTTGTTGACCGTATATATCCCCCTCTCCCTGACTACGGTCCTGTTCGCAGGCATCAGCAGACACCACTTCCAGTTCCTGTGGGACACCACCGCTACAATTGGCCTACTTCTTCTCAGAACCCAGACAAGCGGTTAACCCCATCCCTCCAGTATGACAGTATCCCAATTGTGCAGCCTGCTCCTGAAAAGCTCTGACATGGGTATTCCCCTCTGGGACAGGAACACCTGGTCCACGGCTTAACATAACACATTCTTGAAGGAATTCTGGTCCAACTTTAAAGAACCGCCTCACTGGCTGAGACTGCCCTGCTGAACTTACGCCAAGGGATTGTCCACTCTGGCATATTAAAGACACCTTGCCTTGACCTTCGTCTTCCCTGAGTGGCCTGATCTCTCCCTCACCACTCGATAACAGTTTCTTCTCTGAAGCGAATGGAGGAGCACCGATGAATAAACGCAGCTAGGGATCCGATGGCACCCCGTTGGCTCCCGTCTTCCATCCTCTGTGTCTGCTGCCATGAGGACCCCGGCAGGGGATAAAGACGTGGCGTGACCCCCCACAAGAGTATTACAGACGATGACTGGAGACCTCTGCCCCTATTGTGCCAGTCCTTGAACGACTTTCTTTAGACTTGTCCATTTTCCCAGCGTCCGAGGAAAACGCGCGCACTTGGGTTTCTGGGGGAGAAGCTCCCGAGGTAGAGCAAAGCTTCTCCACGTGCATATCCCTGTTCTGTTCAGCTCTGGCAGACAGGTAAGCCAGTTCCACGGCTTCGACCTTCCTGATTCGGCGTCTGCAGGAAACTTTGTGGATGCTGCCCTGGCCTCCACATACTACCTGTGGTCCGTCTCAGGAAGCACGGGAGGGCGGGCGCCTGTGCGTCATCTCGGCTGTCAGTGGGCAGATTCTCTACAACCCAGTCCGGTGACGTCGAGCTCTGTCGTGCAAGGAGGGGCGTTTGAACTAAACTTTCATTTATGTGCTACCCCCCAGTCTATCATCTTCTGTATTTGGGCTTCCGTGGTTTCAGCGCCACGCAACTTGTGCTACGACTAGCAACTGGGGAAGTTTTTCGTTGGAACCCAGAATGCCAGTCACGCAGGGGCACTTATCTGTGTGGCTGCCATGCCTTCTCCGGTGATCCTCCCAGCCTCTGGTGGGTCTCCTTGCTACTTATATGAACTTTGCTGCCGCTGCGACCCATGTTCTTGGGTCGCGGCGCACCTGTGTGCCCCCTCTTGTCCTGCAGCCAGTACTTCACTCAACTCTCACGGTCACTCAGCTGAGTCCCCTGTGGGTCTGGCTCGGCTATTTTACAGGGCCCAGGTGCAAAGACTACCCCTCCCCGAATCCTGACCATTTATATTTAGGGAGTAATATTGGTTTGTGTATAGTACTCTTGTGTTCATGTATCTGATGTTGGTATTTTCTTGACTGTTGTGGTAAAGCTCTGGGGGTCACAGTTTGGAGGGATCATTGTAAATTGGTAGGCTGATTGGTTTGGAATATGGGTCTTAACGGTAGTATTATTTGGTAACCGTATATGTGGCCAGTATCTTGGTTTGTCATGGCCAGAATTGGAATGGGTTTCTGTAAAGGTATGGATTATGAACCAATCTCAAAAACTAACGATAAATTGTTTCTAATATCCTATTGTGGTTAGGCTGATATTTTTAAACATATAAGCAGGTGTATCTTTTAGGCTGAATCACACAAATGTACGTGGAGACCGTACCAGGGGCGGCTATGAATTAAAAGTGGCCCTGGAAAAAACTCGTAAAAGTGGCCCCATTAAGTGGGCCGAGTGAAACAAGTAGGCAATGGACTATGGTGATGTGGGTAGAGTTACTAAACTACCACAAACAGTTTATAGCTGGTCTAATCACTCCCCCGCGCTCGCCACTTGTTGCAGTCCGGCCTGAGAGTGACAGCTGCATACGCACTGGCAGTTCACAGCTGGACGGTAACCTAGTTTGTGAAGCCGCATAGAGCGTCCACGCCAGCCGGACTGGATCAAGTTAGTGGAGCTAACTGGGAAGATCGGTAGGCTAATTTGCTTTTTGAAATTTTTCGCCCCACCAGTCCAAGACTGGCCCCAACTAGTCAGCCCACAAGGTCTCCACGGGTGGTCTTATTGCCAGTCCGCCCTGGGACGTATGTACGACCAACGTCTTGTACCGTACCACTCCGTACATGGGAAAACAGATAGGACTGTCCTATCTTGTTCCGTGTGCAATCCGGATGCCGTGATCTCTATGGAGAGGGGATGGGTGTCAGATTCTGTACCTTTGGCTTGATCCTTGCCATGGCACAATTGTCTCTGAGCTTCTTGGGACAGTTCTCTAGACCTCATGATTCTCATTCTCTGACTCCGCACATGAGCTGTGTGGTCTTAAATAAAGCAGGTGTGTACCTTCATACTAAACCAATCAGTTTTTAATTAAACAGTCTGTCTCCAATGAAAGAGTAGAACCATCTGAAGGAGGATCAGAAGTGAAATGGGCAGGCATGTGAAGGGTATTAATACTAAGGTGCATTCACACGTTGGTGTTAATTGCACTGCATTTGATTGTTAAACGCACCCTTTACCATGTGTATTTCAGTTTTAAATTAGAAAAAATACCACATTTCCGTGTTTTTGTCAAGACGGGGTGCAGTTTACATTAACCCCTAAGGACGCAGCATGTGTTGCCAGGTTAAGGCTCGCAACTTTTTTTTTGAAATTTGGACAGTGTCTCTTCCTGTGGTAATACTTTTGAACGCTGTTACTATCAAAGCGTTTCAGTATTGTTGTTTCCCACATGTTGTACTTCATTTTTAGTGGTAATTTGGCTGATAAGTTTTGCGTTTATTTACAAAAAAAAGAAAAAAAATTATGATTTTTGAAAAATTTGCCACATTTCGAAATTCTAAATCACCACGTTTTCATAGGCAGATAGATTTACACCTAAATAACTTGTCAGAAAACATTTCGCATTTGTATACTTTAATTTCATAATTTTTGAAATGTTTGGATAATTTATTTGCCGTCCGCGGCTACAAATCGAATAGCGATTTCCGTATTTCGGAATTGATATTTGTGGGATAAATAATGTTTGAAATCAAATTTACATTATATTAGCAACAAAACCCCCTATATATACCAACCCATTTTCAATCGCCCCTTCAACTATCAGAAACACATTTCAAGATTGTTAACCCTTGGATCTTCATAGTAATGAATCAAAATGGCGGTGAAATTAGAATGGTCAATTTTGTCGGTATTACGTTCATTTAGCCCGTAAAATTACACATTTCCAAGATAAAAGAGAAAAACTCACCAAAATTTGTCTACATTTCTCCGAGTGCAGCGACCCCCCACATGTGGACATTACTTGTGTTATGGGGAACAGCAAGGCGCAGAAGCGGAAGGAGCGCCTGCAGCTGCCAGGATTTTAGCTTTTCTGGTGCCCATTTGAAGGCTAAAAACATTTCGCTTTCGTTATTTGGCGTATGTGACGGCATTTTTTTTGCGGACGAGATGCTTTTTTCCAGTGTTCCATTTTGGGGTGGTATCACCTATTGTTGAAAATTTTCAACTTTTTTGAGGTCATGAGTAGAAAAGCATCAATTCGTTACTGGATTTTTTACTTTTTTTTTTGTGTACACCGTATAGCCTAATAATCCGTTATTTTATCTGATGGGTCCGAATACGATTACGGGGATACAACATGAATATTTTTCTTATTCTTTTACAAATTTACCAAATAAAACCCTAATGTGGGGAAAAAATCATCATTTATGCATCGCTCTTCCAATAGCATATACATTGTTACGTTTTTGGGCTTACAGAGCTGGTCGATGGCTTGTTTTTTGCGGACATGTGTTTTTGGCAACAATATCATTCTGGAGTACATATGTTTTGTTGAATCACTTTTTTAGGGCATTTTTGTGGGAATAATAGTAAAAATCATAATTTTTGGCGGGTTTTTACGTTTTTTTTATACGGCTTGTTATCATATGGGGTCAATATTATTTCGTTTTCATTCTATGGATTGTTACGGACGCGGTGATACTATTATGTGGGGTTTGTGTTATGATTTAGACTTTTTTGAAAGCGTTATATCGTCTTTTATATGTTTTGGGGTCTTATTGGGGCATTTTTAGTGATTTATAAAGTACATTTTTATTGACAAAAACATTTTTTTACTTTTTGTTACATGATCCACTTGGACATGCAAGCAATCCTATCTGATGGCCATGTTCTTGATAATCTCTGCAATACTAATGTATGCAGGTATTATCAGTGCCAGCCTGAATTGCAATGCATAGGGCTGACCACTTTGCTTTAAGAAAATGACTCACAGACGCCATCTTAAAGGTAACCCTCCAGGCTCTCTGGGGTCACGATCGGACCCCCGAGGTGCCAAAAACAGCGATCGCCCCCCCCCCCCTCGAAAACGGTTGCGGGGGTGGCCGATCGGGGGTAAAGACCCCAGATAGGCATGTTAAATGCCGCGTGTGCGTTGACCGCGGCATGGTTAACGGGTTAAACACCCGCGATCGGAGCCAGCTCCGATACCGCGGGTGTAAGCCGGGATGTCAACGATAGAATTCCAGTTGAAATCCCGCGGTACAGCACGATGCCGTATTCCTGGCTGTCTATAGGACAGCGCTGGAACCGGCATCGTCTCTCTGCGCAGTATGCCTGTACTGCGCTGAGCGTATTACGCGGGACTGCGCAGTACAGGCTACGGGCGCAGAGCGCTAAGGGGTTAATGAGCAAAATAAAGGGCACTTTTTGGATATAAACAACTGGCTTTAAGGAAACACAGAGTATGGAACAATTTAAAGGGTTGAATACTTCCGGTAACCAATGTCATACAGAGACCAGTGATGATGGAAGCATATCGCTTGATCGGAGCACTGAGGAGATAAGTGTTAGTCATTTTCTTCTTTTTACAACCCCCCTGGCCACCGTAAAAGATATAGAGCCCAAAAAAACCCTTTAATGTTGTATGTTAAGTCACTACATTTTTCCAAATCCTTTCTGCATTTAATAATCATGGGTTTTTCTAGATCCCGGTTGCTGACAGTTTTTAGGCCTACTTCCAGTGGATAAAAAACCAGTCCATAGTCATGTCATGTGACACAGGTGCACAGCTCGTTTATAGCAAAACAGCTCTGATTAGTGTCCACCTGTGTGAATCATATGACCATGCACTGAATTTTATCCACTGGTAAAAACAAAAAAATAACTAAGGAAACTGACAAAGTATTGAAGCATTACGCACCAAATAAACTTTAATATAAGAATGGCAAAATATGTAAAAAAAATGTAAAAATTGCAACTTCTATAATAAAAAAAAGTGTATAAACTTCCAATAAAATTGGTGTTGTACAAATGATGAGTCCTCATCACTTTTTCATGTGAGCAGTCGCAGTGGATTTGTAATCTACATATGGAAGCCGGGATATTTGCAGATGACAGTGTACAGGGTGGGGGTGGGTGGGGGGTGGGGGTGGGGGGCCTGCCAAAATAATGCATGGGTTCCCATAATTATAGTACGCCCATACATGCGATGCTTGTTACTAATCTCATGGTGTCAGTGAAATGGTATGTGATCGAGCCCTTCCACATTTTCCTGAATTGCAACTCTAACAACTAATGCGAACAACCAACGATAGGGGTATCTAAAGTGGAGGGCGGCAACATGTGCTGTGCAAAGGCAGAGGAGGTCTCAGCCCAGTCACAATGCGTTTCCATGAAAAACACATGTGATCAGTATCGAAACCACTGTTGCTCAGTTGACATGCAATCCATGCTACCTATCACTACTTCTGTTGAAACAGATATGTGATAAGCTGTGCCCCTCCTGTGTGAATGCGCTTCACTACCCGCTGCCGCCTTTAAAGCGGTTTTCCCACAAACTTGCTGATCATGGGGGTCTCGGTGATGTCTGACGTAAATTGCTCAGCATAGGTTCAAGAAAAAAGCTGGGGTTCGTATACCATGGAGCACAGATCAAATAAGAGTCAGGGAGCGGAAAACTGTCACTTGTTTACAACTGCATTCGAGACTCCCTAGGGTACTTTAACCCAAGGGATTCTGATCACAATATATACAACCATACACTATTGACGTACAGGCAGTCCTGGGTTTAATACAGATAGGTTCTTTAGGTTTGTACTTAATTTGCTTTGTATGTAAGTTGGAAATGATATGTATTTTATAATTGTAGCTCCAAACTAAAAATTTTTTTTTTTGTCCCAGTGACAACTGGATTTGAAAAATTTTGTGGCAGTCATGAGAACAAGGATTTCAATAGCTTCAATATAGCACAGCTAAACAGCTGTTGGAGCAGCACTGTGGCTAACTGGATTCAATCCAACCTGGGTGCAGCTTCAGAAGAGCGACTCAAAAAATTCCAAATGCCAAACTCAAAGAAGGGGAAGCAGCACTCCAGAGTAAATTGAAAATATTTATTCCACCAGTGGTGAATATTATGTTTTGGCTAACTCTATGTACCCATTCTCAAGCAAAATGGCAAATCTATCAAAATATAAAAACGGTATTGGCGGCGGTGAATCCAATAATGGAAAGTAGCACCTAGATGTCCGAAACACGACTTTTACATCACATAAAACATAAGTGATCAAAATGTCGCACAGTCCTCTAAATGGTAGCAATGAAAAGGTCAGCTCATTTTGCAAATAATTACATCTCACACAGCACCGTACACCATAGTATGAAAAAAGTTATTAGCCTCAGAAGATGGTGACATTTATTTCTTTTTTTCGTACACATTAGTTTAATTTTTGAAAATGTACTAAAACGCAATAATACCTATATAAATTTGGTATCACCGTGATTATACCGAACCAAAGAATAAAGCAGACGTGTTATTTGGGGCACACAGTGAAAGCTGTAAAAAACGCACACACGAAAGTGACACAAATGAGTTTTTTGCCAATTTCACCACATTTGGATTTTTTTTTTCAGCTTCCCAGTATAACGCATGGAATAATAAATATTGCCACAGAGAAGTAAAATTTGTGAATCAAAGAATAAGCCCTCACACAGCTCTGTACATAGAAAAATGAAAAAGTTTGAAGTTGGAGAGCGAGAAATGAGCGAAAAAAGCCTCCATCCTTGAGGGGTTAATGTATGTTATTTACAACCGAAGTGGAGTTTTTTACACAAAAAATTGCATCCCTTACGCAATAAAAGCACCTTTTTAAATGTTGACATCTTTTCTTGAAGCCTAGAATGATAATTCCACCTTCTTAAGCAGCAATACAGGGTAACTTTTGTGTAGATAGAACTATGTGTGTTATAGATTATGGGAGAGTTGAGTGGCAATCAACCATAGGTGGATATGCTGAAAAAGTAAATATGTTTGATTTTTGTCACTTTCTCAGCTTTAACACACTTTCAAGATTTCTGCGGAGGGTGTGTATTGCAGACAGACCTATTGCAGGGTTTGACTTACTTCCTCATTTTCCTGTGTACTGTATAAACAAATCTTCCTTGTAAATGACACTATTATATATTTTTTGGCACAAAGTTTTTTTCTTCATGTTTCTGAAACCCATTTACAGAGTGTGGTTGAAAAATATGCAGTTCATTAAAGCTTTAGGTTGTGTTTCAATTGCTTTTAGAAATGAAATTCAATCACAGAGGGGAGGAATTTCTCCTGG